>CM059786.1:11315928-11880928 GCA_030435695.1 Brachymystax lenok tsinlingensis | reverse complement strand
GAAGAGGAGTTTTGGATGACAGGGAAAGATAGAGAGGAAAGGAGAGGAGAGGAGAGGAGAGGAGAGGAGAGGAGAGGAAATGATGGACCAGATTCAGTCAAATGTGAGTGTAACTTTCAGAACAACCTTTGCTATAGACAATTATTCATCTTTCCAAGATCCACTTGGTATTAAAGACAGAAATATGACAGTTTATTTCAATCGCTTTGGTGCAATTTTCATTAGTGGTTCATTTTCACAACTCTTAGTACAAAACTCAAAACAGATCATCAAAAAGGCAGTTGTTTCAAAACTCTAGGCACATTTTAAATGTACTAAGTACAACACACAAAAACATACAGCACGTTTTTCACAAAATATAATGTTACACATATAAACGTGCATATAAAGTAAATGTATTTCACAATGCAATGCTCACATTACTTTTTGATATGATTCTATTCTCTTTTGTTAAGAGTCATTTTACTGTTACAGTATGTGGTCTGACAGCTCCTAATTGATCACTTAAATGTTTGGTAAACCTATAGATTTGAAATGTAAACTGGTTTGTTACCTACATATTTAGAGAACTACATAATGAACATATACTGTATGTCTGTAAAGTAGAAACATCAAAGTATGATATATACTTGAATGTACTACTATGATGATGACTATTCTGATTTTAGAGTAAATGTAAAAATAAATCTGATATTGACAATTGTCTATAACAAATCAAGAGTTTATTGGTTGCTTACAGAGATTAGCAGATGTTACAGAAGGTGCAGCGAAATGCTTGTGTTTCTATCAATGCAATACCAATAAGGAAATAATCCAGAAAGTCCACAACAAGAAGGAAATGCATCCCCTATACCAGGAACCATCAACTATTATGGATCCAGCCGCAGGCCCATTTCTTTTTTTGAGCGGACGGCCGGCAGGCCGGAACATAATTACAAATCATTTGTAGACTGCAAATTGACCGCAAGAAGAGGGTTCAAACTGCTTTTTAAAATTGCATTGTCAATACAGTACTGTAATACTGTAATAATTTTAATAAGGTTGTGTGGTGAAAGATGTCAACAAACATAATGAACGCACAGTGACAGGTTTTTAATATACAGGTTTTTAATATACTGGTAACGCCGTGTTACCAGTTTGGAGTTTTGTACTAAGAGAAAATGTACCACATACTTGTGAAAATAGTACAAAATAGAAAAGTATAAACGTATAAAGTACACTGAGGGTACAAAACATTAGGGACACCTTCCTAGTACTGAGTTGCACCCCCCCTTTTGCCCTCAGAATAGCCTCCATTCATCAGGGCATGAACTCTACAAGGTGTCGAAAGCGTTCCACAGGGATGCTGTTCCATGTTGACTCCAATGCTTCCCACAGTTGTGTCAAGTTGGCTGGATGTCCTTTGGGTGGTGGACCATTCTTGATACACACCGGAAACTGTTGAGCGTGAAAAACCCAGCAGCGTTGCAGTTCTTGACACACTCAAATCGGTGCACCTGGCACCTACTACCATACCCCGTTCAAAGGCACATAAAAACGTGTCATGCCCATTCACCCTCTGAATGCCAAACATACACAATCCATGTCTCAATTGTCTCAAGGCTTAAAAATACTTATTTAACCTGTCTCTTCCCCTTCATCTACACTGATTGAAGTGGATTTAACAGGTGACATCCATGAGGGATCATAGCTTTCACCTGAATTCACTCGGTCAGTCTATGTCATGGAAAGAGCAGGTGTTCATAATGTTTTGTACACTCAGTGTATGATATACATGTATACTGTAATGTACCCTTATGATGACTATTAGGAAGAAATCTGATATCGACAAGATCGGAGATGTACCGGATGTAACAAACACATTCCCCCGTAAACAAGTCTCTAAAACGAAGTTGCTGGGGTCAGTTTGATGGGGGGGTTCACACTGTTTACTGTGTTGGTATTGGCCAATACAATACTGTACTACTGTAATATATGCCATTTATGTACCTGGCACTTTCATCCAAAATGACAACAGTGAGTCACACATTTTCGCATGTGACACCAGTGGGAATTGAAAGCATAAATCTGATGTAGCTAGTGCCATGCTCTTACTACAGTAACTGAGCCACACAGGATCACTAAAACAAATACCGGTAAGTACAGTACAATACTGTAAAATACAATACCTGATTACAATACAGATGGAAGGTGTATGATTTCCATCTCCATGACTGTACCACCCTCCTTCAGGCCATGGATGAGGCATGCAATGATTTAGTTCCAGACCTATGTCAGGCTTGGATTCACCACGCCAAATGGGTTTTCCCCAGGTGCATGAGCAGACGTGTACTGTGATGTCGATGAGAACCTATATAGCCAAAACGCCAAAATGCTCAAGACAGGTTTGATGCGAACTAGGGCCTGCTGAACATGATGTGTCTTTCATTCATTTCATTTGTTTTCATTTGATTACAGTACACTTACAGTATAATTATATCTGAACCACAGGAGGTTGGTGGAACCTTAATTGGGGAGGCTCTTGGTAATGACTGGAGCGGAATCAGTGGAATGGTATTAAATAGATCAAACACATGGCTTCCAGGTGTTTGATGCCGTTCCATTTGCTCCATTCCAGCCATTGTTATGAGATGTCCTCCCCTCAGCAGCCTCCTCTGATCTGAACCAGACAGTCATGTTTTGCATCAACGACTGTGAAATATGTCTTCAACAATGACACCTTTTGATAACACATGGGCCAGTGTAAAACGGTGTAACGGACTGTAGTTTACAGTATTGTAGCATATTCCATTCTAAAGGAGATTTGAAACGTGTATCTTGGGTTCTCTGCTATTGGATTAACTGGTAGTTAAAGTGACTACATTCAGAAGAGATCAGTAGGCTGTGTTTTGGTGATTAAACCAATATTCTCGTGGTATTACACAGTAAACGTATATTTTGGATCAATGTTTGTGTGTTGAAAATAAAGGGGAAGGAATGCAGAGTAAAAGGTTTAGAATGTGACTTGTTGCTTTACAAGTCACAATTGTAAAGCAACAACGCAACAACCTGGGCGGCAGGTAGCCTAGTGGTTAGAGCGTTGGACTTGTAACCGGAGGGTTGCAAGTTTGAATCCCTGAGCTGACAAGGTAAAAATCTGTTGTTCTACCCCTGAACAAGGCAGTTAACCCACTGTTCCCCGGGCGCCAAAGATGTGGATGTTGATTAAGGCAGCCCCCCGCACCTCTCTGATTCAGAGGGGTTGGGTTAAATGCGGAAGACACATTTCAGTTGAAGGCATTCGGTTGTACAACTGACTAATAGTGGTGAATTTGGAGTTTTGTACTGAGTTTTGAAAATTCACCACGTACTTGTGAAAATAGAAAACAGTAAAAAAAAAAAATTTAAATGCATTGGACATGTCAAAAATGATATGTCTGTATACTACTGTTTCAGTAGTGCAACTGTATAGTATTGACCCCAAGTCGTTTGTTAAGATATTCATAGAGAAACACCCTGAGAGAAACAATATCCCACACGACACTGTATCCCTGCCCCCAAAATGTCCCTTTGATACTCTCACCGCTCCCGTCTTCTCTCCTTCTCCTTTTCACCCTCCTCCCCTCCTCCCCTGGTTGGTTAATTAACTAAGAAACTGTAAAAGTGGTGATAGACGGCGCACATTGGAATGATACACTTCCCTTGTCACTGTGTGTGTGTGTGTGACGGTGTGAGCGATACACTTCCCCTGTCACTTTCTGACAGCCAAGGAATAATCAACACAAAGAGGGAGAAAAGAGCAAAGCCCAGGTCTGCCAGGGGGGCGAAAGACTAACACTAGGGGGGACTGGGGGGGCATTGAGGTAGAGAGGCGCTATGGGGGTGAGAGGGCTGTGTGGTGAGGGGTTGTGGGGGTTGTTGTGAGAAAGGGGGTAGGGTGGGGGGAAGGGGAAAACAGGGGATGCCAGGGTACTTGAGCCTGTCTGAAGGCATTGGACGCTGACTGCTGTAATTGTTGTTGATGGCAGCTGGGCACTCAGGCATGGAGTCACACACACACACGGTAGGGCGCTCAGGCATGTAGACGTGAAAGTGCCGCTGCTCTCTGCCTTAACGCATCTCTGTCAGCTCTGACTCCAGGTGATCCGTGTGTGTGTGTGTGTGTGTGTGTGTGTGTCTGTGTCTGTGTCTGTGTC
Source organism: Brachymystax lenok tsinlingensis (assembly GCA_030435695.1). NCBI lineage: Eukaryota > Metazoa > Chordata > Actinopteri > Salmoniformes > Salmonidae > Brachymystax > Brachymystax lenok. The sequence continues at coordinate 11,876,753 of CM059786.1, read as the reverse complement.
TGTGTGTGTGTGTGTGTGTGTGTGTGTGTGTGTGTGTGTGTGTGTGTGTGTGTGTGTGTGTGTGTGCTGCTTGTGTGTGTGTGTCTGTGTGTGTGTGTCTGTGTGTTTGTGTTTGTGTTCCAGTACAGAAAGAAAGAGAGAGACAGAGAGAGATACAGGGTATGTGTGCCTAGGGTACATTTGCATGTATAAAAGGGGGTTACAGCTTTCAAACACAATATAAAACCCAACCAGTGAAACACAAAACAATTGGAGAAGGCAGCATCCAACGGTAGATCGGCTTCCCATTATATCTCTCCTATTCATTTACCTCTCTCTCTCTGCCATACTCACCCTTTTCTTTTTTTTCCACTCCCTCTCTCTTACCTACATCTCTCTCCCCCTTCCATTCCTCCATCCCTCCATTCCTCCATCCCTCCATTCCTGCATCTCTCGGTCTCTCTGTCAGGGGAAGTTGCATGGGTCTGTCTGTTCTCTTTCCGGTCTGGTATTGATTCTTTCCTGTAGTGAGTTCAGATTACCCAGCCTAGAGAGAGAGAGAAAGAGAGAGAGAGAGAGAGAGAGAGAGAGAGAGAGAGAGAGAGAGAGAGAGAGAGAGTGAGACATCCCAGAATAGTCTTCTCCAGACTGACAGCTCTCTGACCACAAGACTGCCGCATCGTCACCATAGCGATCTACAATTCCTCTCCGAGTGGACCTCAAATATCACGCACACACACACGCACATACTGTACACATACACACGCGCACACACTGAGTGCACCTCATACATCAGCTGTGACAGGTGGCTTTAGCTATGTCAACACACACATCTGCAGACACATAAACACTACTTCAGATACTGTACATCCGTCATAGTTGTTTGAACAACTTTTGTCACTAATTTTACAACGTCTATCATTTAAGCACATTTCATTATCATGATGTCCTATATTTAATGACATGTTGTGGTGTTTAATCGGTGGCAGTCATATGCAATCCAAAACGTTGACTCCTCCTCTTCACTTCTATATCTGTACTGTTACTCTGTTGATAATAGGGCCCTGTCTCGTGTGTGTGTGTGTGTGTGTGTGTGTGTGTGTGTGTGTGTGTGTGTGTGTGTGTGTGTGTGTGTGTGTGTGTGTGTGTGTGTGTGTGTGTGTGACGGATGGAGCCACAGAGAAACGTAATGACACACTCCAGTGGTCCAGATAAGGGAAGTAACAGGACCCTATTGATAACAGGGTAATTATGTACTCTGTCATCATTTCAATGTGTGTGTGTTTTCTCTGCTTTGTGTGTGTTTTCTCTGCTTTGTGTGTGTTTTCTCTGCTTTATGTGTGTTTTCTCTGCTTTGTGTGTATGTTTCTATTTTTCTGTGTGTATTGTTTTGTGCATGCTGTGTTTTTATGTGTGTGTGTGTGTGTGTGTGTGTTTGCAAGGATGTTAAACAGACATACCCGCGTTACAGACACACACATGCACCCACTTACACACAGGCGATGTATAAGACGCTCCCGACAGCGAGAAGATGTGACATCAATTTCACCCCAAATGAGTCTTGTCATCATCCCCACCTTCAGCCCTCCCACCTTCAGCCCTCCCTCAGCTTCCCAAAATAGAGTGTTTCATGTGTGAGGGGCTCTCCCATCAATCCTCTCTCTGTGTTTCATATTCAGGTAACTGCCAAAATAAAGGAAACACCAATACACAGTGTCTTAATAGGACTTTAGGCCCAATAGATGTTGATTCTGGATGTTTGAAAAGGACATGAGAATATATACAGTTGAAGTCGGAAGTTTACATACACTTAGGTTGGAGTCATTAAAACTCTTTTTTCAACCACTTCACACATTTCTTGTTAACAAACTATAGTTTTGGCAAGTCGGTTAGGACATCTACATTGTGCATGACACAAGTAATTTTCCCAACAATTGTTTACAGACAGATTATTTCACTTATAATTCACTGTATCACAATTCCAGTAGGTCAGAAGTTTACATACGCTAAGTTGACTGTGCCTTTAAACAGCTTGGAGTGGCCATCACAAAGCCCTGACCTCAATCCGATAGACAATTTGTGGGCAGAACTGAAAAAGCGCGTGCGAGCAATCAGGCCTACAAACCTGACTCAGTTACACTAGCTCTGTCACGAGGAATGGGCCAAAATTCACCCAATTTATTGTGGGAAGCTTGTGAAAGGCTACCCGAAACGTTTGACCCAAATTAAGCAATTTAAAGGCAATGCTACCAAATACTAATTGAGTGTATGTAAACTTCTGACCCACTAGGAATGTGATGAAAGAAATAAAAGCTGAAATAAATCACTCTCTACTATTATTCTGACATTTCACATTTTTTAAATAAAGTGGTGATCCTAACTGACCTAAGACAGGGAATTTTTACTCTTATTAAATGTCAGGATTTGTGAAAAACTGAGTTTAAATATGTATGGCAAAGGTGTATGTAAACATCCGACTTCAACTGTATGCCTTCTTCGGAGCCAATCTTTTAAATAAAAATGATTGCCCAGCAATGGATGTGAACTTCGGATTATTATCCATAATTGTGTGTTTTTTTTATGGTGGTGAAAAACACTGTCTTACACACACACGCACACACACAGACACACGCACACACACCATTTAAACCCACTATTCCCTTTCGAGGCGCCTCTTTCAAAGTCACTGAGATCTCTTCTTTTAGCCATAGTAGCATTTTCATGACCCTAAGCATGATGGGATGTTAATTGCTTAATTAACTCAGGAACCACACCTGTGTGGAAGCACCTGCTTTCTATGTACTTTGTACCCCTCATTTACTCAAGTGTTTCTTTTATTTTGGCAGTTACCTGTATATTTCCATTCAATCTCACACTTAAATATAAACAAAGCCATAGGAGTGCTCCTGTACACAATAGGCTCGTACGGGCGCACACATATACACACACACACGCGCACACACACATCGCAGGGCGGAAATACACAGTCTCCCAAAGAGTTTCTAAGACCCCAGCGTGTATCCGATTGTCTGTGGTCGGTGTGTTTATGTTTTATTATTGGTCCTGCAGTGTCGGGTTGTCGTGGGGACAGAGACAGAGGGAGGCCATATGATTGGAGGACCACTAATCCCATAAGGAGAGGTGGTTGGCCAGGTCACTGACATGGCGGAGGGACTTTGCAGAACCCAGCAGGGTTATTGGAAGCTGAATTGAGTAAGGAACGAATGGAAGGAAGATGGGTGGAAGGATGGAAGATGGGTGGAAAGATGGAAGATGGGTGGAAGGATGAAAGATGGATGGAAGATGGGTGGAAGGGGGGAAGATGGGTGGAAGGATGGAAGATGGGTGGAAGGATGGAAGATGGTGGAAGGGGAGAAGATGGGTAGAAGGATGGAAGATGGGTGGAAGGATTGAAGATGGGTGGAAGGATGGAAGATGGTGGAAGGGGGGAAGATGGGTAGATGGATGGAACATGGTGGAAGGATTGAAGATGGGTGGAAGGATGGAAGATGGTGGAAGGGGGGAAGATGGGTAGAAGGATGGAAGATGGGTGGAAGGGGAGAAGATGGGTAGAAGGATGGAAGATGGGTGGAAGGGGAGAAGATGGGTAGAAGGATGGAAGATGGGTGGAAGGGGAGAAGATGGGTAGAAGGATGGAAGATGGTGGAAGGGGAGAAGATGGGTAGAAGGATGGAAGATGGGGAGAAGATGGGTAGAAGGCTGGAAGATGGTGGAAGGGGAGAAGATGGGTAGAAGGATGGAAGATGGGTGGAAGGGGAGAAGATGGGTAGAAGGATGGAAGATGGGTGGAAGGGGAGAAGATGGGTAGAAGGATGGAAGATGGTGGAATGGGAGAAGATGGGTAGAAGGATGGAAAATGGGTGGAAGGGGAGAAGATGGGTAGAAGGATGGAAGATGGGTGGAAGGATTGAAGATGGGTGAAAGGGGAGAAGATGGGTGGAGGGGGGATTAAGAAAATATGAAAACATCAGTATCAGGACAAGTAAGGTCCAAAAGTTCCAGAGCTTTGTCAAGTACATGCTGTACTGTATGTCAAATACCTGACGTGAGCTTGAATCAGCCTCTGTACAATGGAACCAATATGGTGTGTGTGTGTGTGTTTGTGCGGCTCATTTTCCACAGGCATTAGTGTCACTCATGTCTGCAAGGCTGAAAGCCTGGCAATCAGCGTGTATATATGCAGCTTTCTCTATCTTTTTCTCTCTCTCTTCATCTCTCTCTCTCTCTCTCTCACTCTCTCACTGCACTGCACCTAGCCTGAAGACCTTGCTGTCGACTCAAAGAAAGGTAGCCTCTCTCCACACTCCTCAAATCCCTTCTGAAAGAGCGGTTCCAAGATTCAGTGCTCTGCGGGCATATGATCAGCCTCCAGCGTGGCCTCAACATACACATACACACACACTCACTCACACACACATTGACACACATGCTCGTACACACGTGCACACACACACACACACATACACTCAAGGGGCTTTATTTATAGCACCGTTTTGTGCATGTCTGGTCACCTCATGACCAGGTCAAGGTGAAGTCTCATTGTGTGGACCAGAGAGAGAGAGAGAGAGAGAGAGAGAGAGAGAGAGAGAGAGAGAGAGAGAGAGAGAGAGAGAGAGAGAGAGAGAGAAACAAGCATCAGGATCAAAGATTTGACCCGACTTGTCATGCCTGCCCCCTGCACTGGGCTCTAGCACGATCTATATTAACTTGATATGAGAGAGAAAGAGAGAGAGTTAGAGAAAATGTTAAAACACCCCCTAAGGTCGATGTCCGCTCCCCCGTGGAAGTAGAATTAGCATAATAAAAACATCCCCATAACTTCTGTCAGTATAAGCTAGCGATAGCTGTTTTTTGCTCTGGATGCGTCTCAATCCTTCAAAAGGTGACAGAGCTAGAGCGGTGTTCGTCAGACCGTGAGACATCCTGAAAAATCGGTCTTCTCACAGAATCGTCTGTAGCGTCTGAATAGTTTGGCCACAAGCGTCTTGGGACCTGTCTGAAGTCGGTACAGCCGGTCTGCCAACTTCTGTCTGTAGCGACCGAACAGTTTGGGCTACACACTTATATGACCCCTTTGTGCAAAGGTGAGACTCTCACGAATATGTCAGTTGTTTTGCTCTAGGATCTACACAAGACTTGTCTGAAGGTCCCCTGGTACAAATTGGAAAAATGAATGGAAGTATAGTACATCACTGGGGCCGAACTCACTGGGGCCGAACTGGGGCCATCAGAGGAATGCCCTAAAAATTGTCAAAGACTCCGCCATCCAAGTCATAGACTGTTCTCTCTGCTACCGCACGGCAAGCGGTACTGCAGGGCCAAGTCTCCAAGATCCCCCACAGTTCCCGAGAGCTGCGCCTCAACCATCCGAGACCCCCCACAGTCCGCCCCCAAATAAAAGAATACCAAATAAAATAATTCCTTCCCCCCCCAGCCCCTGTCGCCAGACCAACAAAATGAACAAAAGAAAAAAAAAGACAAACAAAGGAAGCAGAAAACAACAATGCGAAAAACAAAAAGACATCAAGGTCAATAAAACTCCTAACAGCAGGGCCAACTGAATACGTTGGAGTGCATGTCGACCCGGACTATTTACATTGACCCCCTTTTGGATCATTTTTGTTGTTGTTGTTTTTTGCACTGACCCACTAGACTCTACCCACACACTCACACGCTCACACATACTACACTAATACACTACGGTACTTTTGTCTATGTAGTGGATATATAGAGACTGTTTAGTGACAAAAATAAGCGGTTGTATGCAGTACAACAACCAAAAATAGGTTTCCTGATCTTTCTTAAATCTCTCAGAACAAACTTCCTATAGATTTTTGATTTGGGACGTTCTGTTGTTCCATGTAGTGAATCTGTTATTCGATGTGTTTGTATGGGCTAATAGCAGTAAGGTTCGGGCATAGAAAAGGTTTCGACTCTTATTGGTTAAAACATAATGCAAATATTCAAAATAGTCTTTGTGTGCAGGGTTGCACACATCTGGTAACTTTCCAAAAATTCCCTGGTTTTTCAGATATCCTGGTTGAAGGATTCCGGATTTCCTGCTTATTTACTCCTGATTCCACGATACTTCCAACCGGGATTTCTGAAAAATCTGTAAAGTTTGGGAAATTTCTCTGAATTTTGCAACACTATGTGTATTACTGTAAAATAAGATTGTGTACAGTGAAGTTCACTAAGAGATGGACAAGGACAAGGGGCGCAAACAATACACACTCACAAACAGACCCTGTTTCTCCACTCAGGGTCTGTCATAACTCAGTAGGCTCAGTGGCGTAGGGTGAGTAATGGTCGTGTCACCGCAGGTATGGGAAACGTACAGTATGTGTTAACCCCCCCTACACACACACACACACACACACACACACACACACACACACACACACACCTCATACCTCACGCACACACTCACCATCAACATGCATGTATTTATAAAACACCCCCTCATTCCAAATCAGTGGTGTCCAGAATAACAGTGGCTGTGTAAATGGCAAAATGATTTATAGGAACATTCCCAAAATAAAGTCCCATGCCATGGGAGCAATCATTCAGAGGAAGGAGAACAAACACACATCTCTCTCTCTCTCTCTCTCTCTCTCTCTCTCTCTCTCTCTCTCTCTCTCGCTTTCTCTCTCTCACTCGCTTTCTCTGTCTCTCACCCCTCTCTCCCTCTCTCCTTCTCTTCGCTGTCTCTGTTCTTGTTCCTCACTTTCTCTGGGTTGTACCCTATCACTCAGCTCTGTGTGTGGTGCACTATAAAGTCACTGCATCACTGTGTGTGTTCCCAGGGCAACTTTATAGCATGTTCAGAGGCTGCTAATCTTTAAATATAGGAACTGTTAGCATCTGTTCAGTCTTTATGAGTCCCTGCTTACTGCACAGAGAACACACATACGCACACAAAAACACACACACACACACACACTTACACCCCCTCCACACACACACACACACAGGTTTATGAGTCCCTGGTCAGACTGTACAGAATGCAGGAGGCTACACCAGAGTCCTCTTTAATGGTGTAGTTAACATGAACAGCAGAATATGGAGACAAACTCAAACCAGCAGCCACACCCAGTGTGTTGGAGGGATGGAAAACGGTATAAGTGTGTGTGTGTGTTGGCATGTTTGGGCTTCTGTGTGTGTGTGTTTGTGTGACTTAGTGTCATACACCATATTTTCATTCCCTCAACCACCTGGCGGGGGAAATCTGGCTGTCCATTTGGGGGTGTCATCACCACGAGAGACACCTGGCACGGGCCAGGTTAGTGTCAGGAGGGGTATGTGTGTGCCAGGGGTTGACATAAACCAGCTGAGATCACAGGACATGATCACGTAAATTACAAAATATGTGAGTTGATGGCCTGTGTTCGGTTGACAATATTGTCATAAAAATTAGAACAGTAAAACAATATAGTGCCTTTGTTGCCATTCTCCAAATGGTACTGTGGCCCAGCCAAACACCCACCGGAGGCTATGTGGTCTTTCCTATACTCCTTCTATGTCCTACTTTCCTGAGAATTTAGAACAAAGGTACGTTTTTCTGCTGTAGGTGTGTGCATGCGCGCATTAGTGTGTTGTGTTCGTGTGCGCATGTGTGTTTGTGACTATATCATAGTAAACTGGCCTAATTCCCTCTCAGTCCCAGAAGGCCTTGGCCATATGGCCTGACACATATCCCACAAACCACTGGGGCAGCTGGGACGGTTGACTGTGACACCAGTTCTCTGCTGGCAGTCAGTGGAGTGGGGGTATGGTGGTGGCTGGTGGCTGGTGGCTGGGATGTGGATGCCTGCACTGTCGGGGGTAGGAACAGCGGTGGTATTAGTGGCAGCTGTCGTGCTGGGGGGAGACAGGGGGAGACGGGGCGAGTCTGAGCCCAGCATGGGTAACTCTAGTCTGGGATGGGGAGGGCGACTCATTCGGGTGAGGTGAAGGGCCTGAGAGCAGTAGCAGCTGTGACATGGAGAGGATTGGTGGGAGTTGGGGGAGGCGGGAGGAGGAGGAGGGAGACAGGGGGAGACAGGGTCCAGCTTGGTGAGCTCTGGTCTGGGTTGGGCTGCTCAGTGGGGTGTCTATGTGCTGCCAGGCTCCAGCATCACACCTCTCTCTCTCTCTGTGTGTGTGTGTGTGTGTTTGTGTGTGTGTTGCTGTCTGTGATTAATGAAGATGTGTCACAGCTGTAATCTTCTCTAATATGCACCAGTGGAAGAGTCCTATTGTCACTTCTAGACCTGTACTGTGTGTGCACGTGTATGTGCGCATGCAGTTGTGAAAATGTGGGCTAACTAAGAGTGTGTGTTTGCGTGTGTGTATGCTCATGCGCATGCCTGGTATGTGTGTGTGTGCGGGTTAATCTCAGCCTTATAAACAGGGCCCAGATGTTGACAGTAAAATGGCTCTTTAATTAGCATACAAACGGTTGGAGTTGAGTGGCTCATTTAAATCCAGGCAGAAGGAAGCTCAGTCAAGCAGCAGCAGATTACAGCCTAATGAACAATATTTCTCCACCGCTGTTTACCACTCATTAACATGGAAAAGCCTTTCATTTCCTCAGCTTCACTGTAAATATCCCCCTCCACCGAGCACACACACGCACGCACACAGGCAAGCACTTGCACGTATGCACATACACACACACATCTTGCTGTTGTGCTCTGTGTGTGCAGTGGACCAAATCAGTGTGTGTTGGTGTGCCCGAGTGTCTTTATGTGTCCAAGTAGCTGTGTGTATATATATATATATATGTACATATGTGGGTGTCCACCAGTCCAGTAGAGAGCTTCGTCCCAGCTCCCAGCAGTGAGGAGCAGCTTTAAGCAGAGAGGTGGAGGAGATATCCAGGCAGGATTAGAGATAGCTCTCCCAGCCCAGCACAGATCTATAGACAACTAACACACAATCAATGGCTGCTCAGCCCAGGCTTTAGCTAAAGGATGGCTAATCACTAATGAAGTAAACAAACCAACGGGGCTTTCATTTGGACTGAACCATTATGAGGTTAATTAGCAGTTTCCTGTGTTTATAACTATAAACAGTTTTTTAGGCTTTTAACTTTTCTAGTTCTTTTAGGTTTTTGTGTTCACACAGTTTCTTCGACTTCAAAGTAAGTAAAAAAAATAATTGAAAGCTTTTTAACACATAATTATTACATTTTCTGGAACTACATTTAGGAAGGAATGAAGTGTGATGTTTCTTAAACAAGGAAACGATATAGAAAATAAATTATAACAACGTTAACAATGACAGTGGTGTTAATTACAATGTAATAATGAAAATACATCTAACGCGGACTATAGTTATGATAATGATATTAATGCTCTGTGTGAGAAGGTGTGATGTGTATAGTGCGTGTGTGTATGAGTGTAAGTGTGTGAGTGTGTGTGTTTGTGTGTGATCAGGGGTGGTGAATTTGTCCCTGGCATTTTATCATTTTATCAGCCCACCTCACTGCAGGCGCTAGCAACTGTGGATTTCTCCTTTGTGATTTATACATTATCAAAGCCGACTTAATGATTTAGGCTGGATTACTTAATTAGTGCCTGTCATATGTGTTCCCCTGAATCATCACCTACCCTAAGTGTTCATGACTATTACAGGGCTGCAGACTAACAGGTTCACCTGAATCATCACCCACCCTAAGTGTTCATGCCTATTACAGGGCTGCAGACTAACAGGTTCACCTGAATCATCACCCACCCTAAGTGTTCATGACTATTACAGGGCTGCAGACTAACAGGTTCACCTGAATCATCACCCACCCTAAGTGTTCATGACTATTACTGGGCTGCAGACTAACAGGTTCACCTGAATCATCACCCACCCTAAGTGTTCATGCCTATTACAGGGCTGCAGACTAACAGGTTCACCTGAATCATCACCCACCCTAAGTGTTCATTACTATTACAGGGCTGCAGACTAACAGGTCACCTGAATCATCACCCACCCTAAGTGTTCATGACTATTACAGGGCTGCAGACTAACAGGTTCACCTGAATCATCACCTACCCTAAGTGTTCATTACTATTACAGGGCTGCAGACTAACAGGTTCACCTGAATCATCACCCACCCTAAGTGTTCATTACTATTACAGGGCTGCAGACTAACAGGTTCCCCTGAATCATCACCCACCCTAAGTGTTCATGACTATTACAGGGCTGCAGACTAACAGGTTCACCTGAATCATCACCCACCCTAAGTGTTCATTACTATTACAGGGCATGGAATCTACAATGTGTCAAAAGCGTTCCACAGGGTTAGTGGCCCATGTTGACTCCAATGCTTCCCACAGTTGTGTCAAGTTGACTGGATGTCCTTTGGGTGGTGGACCATTCCTGATACACACGGGAAACAGTTGAGCTTGAAAAATCCAGCAGTGTTGCAGTTCTTGACACCAACCGGTACTCCTGGCACTGACTACCATACCCCGTTCAAAGACACTTCAATATTTTGTCTTCCTCATTCACCCTCTGAATAGCACAGACACACAATCCATCTCTCAATTGTCTCAAGGCTTAAAAATCCTTCTTTCACCTGTTTCCTCCCCTTCATCAACCCTGATTGATGTGGATTTTTTAACAAGTGACATCAAAAAGGCCTTTCACCTGGATAGCTTTCATAGCTTTCACCTGGATTCACCTGGTCAGTCTATGTCATGGAAAGAGCTGCTGTGTTCTTAATGTTTTGTACACTCAGTGTCCATCAATATGTGCACTAACTGATATCATTGGCGTATGAGGAAGTGGAAACTCAGAACACATTAACTAGATCGCTAACTCTAAATATACTACCCACTGCTAGTAGCCATGTATTCATACAACACTAAGTGCATTGTCTTAGTAAAACGTTGCAGTTGTAGGCTACTACCCATAGGACTATACCCTCACAGTGGTCGGTACCCATTTCTCAGGCGCTGCGCCCCATATCTCAAAGCCGTATCAAATATCTTGGTTGTAAAATAGTTGCTATTGAGCTGAATATTCAAACAGGGAATATCTCAAACAGGGACAAGGGGACAACGCTTCCAAAGCTGTGTTTTCCCGCAATTGCATTTTTAAATGTTGTAAGATTCAAATGCAATTCTCTCTCTCTCTCTCGGCGCATGGGGGGCTCACTCATCACAGCAGCAGGTCCCAGTGAGGGCACAGGGGCAGAGCAGACACTTTCATTACAGGAATGTACTGTTTAACCAAATCATGGTTTTAGCTGCCCCAACAATAGGACGTTTTTAGTAAAGTGACAATGTAGAATGTGCTTTTTCTACGTTTATCGGCACCCTTTTCCGTTTTTTACGCTCCTTGATCTTGGCTGTCTTAACTGATGACAGAGTCGGAGCAGTTCTCTTTGCTGATGCCGCGTTTGACTTTGAATGTGAGTTTGCATGACCTTGGCCCAGCCTATCAGAAAACTGGGCCAGCCCTTCTTGATCAGGCAAAGGCTTATTATAGATTAGTACAAAAGATAAATTGCTAAAAAAATCTTAAACTGACCCATGGACCGCTAGCCATGTCATCTTTTTCCTTGTTATATTTTTATATAGAAAAACATAATTTTGTATACGTCAATTTCCACTAGCCCACCAATTAACAAATGGTTCAGCCCATCTGACATTTGCCAGAATTGCCAGATGGCCAATCCGCCCCGTGTGTGTGTGTGTGTATATTGAAGTTCAGTGGGAGACGTCTCACCTCACACTGTGTCTGTCAGCCTGATGCCATCTGTTCATCCTGCTCTCTTCACACAGGAAATCACACACACACACATCAAAAGTACACACACAGACACACACCCTCTAGGACTGCAGGTAATCCTCCATCTACCCAGAATCCTTGGCTCTAAGGGGTCAGCCAAAGGTTCTGGTGTGTGTGTGTGAGTGTGTGTTTGCATGCATGTTTGTGACTGGTATTCCATCTGTAGATGGGTAGAGTAGGTACTCTGTTGACTCTGTAAAGACATCCGGCATCACATCAATTTCATTTGCTTAGACTCAACTTCTCATTCTTCAAATCTATAGCTAAACCTCAACCCACATAAAACCTTTTACTGAACCCAAACCCTGAGAACTGTGCTGTGAATTTACTCTAAAAGGATTGCTGTGTATTTTCTTTTCCTTTTCATAAAGACATCAACTCATAACCTGCTCACTTCGATCACTCACTAGCTTCAAATCAAGGCTATTCTGAAAGTCTCATAACCTCATTCTCACAACTTACTGATGAAATATGTTTTGATGGACCAATCTGCCAAGCACAGGTGTGTGTGTGTGTGCTTGTGTTACATTTGTGTGTGTGTGTGCGTGTGCATTTTGATTTGTTCGTTTCCTGAAGGTTTCTGGAGAGTTGAATCGATGCTGCTGTCAGCGTGACTCAGGATGTATTAGAGAAAGGGATGAGAGAGAGTGAGAGCGAGAGCGAGAGCGAGAGAGGCCCTAACAGGAGATTTCTAAAATAATTTATCCTCTTGCCGTGGTGCTTAGCCCAAGACAGCCTGTCAGTCTGGTCACTATAGTCTCCACACAGAACAAAGCTAATATTCAATGGAGCATCAGGACTGCATAGGGCTGAGACTACCTCTTTCCTCTCTTCCTCTCTTCCTCTCCTGCCCAGAGACATGATTATACAATACCGTGTATTTACAGCACTGGGTCAACTACTTGATGCTGTTTGGATGTACAGGAGTGAGAAATCATGACTGGTATTGATGACTTGATCTCTCTCTCATACACACACACACATACACACACACACACTCACACACGCACGCATTCACACACACATACTCTCTCTCTCTCTGTGGCATTGCCTGGACTGCATTTGAACAGCAGATCTGTCAGTAAGTGACAGGTTGACAGCCAAGCTCCCAGCACTTTGTCCACTGTCATCACATCAAACCTGCTGGGGCCACGGCTACCCCTCTCTACTCTGTCTCCTGGTGTGTGTGTCTGTGTGTGCGTGCATGTGTGTGTCTGTGTGTGTGTGTGCGTGTGTCCGTACGTGTGTGCATTGTTTTCACCATTATCACAAAAGTTTGTTGGTTGGTTAACCAACTGACCAATCAGAGTACAGCATTTAGTACTTCCTCGTTAATCCAGTTCAATGTCATTTCCTGCTAACCTCACTAGCATGTCAAACAACACACACGCACGTGACAATACATCACACACTCACACACCAAAACACACACACGTGACAATACATCACACCATCCATTACCGTGGCCATAATTAATAAAGTTAAGGGACTATGAGACAAAACACACACAGGGAAGATCTCTACCTAGTCTCTCCCATTCAGCAGCTTACTGGCACAAAGCACAGACACTTCACAGTGAGCAGTTTAGCCAGGCCAGATAATGGGCCCAAATTAAATTTGAGTTTCCCTCTTAAAGACTAGAGTCTGGACGGTGTGACAATAAGCAGCGAGCGGGCGAGCAGAAGGATCGTAGAGTTAGGCCTGTAACAGGATTGGAAAGCATACACACACACCGTATGATGTCGCTGATCCATTCTGTCATTCTCTAGTTCTACAATGATACAATTCCATTATTCTATAGTTCTAATTCTACAATCCTGCAATTCTATAATTGTATAGTTCCATAATCCTGGTGTAAAGGTTCTGATGGGAGTATTGTTTCTCTGTCACAGACAGAGGAAGGGCCGGGGTTGTATTATCCCAACACAACCAATCACACAAGAGCTTACTGAAAGCTTCTGTGTGCAGACTGAATGGAGGCGGGGAGAGAGGGTGAAATTGAAATTGTCTTTTTCCAAGAAGCTAAGTCGGAATCCACGGCTGGTTCAGCAGACGGTTAATTTTCTCCACTCTAACTGGGGCTTTTCTGGGGTTGATAAGTTGAGAGCTGAGAACTGGTAATAACCTGGGCGAATGCAAACAGGAAGCAGAGCAGGAGTAAGACAAAAGAGACATTAGCTCCATCTGAAACCTCCCACAAAGACATGAGACCACATTCTCACATTCCCTCATCACACACATTGAGGGAGAGTCATTTTGACATATTGTCTGAGTATTACACCAAATTCTCCCCAAGTCTACTGATATTCTCAAGGTCAGGAGAGGTCCAAAACTACTAGAGGGCATTGTCACACACACACACACACACACACACACACATGATCCCAGCAAAGAAAAACAGTGACATCTTGACAAAATATGTTACCAAAAACAATATAAATTCTCATACACACAGCACGGTTCGATGTGAGTTTTGGAATACTGAATATTGAGCATATTACCTACACTTCATAAATCTGCACAAAGATCTTCATGGAAGTTGTGAAATTAAAGGTTTTGAAAATTACTGCTGGTATTGTGAAGCTAGCAACACTGGTGAGAGGTCACTGTAGCACATGGCTAATATGGCTACCCTGTCATTACTAGCTAAGTTTAGTCCTGCTAATTGCAAATTCGCTCCTGATTCTCATTAAGAAATTATTTATGCACACAAGTGTCAGCTGTGTAAAGCGTTACATGGCTTGGCCTGCTGTTAATGGGCCTGCTAATTCATTGGCTGAGACAGGAGGAGGGGAGGGGAGAGGCGAGAGAAAGCAGTTGACACTGATACTGTTGTATACTGTCTAGAATTAGAAGAGTTTCATTCCCAAAATATGCTACGTAAGCGTTAACCGTTAGCATCGATGACATGGCTAGCAGTTCCTTTGAAATTCATCATATAAGATCCCAATGTTTGCGTCTAATGATGACGCAATCAAATCAATCCTCTTCAGATTCTTCAGTTCTCTCTCATTTCGACTGAAGGTTTGGTTTTCATGTATCCAGACTGTACTTTCACTAATGTTTATCTACACGTGAGTGTGTTGAGTGATCTGAACTAGTTGATCTGAACTACCCCTAGCTCTTCCTCCGCACAGAGAGAGTGCATGACTCTGAGCCCTCCATACCAGCACCACACACTTAATGCTTCTCACTGCGTTCTTCGGTTTTCTGCAAAGCAGAGACCTTCTTTTTTTTTTTTTTACTGGACTTCAACTGTGTTCTAATTCAGTAGGCGCTGTCCTCTTGCTCCGCTGTGGCCCTCAGTGACACACCTGTCTCTCTCACACACAAAAACACACATGCTCGCACATACAAGCGTACGGACACACACACACACGTCTCTAGGGTTTTTAGATAACCGTAATCTACGCAATCCAACTGAAGCCTATTTACTGGAAGTGTAGCTATTCAGAATTAAAATGAGCCCATCAGCACAGAGTATCATGAATAGGTATTTATCAGGATTAAAGGATTGCGAGGCCCATCTGAACATATAAGCCAATCCTCTCTCAATCACACTCGCACGCACGCACGCACGCACACACACACACACGCATGCACGTGCTCAACCGCATGCACACAATCACAATATTTGTTTCGCATACCCCCCCCCCACCAACACACACACACACAAACACACTTGTCCACCCCTTGCCTGCCAACCCTCACTGTCTTGTACAGAAAGAGGGTAGGTGGTAGGGGATGGAGGGTAGGAGGTAGGGGATGGAGGGTAGGAGGGTAGTAATTACCATGCAGCAGTACCAGAAGTGACATGTTTGAGGAACAGATAAAGAGTGCTAAATGACCTGGTAATGGTGATATTTCCTCCTCCTCAGAGAAACCCATTTATTCTACCGCTCAGCAAATCAAGGCCCTGTCACTGGCCACTCATCCCCTGGCCAGAGGGCTGCCTACCGAAACACACACACACACACTGCATAAGTGGACATTGGAATGCAGATGAATGCTCTCTGTATATTCTAGCTCCTTGTGTCGTGTCGTGTCACTCGCGCGCGCGTGTGTGTGTGTGTGTGTGTGTGTGTGTGTGTGTGTGTGTGTGTGTGTGTGTGTGTGTGTGTGTGTGTGTGTGTGTGTGTGTGTGTGTGTGTGTGTGTGTGTGTGTGCGTGTGTGTGTGCATGCTGCTCTCTCCGTGTCTAAATGAGCCGTAATGGGGGCAGGACCTCAGCAGCACTAAAGAGAGAGAGCTGACACATGCAGGACAAAACTGGCATTTCTTCCCTGAGAAAAGAGGCTATATTGCACATCTGTCACTGCTGTGTAGACAATTACTCACACACAGAGAAGACAGGGAAAAACAAAGAGGGAAGAGAGTGAGAGAAAGAGACAGAGAAAGAGAGAGAGAGACAGAAAGAGACAGAGAGACAGAGAAAGAGGGGGCACTGCTGGGAACGTGGTGGAACTAGGCCTCTCTCTCTCCCATCATTCTGTGTCTTATTGAGTGTTGCTACCTTAATCATGGTGAATGTCCCTGCCAGTGTTTTTGTCAAGTCAGAGAGAGATAATGAGAGATAATCAAGGCATTTACCCCATACCTGCTCTAATGACTACACTAGGGCACACAGAAAAAGGTAGGGCTAACATTGCTAAGTGGTGTTTTCTGGGATTTATGGCACTGTCGTCTCAGATCTATGAGTGCCTTGGCTTTTATCGGTATATGGTTTCGAGCTTTTGTATATTGTGTTGTTGTGAGATGGGTTCGAATCCCGTATCTAATGTGTCCAAATTCTGCAACATCACCGTTCTCCCTGAGATCTAGACGCCTGCTTGTTAACAATGCCACAGGCCAGGAGGTGAAAGGAGATGGGGGGGGAAAGAGAAAGAAAAATCTGAAAGGCGATAAAATAGATACAGGTACAGTGGCAAGAAAAAGTATATGAACCCTTTGGAAATACCTGGATTTCTGCATAAACATAAAATGTGATCATCTAAGTCACAACAATAGACAAACACAGTCTGCTTAAACTAACATCGCCCAACTTCTGTGGAGCTTCAATTGGCGGACAGATAGCCTAACATTCTCCTGCAAAATGTCTTGATAAACTTGGGAATTTATTTTTCCGTCGATGATAGCAAGCTGTCCAGGCCCTGAGGCAGCAACATAGCCCCAAACCATGATGCTCCCTCCACCATACTGTACAGTTGGGATGAGGTTTTGATGTTGCTCCGCTGTGCCTTTTTTTCTCCACACATAGTTCCTTCCAAACAACTCAGCTGTAGTTTCATCTGTCCACAGAATATTTAGCCAGAAGCGCTGTGGAACATCCAGGTGCACTTTTGCAAACAGACGTGCAGCAATGTTTTTTTTGGACAGCAGGGGCTTCTTCCGTGGTGTCCTCCCATGAACACCATTCTTGTTTTGTGTTTTACGTATCGTAGACTCGTCAACAGAGATGTTAGCATGTTCCAAAGATTTCTGTAAGTCTTTAGCTAACACTCTAGGATTCTTCTTCATTGAGCATTTTGCGCTGTGCTCTTGCAGTCATCTTTGCAGGACGGCTACTCTTAGGGAGAGTAGCAACAGTGCTGAACTTTCTCCATTTATAGACAATTTGTCTTACCGTGGACTGATGAACATCAAGGCTTTTAGAGATACTTTTGTAACCCTGTAGCTTTATGCAAGTCAACAGTTCCTAATCTTAGGTCTTCTGAGATCTCTTTTGTTCGAGGCATGGTTCACATCAGGCAATCCTTCTTGTGAATAGCAAACTCAAATTTTGTGAGTGTTTTTTATAGGGGGAAGGCAGCTCTAACCAACATCTCCAATCTCGTCTCATTGATTGGACTCCAGGTTTGCTGACTCCTGACTCCAATTAGCTTTTGGAGAAGTCATTAGCCTAGGGGTTCACATACTTTTCCCAACCTACACTGTAAATGTTTAAATTATGTATTCAATATGACACGAAAAATGCAATAGTTTGTGTGTTATTAGTTTAAGCACAGTATGTTTGTCTATTGTTGTGACTTAGATGAAGATCAGATCAAATTTGATGACCAATTTATGCAGAAATCCAGGTAATTCCAAAGGGTTCACATACTTTTTCTTGCCACTGTATGAGGAGAGAAGAGGTACAGATCTTAATTTAAGGATCTTAATTTAAGCCCGTTTGCTACAGCAGGAAAATAATCCTGCAGCAACAGGAAATGTGAATTATTATGTGGATTTTAATTCATGGACATTTTTGTAGGGGTAAATCAAGTCTGATGTTTCAAAGTGGAAATTGCAAACTTAAAACGTCAAATACACTACAAGTTTTACATTTCCTGAATTGAAGGAAAGTTCTCTTGCAACAGGGTGATCAAATGAACATCCTTCTCCAGCAAGAGAGAGACAGGGAAAAGAGAGAGAAATAGAGATGAAAGGAAAGAGAGGGAGAGAGAGAGACAGAGGGTACAGGAGAGAGAAGGAAAGAGAGAAAGAGGGGAAGGGACAGAGAGATAAATCCAGAGAGAGGAAGGGAGAGAGAAGGAGAGTACCACAGAGACAGACTTACAGCATGGAAGTGTAAATCCAGGATGCAGATTTATCACACAACAATAGAGGAGGTGTTTCTTACTTTAAGGTGTGTGTGTGCTGCGTGTGTGTGTGTGTTTGTGTGCATACGTGATTCCATGTGTGTGTGTCTGCCTATGTATCAGGTGTGTGTGTGTCAGGTGTGTGAGGTGTGTGAGGTATGTGATGCCAATGAGGCTTGGGTTGGGTTGGAAGCAGCAGGGCTTTTCACGCTATGATGACCGGGTGCAGAACAGTTAAAGTAAATCAGTCAAATAAATGACTTGTTAAAACTTAAACTTCCTTCAGAATGCCAAGTCTCCCCAGGCCACTTCTTACACTTCTACTGAATATTGTGCGCACAGACACACACATTATGATGTGCATGCGTGTGTGTGTTTTTGAAGTCTTGGAATTTGGTGTCATATCACAAACTCCGCCCACCAAGTAGTTGCAATTCACTGCTAAATCAATGACTGTATCCGTAAATATAATACATTTTTCCCGTTGAGAGATTTCACTATAGAGAAACTCCACACAACTTCTACACAAGTCAAACTGACATCACAATAAACAACAGTCGCCTCACGACATGTTCATGTATGAGTTTGAAATGAGTTTAATCTCCATTGATGAGGGAGCACAGACAACCATGAGTCAGCAAGCAACACATGACCTATTCCCTCATTGTAATTCATGTGTGTTCTGTGGTAAAATATCTGGATTTCACTGCTGCTGTGACGCACTGATTAATATAGCAAATGGTAGGGAGGACAAGGCCCATCTCTCTCTCTCTGTCTCTCTGTCTGTCTTTCTTTCTCTCCCCCTTGTCTCTCCCTGTGTTTAATTTCTTTCCATCTCTCTATCTCTTTCTCTCTTTCTCTCTCTCTATCTCGCTCTTTCTCTCTCTCTTTCTCATTTTCCCTCCCGCCTCTCTCTCTCTCTCTCTCTCTCTCTCTCTCTCTCTCTCTCTGAGCAGGTGTTTGACTGACTGTTGTTGTGTGAGCCATATGGTATAACTCAGAGAGTATATCAGTACGGGTGAACTTCTCACAAGGAACAAAGGTTCAAGACTCAGAGAGGGAAGAATAACGGAAAGGGATCATCTATATTATACAATTAAAGTCTAAAGATGTAATTCTCTTTGCCTAATAGGCTGGTAAAACAGTAAGTTCATATAGGGACACTGGATCACATGAGGATTTCCTGAACAGCCTGGCAAGGAGTTGGAGGGTAACCCTGTGTGTGTGTGTGTGTGTGTGTGTGTGTGTGTGTGTGTGTGTGTGTGTGTGTGTGTGTGTGTGTGTGTGTGTGTGTGTGTGTGTGTGTGTGCGTGCGTGCGTGCGTGCGTGCGTGTGTGTGCGGTGGCAGCATGGCGTTAGTAGACCAGTAAACTGCTCAACACCAGGAGAACAGCAGGTGAAGCTGGTTAGGAGGTGATTGGTGCCAACCATAGAATTAGGAATTAGAACTGGTTGCCAACACACAGACAAACCCTAACTGGTCTCCCCCTCATAGTTAGGAACCATTTGCCTTAGACACACACACCTCGCCCTGTTTGATTTGGTTGGTTTTATTTGCCAATTGAAAAACAAATTACAACCACAAACGTGGTTAGAATGCATACATTTTTGTTGTTGAGGATAAGACAATATAAAATGTAAGTATTTCCATTGGTTCAAACGTTAAACATGTTACACATTCCCGGCTAAATTATTGCAGTAAACATCACATGGTCCAAATAATTAAACAGAAGTACAAAGATCAAAACATGATACGTCCTACAGATGACATGGTTGCTCTCCTTGGGAATAGCTTGCAGAACTAGACACACACATCATGACCCGCATGCACACACCTCACCCATTTACCCCTTCACCTAACCCCCCACACACACACACACACACGCAGCCTCTCTTCACCTAACCCCCACACACACACACACGCAGCCTCTCTTCACCTAACCCCCACACACACACACGCAGCCTCTCTTCACCCAACCCCCCACACACACGCAGCCTCTCTTCACCCAACCCCCCACACACACACACGCAGCCTCTCTTCACCTAACCCCCCACACACACACACAGCCTCTCTTCACCTAACCCCCACACACACAGCCTCTCTTCACCTACCCCCTCACACACACACACACACACACACGCAGGCTCTCTTTACCCCATCTATTCTCTTCCTCACCCTCCATCCACTCATAACTTCACCCATCGGCTGCTTCGACCACTCACCTCATCTCTCCATCTCCTCTCTTTCGTTCACCCCTTAACCCTCCGTCCCTCGGCCTCTCAACCCAGTGGCGTGAGTTGAGGGACTGGCATCGCCCCTGCCGCACTGTGTCTGAAGGAGACGTGTGTTTGTATTGACTTCATGTCCCAGCCCATGTCTCCCACTGTTCTCCACACGTACTATTAGTTCCTTTGCTCTTTCTCCTTGACCCAGCCTGTCTGAACCAAACTTTACAGCATCCTGCTGCGACTTTGTTCCAGGAGTATGTTTGGTCACATTGTGTGTCAGAAAAGAGGCTTGCTCGCTTTGTGTTCCAGTAGACACCCCCTGTCTGTGAAGGAGGAGTGGGGGAGGAGGGGAGACGAGGGGGGAGGTCAGACAACTCTTTACCCTCCCAGTTGTTGGCCAGTTAAACCGTTCCACAGGTGAAGCAGAGGGCCAGCCTACCTTCCTGGTTGCCTGCCTTCTTCAGGCGTGGGGGCCGGAGCCGGGTAGAGGATTGTCCTTGTCTGGTCACGTCTCTGAGGCCACGGTCGGGCACAGCCCCTCTCCTCCTCCCTGGTTCCCTCTCTCCTTTCCTCCACCTCTTTTCCTCCTCTCCGCTTTTCTGTCTCACCTGGGAATCCGAGCACCGCCGGCCAGAGGGGATTAAGGTGATGGATTCTCTAACACACACAAACACACATGCACGTAGGAATGTGCACACATACATGTAGGAATTCACAAACACACACACACACCTCCTGCTTTCTCACACCAGGCCCTCTAATCACAAGGTGTAAAGGGAACCCGTCGACTTTGGACCACGAGCGATACATTTAATTCGGCCCCCACACGGAACCAATTCACATCCCACACACACTCTCACACTCCATATGCCAGACCGGAGACACACACACTGTCATACTCTGTTTCGCTGGGAGGGGGAGGCACCAGGCACTTTCTCGTGTAATATCAACTCAAGAGACTACAACAATGTTCATATGTATTACAATTCTAGTGCAATGAGGTAATCTACATAGCAATGATTTGATGTGACCATAGAATATTAGGTTGATTGCGTGTGACACAATAATTATCTTTTAAAATCCACTGAAATATCATGCAACTTGTTCTAGCTTAGCAAATCTTTAGTCCTCTGAAGATTTGCATTGTTGGCTGTCTAACAACCATGTTACCCTCCAAGATACTACGGCTCTACTTTACCTCTCCGGATCACTCTCAGCAGAGGTAAACAAACAGTCCAGGCGGATTTAGATGTTCACAACAAGACAAAAGTCATGTTCCAATCGAAACTGAAGAGGTTTTCAGCCAAGGCACAGTCTGTATAATTATCTCAAACACGGGAAAGCAAATCACTTTAGGACATGGATTTACATCTCATTAAGGCCATACAAAGACAGGATTACCCAAACAGACAGGGAAACTAGTCCTCATCTCCTACGGATGAACGGAACCAGATACGTGCTCGGTTGTGAGAGACAATATAAAAGCAACCATCAATCAAATGTGTTAAATATAGCACGTTAAGAATATGTAAATCAGGGTAATAAAGGAAAAGAATGAAATAGAATTGTCGTGTTTTGAACAGGTTGCTGACGTTGCATGCTAACACTGGATATAATGCAATGCTGTATATAAACCCTGGATTGCAGATGCTATGTATTGGCCAATGAGAGGCTTTGAAGCCACCGGTCGACTATATTGGCTCTCCCCAGAAGAAGCAGTCCTCAATAGGAATTCTACTGTATTTGAATGCTTCAAGGACAAAATTACATGCATTCCAAAAAAATGTGTTTGTGTTGGGGACAGTAACAATGTAGCTTTAAAAAAATTAAATTTTTGTATGTTAAGCTCACATAATATAATTTTAAAGTATGTACTAAGGTTTCTGTAATAGAAGAAACGTGGCAAAAACCAATGTAGACATTAATAAATGCATTGCTGTAGCTTCCAAAATATTTTTTGAAACGTTGGGGGAGTGCCAAGATGGAGCTAAAACCAGAGCTGCCATATCTGTCGGCGCCATCTAAATCGATTTTGTGGAGAAGGTGGAAAGCTTCAAGTTCCTCGGCATACACATCACTCACAATCTGGTATGGAAATGATCTGTCCACCCACACAGACAGTGTGGTGAAGAAGGCGCAACAGCTCCTCTTCAAACTCAGGAGACTGAAGACATTTGGCTTGTCACCTAAAACCCTCACAAACTTGCACAATTGAGAGCATCCTCTCGAGCTGTATCTCAGCCAGGTACGGCAACTACACCGTCCGCATCTGCAGGACTCTCCAGAGGGTGGTGCGGTCTGCCCAACGCATCATCGGGGGCAAACTGCCTGCCCCCCCAGGATACCTACAGCACCCGATGTCACAGGAAGGTCAAAAAGATCAAGGACATCAACCAACCAAGCCACGGCCTGTTCACCCCGCTATCACCCAGAAGGCGAGGTCAGTACATGTGCATCAAAGCTGGGACCGAGAGACTCAAAAACAGCTTCCATCTCAAGGC
The DNA here is from genome assembly GCA_030435695.1 of Brachymystax lenok tsinlingensis. NCBI lineage: Eukaryota > Metazoa > Chordata > Actinopteri > Salmoniformes > Salmonidae > Brachymystax > Brachymystax lenok. The sequence continues at coordinate 11,853,677 of CM059786.1, read as the reverse complement.
CATCATACTGTTAAATAGCCATCACTAGCCGACTTCCACCCAGTTACGCAACCCTGCACCTTAGAGGCTGCTGCCCTATATATATACATAGACTTGGAATCACTGGCCACTTTAATAATGGAACACTAGTCACTTTAATAATGTTTACATACTGCTTTACTCATCTCATATGTATATACTGTATTCTATTCTACTGTAGTCCATGCTCAATCTCAGTTGCTCAATCTAATATTTATATATTTCTTAATTCTGTTCTTTTACTTTTAGATTTGTGTGTATTGTTGTGAATTGTTAGATACTAGTGCACTGTTGGAGCTAGGAACACGAGCATTTCGCTACAATAACATCTGCTAAATATGTGTATGTGACCAACAACATTTGATTTCATTTGATTCCATTTGACTTGAAGATGGAGGCAGCCCCACTGTCAGTTATCTAGCGTATAGTATACAGTGAGGGGGAAAAAAAATCCCTCCTGAGATGTGTGCAAACCTGGTGGCCAACTACAAGAAACGTCTGACCTTTGTGATTTCCAAAAAGGGGTTTTCCACCAAGTACTAAGTCATGTTTTGCAGAGGGGTCAAATACTTATTTCCCTCAATAAAATGCAAATCAATTTATAAAAAATTTCACATGCATTTTTCTGGATTTTTTGTTGTTATTCTGTCTCTCACTGTTCAAATACACGTACCATTAAAATTATAGACTGATCATTTCTTTGTCAGTGGGCAAACGTACAAAATCAGCAGGGGATCAAATACTTTTTTCCCTCACTGTATACACAACCGTTCAAAAGTTTGGGGTCACTTAGAAATTTTCTTGTTTTTTTAGTTTTTTGTCCACTAAAATAACATCAAATTGATCAGAAAGACAGTGTTGACATTGTTAATGTTGTAAATGACTATTTTAGCATGAAACGGCAGATTTTTATGGAATATCTATATAGGCGTACAGAGGGACATTATCAGCAACCATCACTCCTGTGTTCCAATGGCAAGTTGTGTTAGCTAATCCAAGTTCATCATTTTAAAAGGCTAATTTATCATTAGAAAACCCTTATGTTAGCACTGCTGAAAACTGTTATTCTGATTAAAGCAATAAAACTGGCCTTCTTTAGACTAGTTGAGTATCTGGAGCATCAGCATTTTAGATTTTTTTTTGCTACAAATGGCCAGAAACAAAGAATATTTGCAGCCTCATTAAATAGTACCCGCAAAACACCAGTCTCAACGTCAACAGTGAAGAGGCGACTCCGGGGTGCTGGCATTCTAGGCAGAGTTTCAAAGAAAAAGTCTCAGATCTGCCAATAAAAATAAAAGATTAAGATGGGCAAAAGAACACAGACACTGGACAGAGGAACTCTGCCTAGAAGGCCTCTTCACTGTTGACGTTAAGACTGGTGTTTTGCGGGTACTATTTAATGAAGCTGCCAGTTGAGGACTTGTGAGGCGTCTGTTTCTCAAACTAAACACTCTAATATACTTGTCCTCTTGCTCAGTTGTGCACCGGGGCCTCCCACTCCTCTTTCTATTCTGGTTAGAGCCAGTTTGCTCTGTTCTGTGAAGGGAGTAGTACACATCGCTGTACGAGATCTTCAGTTTCTTGGCAATTTCTCGCATGGAATAGCCTTCATTTCTCAGAACAAGAATAGACAGACAAAGAAAATGATTTGTTTCTGGTCATTTGAAGCCTGTAACCCACAAATGCTGATGCTCCAGATACTCAACTAGTCTAAAGAAGGCCAGTTTTAATGCTTCTTTAATCAGAACACAGTTTTCAGCTGTGCTAACGTAATTGCAAAAGGGTTTTCTAATGATCAATTAGCCTTTTAAAATGATAACTTGGATTAGCTAACACAACGTGCCATTGGAACACAGGAGTGATGGTTGCTGATAATGTGCTTTTCTTTCAAAAACAAGAACATTTCTAAGTGACCCCAAACTATTGAACGGTAGTGTAAATCATTGATATAATGCATTATGGTTTAGGTACATTACGTCGTGGAAGGGCAGCCATTTTCTCTGACCCAGTTCGACAATTTAAAGATATTGAAGTTACGTTTCCAAAACTTTGTCTGCTTTGGATAAAAGTGCCTATTGAATGATAATATTATTGTAACATTTTGGCACACGTATTGGATGGTTGCATGGTACTGTCTTAACTGTAAGACGTTCCTTCCTCTCCCCTCCAGTCTGGCTTACTGTAATGAAATCCTTTAAACCTTTCCTCCTTTCTTGGAAAGATCTACTGCTCTCAATCTTCCTTCCGCCTCCTCACCCCTCTCTCTCCTCTCTTTGCACCCACCCCCATCCCCCACCTAGCCATCCTCTCATGGTAGCAGCAGACTGTCAATTTCCTTCCCTCTCCTCCCCCCCTTTCCTTAGCCTCTCTCACCTCCTTTCTCAGTCCCTAGAAAGGTGATTGACTTGTATAATTGGCTCAAGAGATGACAATCGACTGTGTCTATGTGTGTGGCAGCTGATCCAGCCAGCTGACTGCTAGCCTAATTGGCAGCTTGTTAAGCAATTTGGATCCTGGAGAGGATGTATTGATGTCTGTGTGAACAGACTTGTACATAGGAGCTGGGTCACACATGCATGCAATGGGAAAGAACAGCCTTCACAAAGGTCTATGTGACTGTTGCATTTCCTTTGTACACATATAATAATATTTGCCTGGCTACCCAAACTCCTTGCTCCGGCCAAATGCTACGCCACGCCCACGGACGTTAGTTTCTTGCAACTAGCTCTCACAGTCCCACGTCAGAATTGGACGTTCATCTGAATTGTCAAATTTTGAAGCTTTTAGGGTTAAGTTTCAAAACGTCAAATTTCAGTTAAGTTTAGGCATTCCACATTTTTAAGGTCAGAGTTAGGTTCAGGCATTAACTCTGAATGTTCTATCGCTGGATTCAAACTTGCAACCTCTGGAATCAGAGGCAGACGTCTATCCACCATCCCCGTCTACAACGCCCTAGCAAAACCGAAACCTACTTGAAGGTAACAGCGCTCACTGTTGCCCCTAGTGGCCAATTTCCACATCATCTCCCGATGTCCTCAGACATAGTTGGATATCGAATACTGACGTGTATCCCGGGTGACCGGCTTGGTTTCTTCTCCGCTATGAGTCTGCATCCGACAATTTCTAGAACGCAAACACATTCTAACCGTTCTGATTGGGCAGCTGTTAATTGGGAACCTAATAAATACTAAATACTAAGTTGTGTGTGTGTGTGTGTGTGTGTGTGTGTGTGTGTGTGTGTGTGTGTGTGTGTGTGTGCGTGCGTGCGTGTGTGTGTGTGCGTGCGTGTGTGTGATGGAAGCAGTGAAGTGTCCTCAGATGAGTTTCCTGTGCCTCTGGCAGCGGAACAGGTGTGGAGGCTGTGTCTAATTAGGTTAACTGAAGGAGGCAATGGGAAAACAGTAACTATGACAAGGATATACAGTGGAAATACATTTGACTGTAATTACAGCGTAGTAAATACATTAAAACAAGATAAAAAAGCAAAGGGAATCTACTGAACCAGTGTATATTAATATTACACAATAAAGTAGCCTGCTAAACAGGCCATTAAGGTTAGAACGGTTAAAAATGCATTGTAGTAAGCTGTAAAGCAAGACCTGTCCCGTTTTCACACGCTGATGTTAAGGCCAGGCTCAGCCAAAACTGAAAATAGATATGAATACCATGAATATGTCTTATTAGACTACCTGATATTAGAGCTGAAAGAAGGAGGGATGAGAGAGGAAGTGAGAGGAAGAGAGTGAGTGAGTGAATGAAAAGTAATACAGAAAGAGAGGCCGGGAGAGAGATGGAGAGTGTGAGATAGAAAAACAGGAGAAGAGAAGAAAAATAAAGAAAGAGATTGTAGACAATGCATGATAAGAGAGAGAGAGAGAGAGAGAGAGAGAGAGAGAGAGAGAGAGAAAGTTAATTTGGAGATTGTGGGCAATAATACGACCAGTCACCCACGACACACAGTGACCGCGCACCCTGCCTGATTCACGGCATTGTGGGTAGGGAAGGACAGAACAGCGATAGGATTTGAAAGGCGTTCCGCTTGGGTACCCTGCTGATTTGCATTCAACGATGGAGACACAAGGACACACACACATACACACATGGCTTCAGGGGGACTGGATACGGTCAACACCCCTAATTAAGACAATCCTCTATTCTAAAATACCTGAGATAGAGAGAGACGCAGAAAGAGAGAGAGAGAGAGAGAGAGAGAGAGGCAGAAAGAGAGAGAGAGATGCAGAGAGAGAGAGAGAGAGAGACGCAGAAAGAGAGAGAGAGGCAGAAAGAGAGAGAGAGATGCAGAGAGAGAGAGAGATAAAGAGAGAGATAAAGAGAGAGATAAAGAGAGAGATAAAGAGAGAGATAAAGAGACAGAGAGATGGAGAGATACAGCACATGGAACAGACTGGCCCACTAAAACCCGGCTCTCCACATTGCTTTTTGGGGATGTTATTTTTCGCTTTACGATTCAGCTAATTATGATATTAGAAAGGAGCCAGCGATAAGTTCCTGATGCGATTGTTCCCCCGTCTCCCTTTTATTGCAGAGCATCAGAGAGAGAGAGGGACTCGTCAATGAGTAATTTTCCTTTCTTTTACAGCAGCATAAATTTAACGGGGAAATATGCGGGGAGAAATCCTTTTAGCGGGTGATTTATGGGCGTCTGATGGCGGAATCATAGATCACTGAGGCCACGGCAGACACTGATGGGCCGGATGAGGGCCACTAATGCCCACAGAACAAAATGTAACCAATCTGTGGAGGCCCTCAACCATGCAATAGGCCTAATAGAAACTCCCAAACTGTCTGCCTGTCACTGCTGACGACTGGGAGAGAGGGAAGGGGGAGGGAGGGAGGACTGCAGAGAGAGGGGGGTGACTGTGGAGGGAGGTTATAAATTTACCTGTTGTGAAAGGAGAGAGAGAGAGAGAGAGAGAGAGAGAGAGAAAGCCCAGGTGTATACTTGACTGCTCTGTCGTTCGCTCGCAGAGGGGACCCTAAATGTCAAGCTAAAAAAGACATGCATAAAAGTGGCAAACAAATAAATAAATAATAAAAAAGAACAAAGTGATGTGTGAGCGCATACACAAACACGCACACACCGGCAGAGCTTTAATCAGGGCTAGGCCAGTGAAGACAGTTACACACAGGAAAGCCACCGGTCCTGATTCTATTCAAACAAAACCATATTATCTGACAGCAGCTAGAGTACACGTTAGATGTGAAATCTCTCCTGAGCCTCGTAGAAACACAGGGCCTCATCAGAGGACACTTGACCAAAGGTATTATGGCAGGGACTTACAACAGGAAGTAACACTGCAATCAGAGTAACCAATCACAGTCGGAGGTTTGTTCACTGGGATGTAGAACATGTTTTTCTTCTATACAATGGTCAGTCATAGGTCTTGGGTGAGAAGGTGTGACAGCCAATGCTGTTGAAATCCTATGCATGCACACCCTCACACACCCTCCCACACACAAGGTGACCACTTTAATCACCTTGATGTGTTGCATGGCTGTGGTCCACACACACATACTCGCGCTAGTGTCCTCCACACAATTTAAAACCTCAGCTCACCTCAATGTATTTATCATAAAACATGAAAACCAAACCAGCTTGACCTCTTCCTCTCCTCTTTCGCTTCCCTCCCTCCCTCCCTCTGTCCCCTGGTTAAAGAGAGTCATTCTGCTTCCATTAAGGAGAATATGCAGCGCTTCACTTTGGGGAGAGAGGAGGCCAGGGGGTTCACTCGTCTGCATTCAGAGTGAAAGACTCTCGCTCCACTCGTTTAACAGCCGACCGCCACAATCACCCCTTAGGTAAGGTTAAACACCTGCCCCTATACCTATTTATGAGGGAGGGAGGGAGGGAGAGAGGGAGGGAGGGAGGGAGGGAGGGAGGGAAGGAGGGGAGGGAGGGAGCTAAATAGATCATGTTTCAAATAGCCAGGGTCTAGGCCATGTACATGAGGCTAGTATGATTAAGGAGAAAGTGCAGAGAAAAAGGAGAAAGAGGTGAAGGGAGAGGTGGAGCGGAGAGGGAAAGAGAAGAGTGACGAGAAAGGAGGGATGGAAAAAGGAGTGAGAGAGGTGAGGTAGAGGAGTGTTTAACCTGTGTTTCTGTGTCTCCAGCCGACTGGAAGAGGTCAACAGGGATTTTACTGAAATCTATCCACTGTCAGAGAAGAGAAAACCACTGCTGCCAACAGTCAAGTCTTTTCTCTCCTCATATTTTCCACTTTGTTAGCCCCACGCTGTGAGCCAGATACATAGCCCACATGGCCTGCCATCACAGGGCTGGTGTGGAAGAGAAAAAAAGACAGCTGAGGAGAGGAGGAGAGGAGAGGCAGTCAAGCAGGCATAGCCTGGGAGGTTGGCGTGAGACAGAGTGGTGACAGGGACTGGAGCAATACATGTCAACAGTGATCAGACTTAACAAATACAACAGGTACTCTCTCTCTCGTTTTCTGTGTATCTCCAGCCATCTCTCTCTATCTCTATCCCTCGCTCAGCCTCTCTTTCACTACCCTCTCTATATGCAATACTTCTCTTTCTCTCTCTCTCTCTCTCTCTCTCTCTCTCTCTCTCTCTCTCTCTCTCTCTCTCTCTCTCTCTCTCTCTCTCTCAATTCAATTTTAATTTAAGGCCTTTATTGGCATGGAAAAAATATGTTAACATTGCCAAAGCAAGTGAACTAGATAATAAACAAAAGTGAAAAAAAAAAAAAAATAAAGACATTACAATATCATATTATGTGCAAATAGTTCAAGTACAAAATGGGAAAAAACTAACATAAATATCTCTCTCTTTCCCTCTCTCTCTCAATTTCTCTCTCTCTCTCTCTTGCTCTCTCTCCACATCTCTCTCCGATCTCTCTCTATCTGTCTCTCTCTCCTTCTGGCCATGTGCTGGTTGCGGGGCAGACCTTAGTGATATCGCCGTGACGACCGACAGGAGCAGATGTGACTCTGGTTGCCGGGCGTTTGGCAGGAGCACTCATTGTCACCGAGACAGCAATGCGTCCGGACAGCACATCAGCTGCGATGGCACACACACACACACACACACACACACATAACACACAAACACACACACACCCTTTGACAAGCCCCTGACTGGTGCGATCACGCACTGCCCAGGCCAAGGACCTCTCCTCCTGCAGGGGACTGCAAGTGCACAGCCAGTAAGGAGAGAGGGAGGAGAGGGGGAAGAGAGGGAGGGTTGCTAACCAGGCAGTAAAAAGCGCTGTCAAAAATGCAATGAGATTTTTCATTACTTGAGGTATTTTCTACTATTTTAATCTTGTGCCAAGTTGTAGACAAATGGCTGTTTTGGGGCTAAACGTATGAACTTGTCCAAGGAGACCCAGATCAGCACACTTAGATGAGCGTGGGTCCACGGGGCACAGAGCTACAGCCCAGATGGTGGAATTACTTAAGACATCTGTAACATGTACAACACAGCTCTGCTTAGCAAAACAAACACATTACATGCCAACAGACACATTTTCTTCTCTCCCTCCCCTTCTCTCTCTCTCTCTCTCTCTCTCTCTCTCTCTCTCTCTCTCTCTCTCTCTCTCTCTCTCTCTCTCTCTCTCTCTCTCTCTCTCTCTCTCTCTCGCTTTCTCTCTCTCTCTGGAAGATGCTTCATACTAGTAGGGCCAAATGGTGTAAGAGACATTATAAACTGGATGGTTCAAGCCCTGAGTTCTAATTGGCTGACAGCCATGGTATGCCAGACTGTATACCACAGGTATGGCAATTTCTTTTTACTGCTCTAATTAGGTTGGTAACCAGTTTATAATAGCAATAAGGCACCTCAGGGGCTCATGGTATATGGCCAATATATCACGGCTAAGGGCTGTATCTAGGCACTCCGTGATGAATCGTGCTTAAGAACAGCCCATAGGCGTGATATATTTTTCATATACCACTCCCCCTCAGGCCTTATTGCTTAAACATACACATTCGTATATACTGTATAAGGTTTACAATATAGCCTGATATAACTGTTGTATTTTTTTGAGAAGTAATATTATGAGTGAGTGAGTGTGCGCATGTGTTTGTGTGTACGCTCGTGCATGTTCGTGTGTGTGCGTGACTTTGCGCATGCGTGCGTGTGTAGAACAGTGAAAGTGGCAGTGTGATGTCTGTCAGGCACTGAGGGTCTGTGGCAGCGCTCTGACATTTCCTGCTCTGACACTTGTCTCAGCTCATCTGAGGATGGAGTGGAAGGGTGCCCTGCAGGCACACACAGTACCAGCAACGCTGTTTTTTAGTTTTTTTCAACGTAGTCAGAGGCTTCCAGTACATTAATCTTCATTATGGCCCCACCAGCAGCACCCTGACCCCTGGAAGACTTTACACACACACACACACACACACACAAGCACATACACACACTGATACCACCCTTTGTCTTATTTTGAAAATAATATGGGTCTTGAACATGCTTTAGAATTTTTCAATATCACAATTGCACATTACAAATGAATGAACGAAGGTTGTATGACTTTGTATACGCAGTGTTTTCTGTGAGAGGTCTGCAGAAAGTGTGGCAGTATTGGTCCTCTATAGCTCAGTTGGTAGAGGACTGTGCTCACAATGCCAGCACAGAGGGTTCAAGTCCCAATACCACCCATATGTGGACTGTACACATGAATGTAAGTTGCTTTAGATAGAAGTGTCTGTTAAATGACATATGCAGGTAACTGCCAGAATAATGGAAACACTTGACTAAATGAGGGATACAAAGTACTTTGTAAGCAGGTGCTCCCACACAGGTCTGTTTTTTGAGTTAATTTAGCAATTAACATCACCATCATGCTTAGGGTCATGTATAAAAATGCTGGGCAGGCCATTATGTTGGCTACCATGGCTATGCCCCCATAGGATGGCAATGCCTCCATCCACAGGGCACGAGTGGTCACTGAATGGTTGGATGAGCATGAAAACTATGTCAACCATATCCCATGGCTGTCTCAGTCGCCAGAGCTCAACCCAATTGAACTCTTATTGGCGACTACCACCATCAATAAAACACCAAATGATGGAATTTCTCGTGGAAGAATGGAGTTCCAGACACATAGAATCTATGGCAAGGTGCATTGAAGCTGTTCTGGCTCGTGGTGGTCCAACGCCCTATTGAGACACTTGATGTTGGTGTTTCCTTTACTTTGGCAGTTACCTGTATATATAACTATGTCAGTGTGGTTTGATGAGTGTTATTCAGGAAACACACACAGGTCCTGCCTGGCTGTCCCTGATCATTCCCGCTGGTTATTCTCACCTTTCAGAAAGCCTGTCCACAGCTCTATTTTTAATCCAATCACACAGAGTGAGTGAGTGTGTCTTTCTGACCCGATCTCTCTCTCTCTCTCTCTCTCTCTCTCTCTCTCTCTCTCTCTCTCTCTCTCTCTCTCTCTCTCAGACAGAGTTTGTCTGTCTGTCCATCCGTCCTTCCCTCCGTCCGTCCGTGTCACCAAAGCACACCCAGGAGGTCCAGTAACACAGTTTTGTTCAGCGAGTAACTTGTTTTTTTGTTCTGTTTCAAGATTATACTTTTGAATAATACTCAAGCTTTCATTTAGCAATATCTCATCTCTGTTTTTACGTTCCAGAGATAGCAATATGCAAATATCATAGCCCCAGGAAACAACACACTTATATTATGTATTTATAAGGACCAGAAACCATCCGGACTAAGATGAATGAGAGATAGAGGAGAGAGGAGGGAGAAGGAAGAAGAGAAGGTGGAAGAAGAGAGAGACAGGTAAGATGGTTCTTACTCTGCCTGCTGGCTATTTTTTAATGAGCGCTCTCCCCCATTGGGGTGGTGTACATTAGCAGAGAGAGAGAGAGAGAGAGAGAGAGAGAGAGAGAGAGAGAGAGAGAGAGAGAGAGAGAGACAGTGGCATCAGTATGATAGCACTTGGCCACATGGTGGCGCTGTGGCAAACATACTAGACATAACGCTTCACCAATTTGATATAGAATTATATAACTTAGATGGCATGCTTTAAGTTGTCTTTTTAATTCCCACGGTGCCCAACAGGTGACTAAATGGGACTGTTTCTATTATTTCTGCTTGCAGCCATCTTTTTCTTTCTTTCTTATGCCACTAAGTGATTAACGTTAATATTATCATAGAGAAAGAAACACACATGAACATTTCCTTTGGAAAATATATCTTTTTTTATTCCATTTGATAAATGCTTGATTTAAAATTATGAAAATATGTCATGTTTTTATGACATTTATTTTTTACTGCTACGTGTCACATTCTTCAACGTGAAAATGTTGAAGAATGACTTAAATCCACCTTTCTTTTTCTTGGGACCAAGAGGTGCCTCCCACCTCGCCTCCTCTCTATTCTTCTGCTCCTCCCGTTCCTTTGCCATCTCCTCCTTCTTCTTATCTTCCAGTCTCTTCCTCTTCTCCTCCTCCACTTTCCTCTCCTTCTCCCTCCTCTTCTCCTCTTCCCACTGCTTCTCCCACTCAGAGCCAGTGTCCTCATCTGAACTCACCGATATTGCTGACTCATTTCCTGGGGCCTTGTGTGTTGTCCTCTCGACAACTTGATGTTTATGAAACATCTGGAAGCCCCCCTGGACAGCGAACTCCTTCCCCCTGTTCTCCTCCAACTCCTTTAGTTGCTTTTGCGCCTCCTCCTCCTCCTCCCTCAAATCACTGAAAAAAACTGCCCACTGGTTTCGCAGTTCTGCTTCCATTTTGGGCGCCTCAGATCTCTTCCTGTCCTCTGCTTTAGTCTTCTTCCAGGATTCCTGCAGGACTTTCAGCCTCACCTGTTCCATTAAATTGACGGATTCATATATTTTAGATTTACATGGTTGACTATTGGGCAAGAAGTGCAATCACACACAATGAAATAGTGAAGGACTGAAATGGTTTTGCATGCCCCCCCACCCCACCCCCACCCCCACCCACCCCACCCAACACACCGTCCTATGTAGGAAAGTTGGGAGTTATTTGTAAAGAATTATATATAAAGTGTTGGAGAAAGAATGGGCGGGGAAAGCATTACCTGCTCTAGTAGCTTCTTCTCCTCTTTCCTCTTTTCCTCCTCCCTATTCATCAGGCGCTCTTCTTCCAGCTCCTTCTTCCTCTTCTCCTCTTTTCTCACCCTTTTCTCCTCCTTCTTCCTCTCTTCCAGCTCTTTCTGTTTATTCTTCTTCTTCAATTTTGCCGCCACAATCTCTTCATCCTCACTGTCCTCATCCCAGTCACTCAGTTCTGTCTCTGTTGAAGTCTGCTTTTGCTGCTTTGTCTCTTTTGTCTTTTTCTCACTCTGTTCATCCTCAGACCTCTTCTTCACGACCTCGCTCTTCTGTTTCTTGTTCATCTTCAATTTGACCGCCATAATCTTTTCATCCTCACTGTCCTCATCCCAGTCACTCAGTTCTGTCTCTGTTGAAGTCTGCTTTTCCTGCTTTGTCTCTTTTGTCTTTTTCTCACTCTGTTCATCCTCAGACCTCTTCTTCACGACCTCGCTCTTCTGTTTCTTGTTCATCTTCAATTTCACCGCCATAATCTCTTCATCCTCACTGTCCTCATCCCAGTCACTCAGTTCTGTCTCTGTTGAAGTCTGCTTTTCCTGCTTTGTCTCTTTTGTCTTTTTCTCACTCTGTTCATCCTCAGACTTCTTCTTCTCCTCCGCTATCACTCGCTTAGCCTCTATTTTCCTCTTCTTCTCCAACTCTATTTCCCTCTCCTCGTCAGACGCCTCCTTTTTCTCTACTCTCACAGCCTTCTCACTGCTCCTTTCCTTATCTGTCTCTTCAGACGTCTTCCTGTTGTCTTCTATCAAACCAACTGCCTCACTTTCAATATTACCATCTATCCCAGTTTCTCGACTCTTCCTCTCCTCCTCTCTCTGTCCCTTCTCTTCTCTCTCACTGAATCTCTCACTCACACTCAGTATCTCGTCCTTCTTGTCCCCCTCCTCGATTTGCCTCTTTTCTTCCTCTCTTCGAATGTCATTCTGAGTTTTCTCCTCATCTGCTTTCTGTGAAAGAGGAGGGGAAGAGACAGAGAGAAAGAAGGAGAGAAAAAGAGGACAATGCAACTAATCAGTAAACAAACTACAGATTGAATGTTCGTTTTTTACACTTGAGATGTACGAAACTCATACAGCACTTCCCCACTCTACAACACACATAAAGACAGATGAGGGGATCCTATTAAATTGTGTCCTGCTCATTGCTATCCCTTGATAACAAAGTATAGCTGTGTTCCATTTAGCCATCCATACAGTGTAAATGAGAGGTGTTTTCTCTTACCTCAGAGCATTTCTGTCTGCCTTGGTCGGCGCTCTGCTTAACACTTCTCTTCACTACCTGGTTCTGAGCCCTGCTCTGGACTTCCATATTTAGTCCCTGGTTCTGAGCTCTGCTCTGGACTTCCATATTTAGTCCCTGGTTCTGAGCTCTGCTCTGGACTTCCATATTTAGTCCCTGGTTCTGAGCTCTGCTCTGGACTTCCATATTTAGTCCCTGGTTCTGAGCTCTGCTCTGGACTTCCATATTTAGTCCCTGGTTCTGAGCCCTGCTCTGGACTTCCGTATTTATTCCCTGGTTCTGAGCTCTGCTCTGGACTTCCATATTTAGTCCCTGGTTCTGAGCTCTGCTCTGGACTTCCGTATTTATTCCCTGGTTCTGAGCTCTGCTCTGGACTTCCATATTTAGTCCCTGGTTCTGAGCTCTGCTCTGGACTTCCATATTTAGTCCCTGGTTCTGAGCTCTGCTCTGGACTTCCGTATTTAGTCCCTGGTTCTGAGCTCTGCTCTGGACTTCCATATTTAGTCCCTGGTTCTGAGCTCTGCTCTGGACTTCCATATTTGGTCCCTGGTTCTGAGCTCTGCTCTGGACTTCCATATTTAGTCCCTGTTTCTGAGCCCTGCTCTGGATATCCATGTTTAGTCCCTGGTTCTGAGCTCTGCTCTGGACTTCCATATTTAGTCCCTGGTTCTGAGCCCTGCTCTGGATATCCATATTTAGTCTCTGGTTCTGAGCCCTGCTCTGGACTTCTATATTTGGTCCCAGGTTCTCTAGCTTGCTCTGAAACATCCTTAGTGACTTTCTCTCCTTCCTGATTTGTTCAGCCTCGGACCTGAGAGTGAACACCTTCCTGTTCACAGACATCACTCTGTGGTCAACCTCCTTTCTCTTCTCCATTATCTCCCTCTCCATCCTGTGCACCTCTCTCTCCCTCCTGTCCGCATCCCTTTTTTGCTTGGCCAGATGTGCCCTGTCTCTCGTTCTTTCCTCATCCTCCCTTTTCTTTTCCTCCCTCTCCCTGTTTCTCAGGAAGGTTTCCCTTTCTCTTTTCTCTTCGTGGGAACGGATACGCTGCATTTCCACAATCATCTGGTATCTTTTCTCTTCCTCCTTCCTCTCACCACGGCTCTGGCTTTTCTCCTTCCCTCTCGCTCCGTCTCCTTGGCAGCAGCGGCACCCCTCATTCATCTCCTCCACCTCTTTTCCTCTCCTTCTATCTCCCTCGCGTCCCTCGGTCTCCACTGCCGCGGCCTTGTTCTCCTGACTCCTCTTTTTCCTCCAGGTGTTTCCCGTCCTCCTCTCCTCTCTGTCCATCTCTCTCTCCACTTGATCGTCGGCGGGGTCGTCCATCTCTCGGAGGTTCTCAACGACTCTCCTCCTCTGAGGGAGATCCATAATCAGCAGCTCGAACACCTTAGTATTAATAACAACAACAACAACAGATATTAGCAAAGCATTCAAGCATTACACTCAAAAAGTGAACTTAAACAAAAACCTGGTTTTAACATGTAGCAACAACATGAAAAACAACTATTTTAAATACATATGCACTTCTTATGCTCTGGCAAATAGTTCAGGAATGAGTTGACACCTTGAGATGAAGAAACTGGTATTACTATTTAGTGGAACTACTAAGCCTCCTATTATGTTGCGGGTCAACTTTAACCATTTCCACTTTTGAGCTGTCTAAAATACTAGTTAACCTCTCTTTTTCTCCATGAAATTAAATGACCTTTCCTCATTTAGGGTCATAAACCTACCTTCACAATGTGGACACTGATGTGTTGTGGAATGTCTGTGTAGATACCATGTTGTGGGTCATTTTAGCCCGGAGGCTTTCATGTGTATAGATATTTTGCACAGGTCCAAAACAAACAAGTGTCTTTGATGTATTTTGTTTTTGACTGGTTCTGATTGCACTTTTATAATTATGTTTGGGTGAAAAGGAGCTTTCCCAAGCTTCTCCTTCTCAGTGCGAGAGCAGCAGATCTCTGACACAGACATGCGAAAATGAGCTCCAAACAGAAAATGCTTGTTTGCGATAAAGGAAATATGTTTAACAAATAGTTCTTAAGTATAGAGTTTTTTAAATCAAATGTTCTTGTATTTCTTCTTTCTGAAAGGTCTGACAAGACAAAATAAAGTTTGGGCTGTTTTTACTTGATTCTTTGACTGTCTTGAGTGTGTTTAAACTGTGGGGGTCAATCTGACCCATACCACAATGGACGTAATATTTTGTTCAGCAAAATACCAGTGTTAATAAGTAACATGATAACAGAAGATGAATTGTAGCTAAATTGTAAATACCTTGTTCCTCTGAGCCTTCTCCCTCAGTCTCCACTCCTGCTGTATCTCAACGATCCAGCTCTCCACCTCCCTCTTCAGGTTGCTGAACATCTTCTCCATCCATCTCCTCTCCTCACAGAGCTTCTCCTGGAGATGGGAGTCAAAGAAGTCCTTCCACACCTCCTCCTCCTCCTCCTTCGTAGTCAGGAACTTCATCACTTGTTCCTGTGGAGAGAACCAGTGAGAGAGAAAGGAATGGAAGTATGTAGCAAAAAGAAAGAATTCAGACCGCTTGACTTTTTCCACATTCTGTTACGTTACAGCCTTAATCTAAAATGTATTCAATAAAAACGTTTCCTCAGCAATCTACACACAATACCCCATAATGTCAAAGCGAAAACAGGTTTTTAGACATTGTCGTTTGTCTTTGCTTATTTGAGCTGTTCTTGCCCAAATAGGGCTAGCTTCTGTATACCCCCACTAACGTGTCACAACACAACTGATTGCCTCAAACACAAGAAATCCTTGGCTCAAAGGAAATAAATTCCACATATTAACTTTTAAGAACGCACACCTGTTAATTGAAATGCATTCCAGGTGACTACCTCATGAAGCTGGTTGAGAGAATGCCAAGAGTGTGCAAAGCAGTAATCAAGGCAAAGGGTGGCCATTTGAAGAATCTCAAATATAAAATATGTTTTGATTTGATTAACACTTTTTTGGTTACTACATGATTCCATGTGGGTTATTTTATAGTTTTGATGTCTTCACTATTATTCTACAATGTAGAAAATAGTCAAACTAAAGAAAAACTATTTTGACCGGTAGTGTATTAAAGATAAAAAAACAGAAATACCTTATTTACATGTGCTATGAGACTCTAAGTTGAGCTCAGGTGCATCCTGTTTCCATTGATCATCCTTGAGATGTTTCTACAACTTGATGGGAGTCCACCTGTGGTAAATTTATTTGATTGAACAGCACACACCTGTCTATATAAGGTCCCACAGTTGACGGTGCATTCAGAGAAAACACCAAGCCATGAGGTCGGAGGAATTGTCCATAGAGCTTTGAGACAGACTTGTGTTGAGGCACAGATCTGGGGAAGGGTACCAAAACATTTCTGCAGCATTGAAGGTCCTCAAGAACACAGTGGCCTCCAATGTTCTTAAATGGAAGAAGTTTGGAACCACCAAGAATCTTCCTAGAGCTGGCCGCCCAGCCAAACTGAGCAATTGTGGGAGAAGGGCCTTGGTCAGGGAGGTGACCAAGAACCCAATGATCACTCTGACAGAGCTCTAGATTTCCTCTGTGAAGATGGGCCATGACAGCCCACTTGGAGTTTGCCAAAAGGCACCTAAAGACTCTTAGACCATGAGAAACAAGATTCTCTGGTCTGATGAAATCAAGATTGAACTCTTTGGCCTGAATGCCAAGCGTCACATCTGGAGGAAACCTGTCACCATCCCTACGTTGAAACATGGTGGTGGCAGCATCATGCTGTGGGGATGTTTTTCAGTGTCATGGACTGGGAGACTAGTCAGGATTGAGGGAAAGATGAACAAAGCAAAGTACAGAGAGATCCTGAGACTGGAGCGAAGATTCACCTTCCATTAGGACAACGACCCTGAGCACACATTCAAGACAATGCAGGAGTGACTTCAGGACAAGTCTTTGAATGTCCTTGAGTGGCCCAGCCAGAGCCCAGACTTGAACCCGATCGAACATCTCTGAAAGGAGATGTCCAACCTGACAGAGCTAAAGAGGATATGCAGAGAAGAATGGGAGAAACTCTCCAAATACAGGTGTGCCAAGCTTGTAGCGTCATACCCAAGAAGACTTGAGGCTGTAATCGTTGCCAAAGGTGCATCAACAAAGTACTGAGTAAAGGGTCTGAATACTTATGTAAATGTGATTTCTCCCCCAATTTCTTTTACAAATGTGAAAAAAATTCTTAAAACCTGCTTTTGCTTTGTCATTATGGGGTAGATAGGTGAGGGGAAATAAAACAATTTAATACATTTTAGAATAAGGCTGTAACGTACCAAAATGTGAAAAAAGTCTAGGGGTCTGAATACTTTCCAAATGCACAGTAGATCATCAAAAGAATGACATGTTCACATTACTAGTTTTGAAGTAACCAGCACAAATCATTATAAAAAAAAGAAGGAAAAGTCTCTTCTCACCTGAGAATGAAGTATTCCACCAGCAGAGCCTCAATCAGAATACTTCTCTTATATTTTCAACATTTAATCAACACTGGTAAGAGATTTAAACACTATTTGTGTGAGCAAAGCAAAATTGACTGTCAACTCATTTGCGAATCACACTGTTCAATTGTGGTCCAACATTCTGATTCTACCATCAAAAATCTATGGGAACTATGACAACTGCCCTTATGATGTCACAACCAGGTCAGGATCATAGAATTAGGAATGAGTAATTTGACAGAATCTCTGTGGTCATATACTGTATACTGAACAAAAATATAAATGCAACAGTTAAACAAGTTACAGTTCACATTAGGAAATCAGTCAGTTTCAGCAGGGGCACAGCCATGGGTGCATATACCCACTAGGGAGTCAGGCCCAGCCAATCAGAATTAGTTTTTCCCCACAAAAGGGCTTTATTACAGACAAAAACACTCCTCAGTTTCATCAGTTGTCTGGGTGGCTGGTCTCAAACGATCCCAAAGGTGAAGAAGACGGATGTGGAAGTCCTGGGCTGGCGTGTTTACATGTGGTCTGTGGTTGTGAGGCCGGTTGTACGTACTATCAAATTCTCTAAAACGACGTTGGAAGCGTATTATGGTAGATAAAATAAGCATTCAATTCTCTGGCAACAGCTCTGATGGACATCCTGCAGTGAGCATGCCAATTGCACGCTCCCTCAAAACTTGAGACATCTGTGGCATTGCGTTGTGTGACAAAACTGCACATTTTAGAGTGGCCCTTTATTGTCCACATTACAAGGTGCACCTGTGTAATAATCATGCTGTTTAATCAGCTTCTTGATATGCCACACCTGTCCTGTGGATGGATTATCTTGGCAAAGGAGAAATGCTCATTAACAGGGATGTAAACACATTACAGTGAAATCATTTGAGAGAAATAAGCTTTTTGTGCGTAGACATTTTTGGGGGGGATCGTTTATTTCAGCTCATGAAACATGGGACCAACACTTTACATATTGCGTTTATATTTTTGTTCAGTTTAATTCTAATAATTCTGATTCTATGGTCTGGACCCACTGTGACCCGTGTTACCATGGCAACATTGTCAATCAAATGTGTTACCTCTATCAATATGGAGGACTATAGTGGAGTGAGTAGCCTATAACCCACTTCGCTATCAATTTCTGGTACAGTTCACAAAGTTAGCGAAAACAAAGTTTTGATTTGGACATTTTTTTCAAGTCAGTTCCAACTCAATTTGAGAGAATATCACGGCAGTGTAATTTTTCTGACTTAACTTAATTCCCTCTTCTTCAAACTAATTTCCTATCAGCCTGTGATAACCCTCTGATTGAGGCTGGAGCTGGGGCTGGTCCATGGTAATTTCTCCACTTTATACTGTCTCCATCAAGGCAAAACCTACTCCACCTCACCCCTCATCCCAGCTCTGATCCTCCTTTAATACTGAACAGGACGCGTTGGACTCAGTCAGCATATAGTCCCCTGGACCCCCATGTCTCTATGCTAATACACCTCTTCTCCTCTCCCGGCTTCTATCTTTTGCTATCCCTTCTAATACATTTAATACACCTCTTCTCCTCTCTCTTTTCTCTCCCTCCCTCTCAAACCCTCTCTCGCTTTCTCTCTCTGTCCTTTTTTTCTCTATCTCAGCCTCTCCCTCTCTCCCTCTATCTCTCTCTCTCTCTCTCTCTCTCTCTCTCTCTCACTCTCTCTGTTTAATCCCACTGTTTGCTCTTCTCTGAGATAAAGTCAGACAAATCAGACAAATACCACTTTTTTGAATAATGTAAGGTATAATATAATGAACTCTCAGTGAATCCTCACCTTCATCTAATTTATATCTCATTTTATAGAGGAGAAAGAAATCAATTTTCTCTCTTATTATGATTCCTCTGCTCCTTAAATCCTGGCTTCTGGGTGCGTTCTCTCTCGCCCTCTTTCTCTTAGTGTACAGGTCTTCTCTCCTCTCTGTTCATTTTTCATTCCTTCTCCCGCTCAGCGATTATCCCAGCGCATATCGAAGGCCTCTAATGAAGATTCACAACATTTTCCCCTTCTCTACTAATACCTTATCAAAGAAGAATCTCGTTCCGGAAAATCAATTTTCTTTCATATTATTAAGTCCTCCTCCACTGCACTTGCATGCATGATTCTTTAGTTAGCGCAGAGCAACAGAGAGGGACTTAACCCTGTGCACCCCACACACTCAATACAGATACGCTTATCTCATATCACATATCACATAGCTACTGCTACTCCCTGACTGGGAGATAGGAGGTTATAGGGAGGAGAGGAGGAGAGGAGAGGAGAGGGAGATTATGCTAGGGGAGCTGGACTAGGCCCAGCGATTGAGGATGAATATGCTCTGTGGTTGACGATAACTACACTGGGTTGCAGGCATTGGGTCACTTCGCTTGGTTGTGTTGAGATATGACCCAGCAGGTCAGATCAGAAGACTAGATGTGTGGCTTAGTAGGGGTGTGGCTTTCTTAGTTATTTTTGACCACCCGTGATAGAATGTCATTTCGTCATTTCGTTGAATCTTTTCTGTTGTATATTGTTATCAGATGTTAAGGTTGAACATAGACAGTTTTGTCTTTAATGAGACTTACACAAGTGTATGAGTTCTGCAAGAGCCAATGCATATCCCATTGTTGGGATAGTTGCCACTTTGTTACAATATGTAAATAATGATGTTATGAATCTTATATTGAGTTCAAAAGGTACTCGCATTCAAACCATGAAAAAGAATAATCCAAGGAGACGCAAAGGTAACACTTTATTTGGATAGTTCATCTGTAGATGCTCTACAGACTATCATCAACATTTCAACTATCTACTAACCCTAACCTTAACCCTTATCCTAACCCTAAACTTAACCTTTACCATAACCCTAATCCTAACCTTAACACTTACCCTAACTCTTATTCGAAACCTAACCCTAATATGATTGAAGAAAGACGCAACGGTATAGGGTACATGGCGATATCATAAAAAATTGATAGGTACAGTACTCAAGTGTAAAGGTCAAGAGGGCGGGCTGGAGACTAATGGTGCATCTAGACACAACATTAGAGAAAACATGTTAGGTTCAATTCCTCATTTAAGCCTTGGGGGTGGAGAGTTTTCAGATAAAAGATCCATCGGGCTTCAATGGCACAGAACTTAAGATCAGTAACAGCATGATTAGCCTCAGGCATTAAATGTATAATAAATTATGTAATGTAAAAAAATGTAAATGGGCAGTGTACAAACGGAATGACATTCACTCTCCCGGGTGGCCAAAACATAACTATATGCAAGACACGTCCCTAATAGGCCACGCGTCCTGGAAATAACCTATGGATTACATTTAAAAAAAGACCCAGCTGCTGTGTCAACCCAGCATGAAAGGGAATAAAAACCCAACTGATGGTTAAATTAACCCATGTTTGGGTAATCCCAACAACCCAACATGTTGGGTTGTTCATGCAACCCAGCGTGTGTTCTGTCCAATATTTACCCAGTGCTGGGTTACTAAATAACCCAAATAGTATTTTTTTAACCCAACCTTTTTGTGTGTGTAAACCCTAGAGTGGAGGCTGAATTGGCCCAGTGATAGAGTTGGACTGGGGCCTACGGTAGAGGGAGAATAGGTTCCATAGTGGAGCTAGAGTAGGCCCCATGGTGCAGCGAGGTGCTGGGTGATAGATAAAGTGGGGCAGGGGTAATGATGAGGCATCATGGATGTAAATGATATCTCAGCGCTGGAGAGAGAGAAAGGGATGGGGGATGGGGGAGGTCTGGAAGAGGAGTGACCCAGGGAGAGGGGGAATAGATAAATGATCAAAAGGAGAACAGAGCAGAGGGAGAAACAGAAGTGTTGGGGGTGGTGATGTATGTGGGCCTGTCAGAGAGGTCGCACAAGATGCAGTGTGCTCTTCCATAGGGGATACCCCCCCCACACACACACACACCCTAATGACGTTATTCAGAGATAGCACACTAAAACACGCACACACACACACATTCATTGCAGAAGACACTATCATATCATCTTTCACTTCCTCCTACACATAACACAACTCTCCACGTTCCATCACACTCTGAAGAACAATCCTTTACTCTTCTGTTTTTTGATCGGGAATGACTGAGATCTGCTGTGAGAATGTTGCCCATATTCTGGTTCTCTCTCTCTCTCTCTCTCTCTCTCTCTCTCTCTCTCTCTCTCTCTCTGGGAGAGAGAGAGAGAGAGAGAGAGAGAGAGAGAGAGAGAGAGAGAGAGAGAGAGAGAGAGAGAGAGAGAGAGAGAGAGAGAGATTGGGGTGTGAAAGGGAGAAGGGAGAGAGAGAGACTGGGGAAAGAGAAAGAGAGAGACCGGGGAGAGAGAGTTACTGTATGTGAACATATGGGTCTGTGAGATTTTTTTTGATGTGTGTGACAGTGTTTTTCTTGGTGAGTCTGAATGTGTGTGCACACGTTCAGGTGTGTGTTTCATGTGTCTGCTATCGGTGCAGAGGGCCGAGATGAGGAGTGTGTACGGTATCAGGAGCACAGTAATCCATTCTCCCCACTGTGACACGGCGAGAGACAGGCAGGCCCATCGTCATGATGCGTTACAGGCAGCCCTATTGTCATGCTGCGTTACATGGCTGCATGATCACATTACCCAGCGCTGGACCAGACACATTTATTCAGTTTACACTATTCTCTGTTCGCAGCCAACTTATTTCCTTTAGCCAGGCTCTGCCCGACAACCTCCTCTACGCCATATTAATCTTGTTTACGGACTTATCTCGCCACAAATATCACAACCGCAGGCAGGGAGGCAGGCAGGCAGGCACAGATTTCACAACCACAGGCCGACTGGGTTTATCCTCACTCCAGTGGCTGAGGAGGGATGAGAGTGGAAACCACACACATACACACACACACACACACGGTGCAGTCCATTTTCACAAACAGAATAGGATTGGCTGTTTACCTGCAGGTGGGCTGCACATAAAGAAGTAGAGAGAGAGAGAGAGAGAGAGAGAGTAAGAGAGAGAAACAGAAAGATGTAGGAGTGTAGGGGTGTGAGTGTAGGAGTGGTAGTAACTTGTGAGTGTAGGAGTGGTACAGTAGGGGGGTATTGGACAGGGTTTAGATCTAACACATATTAGACTAGTCACACAGAGAGAGAGCATCAGATTACTGGAAAGACCCACTAACAGCTACAAAACAGAAGTTGAGGAATGTTTCGATGTCTTATAGTTGTATTTACACTTACAGAAAGTGAATTGTCTGTCAGTACCGTTCACTTCAGTGGTGTTCCTTCCTTTTTTTATGTCATGATTTTGTGCCTTTTTTTGTGGGGAATATCTTTTTGGCCTTCTTTAGGAATATCGGAATGTATTTTGCATATTGTGAGCTGTTCAAGTTAAAGATCAGACTAAACATCTACAATTCACACAGGCACAGATGACAAGCATCTGTATGACCCCCCAGTGCTGAATTTGCAGAGTTGTGGTCAGTCAGTCAGAGAATGTGGGATGAAAGGTAATCCACATGGACAGGACTGTTCCCCCACTGTCACAAACACACAGAGACACACAGACATGACTACAACATGAGATACAACATACAGCAGCCCTGCAAGAGTGTAAAACAACACATACACGTGACAGGGGAGAAAGAACCAAAGAGAGAGGAGAGAAAAAGAGAAAATATGAGTGTTTATGTTTATTCTCTTCTGTAGAACATCTTCATCAGCATGCTTTTGACAGCATGCAGACAGAGAGCAATCGACATCTTTTAATTATCGTCACAAATTCTCTCTCTTTCTCTCTTTCTCTGCCGCCTTCTCTCTTTCCCTGTAGTTTAAAAGTCGGAGACGTATTGATTTTGCATCCTGTTTCCTTTCTAAAGAAGGAATAATGAATGGATGCGGGAGAGAGACACACAGACAGACAGGCAGACAGAGAGACAGAGTGGGAGAGTGAGACAGACACAGAGAGAGAGAGAGAGAGAGAGAGAGAGAGAGAGAGAGAGAGAGAGAGAGAGAGAGAGAGAGAGAAAGAGAGGGTGGGGGATGAGAACGTGTGGGATTAGAATGATTTCATTACTGTTCCTCTGTGAGTTCCTCTCTAAACCCCAGGCTTACACACACACACACGCATGCAGACACACACACACGCACATACACACACACATGCACACATACTCATGAATGCACATACACACACACACAAACACACACATTTGTAATTGTTTATTCTTATGTTTTAGTTTTTTCACTGCACACTGCCACGTTCACTCTTCCTTCTGTCTCTAACAAAATAGACTTGATTTTATTTGTGGTTTTGCTCAAAAATAATTTGATAATATGCGTGACAATAATAATGATTATTTAAAAAATACTATTTTTTTTTACAAGAAAATATAAACATATTTGATTTGATTACTTTTCAAAACAAAGCACTCTATCACGTTTACTAAATTTGCTACTGATTTTGAAGGAAATATACACATTTATAATAAACTTGAATCGGGAAAGCAGTCTTTATTTGCATTAATTTAAATTTAAATGGCAAATAGTCGTACCACAAAATTATAGAGTACTACAGGTACAATAGGTAAATAAAAGTATGTGGTCTGAGATACAGAGCGAGAGACCTGATTGTGCACGTTGAAGTTTTTATTTGTGTACTGTTATTTGTGTACATATTTATTTGTGTACTGTTATTTGTGTACATATTTATTTGTGTACTGTTTTGATACGTTTCCAATAATGAGGTGGTATTGTGTTTTACTGTGTGTGTGAATTTGCTTTAATGTCATATCTTATGTTTATCTTTGTGTGCAAAAGCAAATAATGAAGCGATACATCAGAAAGACAGAGATCCCTGAGTTCTGGTCTGACATCTATATTTACAGCTCTCTCTCTCTATTAACACGCGCCCGCGCTCTTCTGCTTTCTCCTATAATCCAAACACGGTACATTTATCACCCGTAGATCAATCGTGCAGGCTGCAGTTAATATTTTCTCCTGGATAAATCATTTATCTGTTTTTACCACCCTGTGATAGATGGTCCTCTCCGACTTCTCTTCTCCTCTCCTTCACTTTCTATCTCCGCTCCGACGGAGGAGAGGAAAACAGAAAACACTAATGACACATCAAAACATGCACACTGACTATCGGAAGTCAACTCAGAAATCCAATGTTTTATATTCCTGGGGAAAATACTGTTTCTTTTTTTCTAATCAGATTTTCATGCAATGATTTAACGGAATTGATTTGGAGATTAAAAAAAATTGTGATATCACTTGCTCTCATTTTGGTTTATGAATTGAATAAAAGTACATTACAGTCTCTTTCTCTTCACTCTCTCTCTCTCTCTCTCTCTCTCTCACTCTCTTTCTCTCCCTCCATCTATCCGTCTCTGTTTCTGTGAACAGCAGTAGACACAGGGTAGACGGTAGTGAGTGTAGACAGTATAGTGAATAGTGTGGCTGTCTGACGACTGAACCGAATGCTGTGAGTGGCCTCTACTGGCTAACTGGGGGCAACATAAGTCATTCAGTACAGACGAGCTGTGGCACCGTCATATGAACTACACACACACACACACACACATGGATGCAAGCAAACATGCACACACAGGCCTATAGTAACAAACCATAGTAACATAATATTTCAAGTGTAATCAAATCATGTGCAACATTCCACCATACTTACTTGAGTAGGCTGTAGGCTATGTGTGTACTTATGAGTGGGATTGCATTGGTGTGGTATTTCAGCAGGTAGCGTAGCGGTTCATAGCGTTGGTCCAGTAACCAAGAGGTCGCTGGTTTGAATATCCGAGCCGACTAGGTGAAAAAGCTGCCGGTGTGCTCTTGAGCAAGGCACTTAACCCTAATAGGTCTTGTAAGTCGCTCTGGATAAGAGTGTATACTAAATGTAAAATGTTTGTATTTGTATGTTAGCAGCATAGCTCTAGCTAGCCTAGTGTGGGTGCTCTGTTTTATATTATGTGTGTGTTAGCAGCATAGCGCTAGCTAGTCTAGCGTGGGTGCACTGTGTTTTAGTATGCATAGAATGTGTGTGTTAGCGGCATAGCGCTAACTAGTCTTGCGTGGGTGCTAGTGAAGTGATGACTGGTCTTATGTAGAAACACAGCATGGATTTATGGATCTGTGCTAACAGAGGAAAGCAAACCCAGGAGACCATCCTTACATCAATACAACAATGAGAAGCATCGACCTATCACACAGCTAGATTTATCAGTGGGCCATACACCCATCAATACTGCTCTGAAGTTATGTACAGAGGAGCAACATGTGCATTGCTATTCTATCTAAACACATCTCTGTGGAAGAGATGGGGACCTGGAAAACATTGTTAAAGTTGTTAGGATTTTTCTAGTTGGCTGAATTTAGGATAGTTAGCTGCAGATCTAGTCAGGTGTTGGAGATGTAACTGTGTTGTAGTTAAAGTAAAAACTCATGTTTATGTTCATGTGCAATATCAACGGCAACACACTCCATAATCTACAGGCGGCCCCTCAGACGACACCACACCAGCCAGGTTGTTCAAGATTGATGTCGAAATTGGACATCGGGGAAATGCTTATAAAACCGGTCACTAGGGGCAACAGTGAGCACTACTACCATCAAGTAGGCTTGAGTGTTCGATCCCAGTCATGGACAGAGAGAGAGAGAGAGATTTTTTTATGTATATATTTTTTTTTAACCCTATCCCAAAACTTAACCCTTACCTTAACCATTTTGAATGAGTGACTAAACGAAACCATTAACTTCAAAAGTCGATGTTTGGAGAAATGGAACGATACAGAGCAGCAGGAGCAACAAAAACACGTTTGGAGCAACTTCGAAATTTGACATTTGGAGAACATGGATGAACGTCTAATTCTGCAGTTAGACTGTGAGAGCTTGTTGACCACACATCAATTAACAGGGCAAGACATGCCCTAGCTCTGTTGTCCTGCAGTTATGGCCTTTTCTTTAGCGGTTGCGCTGACAATATTTAATTCAGTACAATGTACAGTATCAAGTGTGGCTGTTGTGTGACAGTGATACACAAACAACATTTAGACACATCATTGTTCTACAGCCTTTCACATTTAGTCCTGCAATTTTAGTCCAGATGTATGTAAGGTATAAACACCATAGGGCTATGTACAGTTATAATGTGGTCAAATTTTCTATGGTAAGCACATTATTCTCCATACCCATATATGACCCCTGTGATATCCACCTCCATTCATACCAATGTAGTCAAGCTGTCCTCCTCTTCCAGTCCTCTACACAGCAGGCTCAATGATAAATATACTTATTTCACCAAAATTAAACCGTCACATTTAAATATAGACAAGATAATGCAAAGGTCAACATTGTAATCTGCTCCTTTGATCCTTTGATCTTTATAGAATTTCTGGAGTAGCACCATGATAAATCTTAAACAAGGCCCTTTGCGTGTGCGTGTGCGTGTGTGTGTGTGCGTGCGTGTGTGTGTTAGTGTGTGTGTTAGTGTGTGTGTTAGTGTGTGTGTGTGCTAATAAAATTCTAACGATCAGAGCCTTTGCGCACTTACGGAGAGTTTTATTATAATCGCCATGGAGAAGCTATCCATGCATTGAGATGAGGGCATCACACCCAGTAAACACACACACATCCCACGCACATCCCACGCACATCCCACGCACATCCCACTGTTTACTTCTGTGTACTGGGTTTACCCTCCTAGATTCTTTGCAATGCACAATTTGTTGTTAACAGTATCATGGACATAACATATCTTCAAATTAAAAACACGTGTGCCAATATGAATAAGGACTATATGGAATTGGAATTGTACTAGTGCAAAGACCCCTAAAAAGCTACGATTGTGCCATGCTGAGGAAGACCAAAAGATTGAGAGCAAACGGGAGCGAGACAGGGAGAAGGTGGATAGGGTCAGAGAGAGAGAGAGTGGAAACGTAACATTGAAGGGAGAGTTTGTGCCATTGAATGATGAAAAGTCCATATGTTACAGTGGCATCATAAATTACGTCCAAACGTATGGTGGGGCCAGCGAGGGGTGATCCCGAAATAGGCCACAGAGAGAGACAGGCAGAGAGGAAACAAATAGCCCCAATATCTGCAGGAGAGACCCACTGATATACACACACACGCATGCATGCACAAACACTGCTGGCAACACACAAGCACGTTTGCAAGGACACACAAACATACACACATGCACACACTCGCACAAAAACACATCTATATGCAAGACCTCACACACGCACTCACACAAACACTAGGATTGAGTGTGAGAGAGAGTGAGCAAGGAAAGATGGGAGGCCGACGGGCGGGGAGAGAAAGTAGAAACCGAGAGGGGAAAGGGGGAAGACTGGACGAGGAAAAGATGGCGAGGATAAGAGAGAGATGAGGGAGAGAGGTATAGAAGAAAGATAGAGATATTACACCACACAGGCACCAGGGTGAATGCTCATCTACCCATCTCCACTCACCTACGCCCGCGGAGAGAGGTTGGAGGAGGCAGGGAAAGATGGGGGGTGGTAGGGAGGGATGGGGGGAGGTAGGGAGGGATGGGGGGAGGTAGGGGGCCGTCAGAGATTGAGTCAGAGTGGAGGGGTAGATTTATTAGAGCTGTGAATAGGGAGAAGAGAGGGGTTTCCAACTAGCTCTCACAGTCTCACGTCAGAATTAGATGGTCATCCATGTGACCTGGCTGGGGGTTTCATGGTTGAGCAGGTCCATAGCTACAGGGTGTGGGGGGTCAGGAGACCCCAGAAAGCTGCTTTACATAACACACTGATGCTGGCCGTTGATTCCACAGGACACATACCGTCACCCTGCTCTGTTTAACCAACTGTTTTGCACGTGCAACTTACTGTTATTCATGAAGGCGACCAGCTGACAGAAGAGGAGAAAGAGCGAGAGAGATAGTTCTTTCAGTGACATCATGCTGAAGATGAGGGGTCGATGTAGCCCTGGCTTGTCCATATTGGCATGCCGAGCCCTGTGGGCTGCGATACCTGTGTGTAAATGTTATGTCCATGTTTGTGTGTGTGTTTGCATGTTTGCCTCTGTGTACATGCTTCCATGCGTGCGTGTGTGCGATTGTCTGTATGCTTGTGCATGTGCAGGTACTGTATCTGTATCTGTGATCATGCATATGTCACCAACCGACTTGATTCGGTCATATGTAGCAAAATATGAAATTGTGTTTTTTACATTAGATAAAAGTAGAGACTCCGAGCTAGAAAATTGTATATTATACACTACAGTTGAGGAACAATGGGAAAGTTGATAAACTTGTAACCCCACTTTTTTTTTTTTTAATGAGCCTTGAATGTTTTTGAGCACCTGCTGGAAAGCTCTTCCTTGTCTACACCCATTCAGAATTGTTCACATCGTCTTAAGCCTTAGCCCCACCCATCTCTTTAAGGATTCACGTGAGGCCATGTGCTAAACAGAGTGAGTACAGTAGTGTACTAAACAACCAAAGATTTCAAGACTAAAGGCTGGTTTATACTACTTCTATCGACATGTCTGTATACAGTTGTCGCAGTGACATCATGAACATTCTATTGTCGTCTGACATCAAACTTGTCATTGTCGTTATTAAAAGGATAAACACAAAAACAACTGGTGTATTTTAACACCAATAAACCCATCCGTTTAAAAATGTATTTAGGATATGTCAGTCTAGCAAACCAGGCCACTAAAAGCTACTTTCGGTTCATTTCTAGCAAGTTAGCTAGCTAGCTAATGTTATGTTAGCTGGCTAGCTAGTTAAATAATGAACATATCATATAGGTGACAATGTCTTAACTTTAGCTATGTTAGTTAGCTAGCTATTTACAGAAAATAGCTTACAGTTGTGAGTGTGACGAAGTAAAATCAGGGCATTCTACCAGAGAATTTTACACCGTCTCGTTGGCCTAACATTATTTCCTAATTTGACTTTGGTGCTTGTCATGTTGTTCTTCACATTACCGTCTCTGGTTAACACACTATATCAAATAAAATCAAAGTTTATTTGTCACACGCACAGGACATTGAAGGTGTAAACAGTACAGTGAAATGGTTACTTGCATAGTGGAGTCTTTTGTTTAGACATGTAGCTAGCTAGCTAGCTAAACAATGAACCATAATCCCGACTCATAACATTACTACCCTACATGGATCTACAGGTAGCTAAGGCTAACCAACTAGTTTCAGTGTTAGCTAGCTAGCTAACATTAGGCTATAACTAACCATGCAAATGGCTCTGAGATACGAATAATATTACTACACAGATCATACACGTAATGTTAGCTAGCTAGCGAGCCAGCCAGCCAGCTAACGTTAGCTAGCTAACTAACAGTACACTTTAACTTGCAATGAAAACAACTTTCTAACGAAATTATAAATGTATAATATCTGAAAATGTAGCTAGCTAGACTCTCTTACCCGTATACATGGCTAAACGCTTCTCCCTCTCTGTCCTGGATGCCATGGTTTCCCTTAGTTTGAAGATGTAACCTGGAGACAGGTGTTTTATACAACAGCCTCTTTTCGACTACCTCCGCATATTTGCAGTCAAACGCCTGCATTTTCACAATTTCCTTAGGTATCGTACTCTGCTTCCACAGGGCATTCCACTGATTTCAAATCTCGGTCCTCCAGAAAGTGGAGAGTATTAGCAACATTTTTGCAGTTCTTCGTGATACCTTTCAAAAAACCTGCGTTAGAAAGGATTGTTATAGACAGAAGAGTGCAACATGGCACTCCATTGTCTCAGCTAATCATGGCTAGCGGGAAAGTTCCTCGCTTTTTCCGTGGCTAAATCAACTAAGCTTGTAATTTACAGATTGCATAAAAGTTTGCTATTTAGGCACATGAAATGTCACATGTTCCAGAAGGCAGATTGTCAGATGTAGTATGGCTTGCAAACTATCATGGATTACAAAGGGAAACCCAGCCGTGAGCTGAACAGTGACACGAGCCTATCAGATGAGCTAAATGCCTTCTATGCTCACTTTGAGGCAAGCAACACTGAATCATGCATGAGAGCACCAGCTATTCCAGATGACTGTGTGATCACACTCTTTAAACAGGTTAACGCCTATCAAAATGACTACCGCCCTGTAGCCTTCACATCTGTAGCCATGAAATGCTTTGAGATGCTGGTCATGGCTCACATCAACACCATCATCCCAGACACCCTGGATCACTCCAATTCGCATACTGCCCCAACAGATCCACTGATGACACAATCTCTATTGCCTTCCACACTGCCCTTTCACACTTGTACAAAAGGAACACTTACGTGAGAATGCTGTTAATTGACTAGAGCTCAGCATGCAACACCACAGTGCCCTCAAAGCTCATCACTAAGCTAAGGTCCTTGGGACTGAACACCTCCCTCTGCAACAGTATCCTGGACTTCATGTTGGGCCGTCCCATAGGTGGTGAGGATAGGCAACAACACATCTTCCACGCTGACCCTCAACATGGGGGGCCCGTCAGTGGTTTATGCTTAGTCCCCTCCTATACTCCCTGTTCACCTATGACTGCCTGGCCGAGCACGACTCCAACACTATTATTAAGTCTGCCGACTACACGACGGTGGTAGGCCTGATCACCGATAACGATGAGACAGCCTATAGAGAGGAGGTCAGAGAGTGCCAGGACAACAACCTCTACCTCAGCGTCAGTAAGACAAAGGAGTTGATTGTGGACTACAGGAAACAAAAGGCTGAGCACGCCCCCTACTCACATCGACAGGGCTGTAGTGGAGCGGGCCGAGAGCTTCAAGTTCCTCGTTGTCCATATCACTAAGGATCTATCATGGTCCAAACTCACAAACACAGTCGTGAAGAGGGCACGACAATGCCTCTTCCCCCTCAGGAAGCTTAAAAAATTTGGCATAGGCCCTCAGATTCTCAAAAAGTTATACAGCTGCATCATCGAGAGCATCTTGACTGGCTGCATCACCACTTTGTATGGCAACTCCTTGGTATTGGACCGCATGACGCTACAGAGGGTAGTGCATACGGCCCAGTACTGGGGCCGAGCTCCCTGCCACCCAGGACCTCTATACCAGGCGGTGTCAGAGGAAATTGTCAAGGACTCCAGCCACTCAAGCTACAGACTGTTCTCTCTGCTACAGCTTGGCAAAAGGTACCAATGAACCAAGTTTGGAACCAACAGGACACTGAACAGCGTCTTTCCCAAAGCCATAAGACTTCTAAACAAGACTGCTAAATGCTAGTCAAATGTCTACCCAGACTACCTGCATTGACCCTTTTTTGCACTCTCTTGCACTGACTCTATGCACGTACATTGGACTCTACCCACACATTCACAAATATTTACACTGACAGCCCAACACACACATACACACACACACACACACACACACACCACATACACTGCTGCTAGTCACTTTACCCCGACCTATACAGTATGTACAGTACATACAGTCGAAGTCAGAAGTTTTAAACTCAGTTTTTCACAATTCCTGACATTTAATCAGAATAAAAATTCCCTGTCTTAGGTCAGTTAGGATCACCACTTTTTTTAAGAATGTGAAATGTCAGAATAATAGTAGAGAGAATGATTTATTTCAGCTTTTATTTATTTCATCACATTCCCAGTGGGTCAGAAGTTTACATACACTCAATTAGTATTTGGTAGCATTGCCTTTAAATTGTTTAACTTGGGTCAAACTTTTTGGGTAGCCTTCCACAAGCTTCCCACAATAAGTTGGGTGAATTTTGGCCCATTCCTCCTGACAGAGCTGGTGTAACTGAGTCATGCTTGTAGGCCTCCTTGCTCACACATGCTTTTTCAGCTCTGCCCACAAATTTTCTATAGGATTGAGGTCAGGGCTTTGTGATGGCCACTCCAATACCTTGACTTGTTGTCCTTAAGTCATTTTGCCACAACTTTGGAAGTATGCTTGGGGTCATTGTCCATTTGGAAGACCCATTTGCCACCAACTTTAACCACCTGACTGATGTCTTGAGATTTTGCTTCAATATATCCACATAATTTCCCTTCCTCGTGATGCCATCTGATTTTGTGAAGTGGACCAGTCCCTCCTGCAGCAAAGCACTCCCACAACATGATGCTGCCACCCCATGCTTCACTGTTGGGATGGTGTTCTTCGGCTTGTAAACCTCCCCCTTTTTCCTCCAAACATAACAATGGTCATTATGGCCAAACAGTTTTGTTTCATCAGACCAGAGGACATTATTCCAAAAAGTAGGATCTTTGTCCCCATGTGCAGTTGCAGACTGTAGTCTGGATTTTTTATGGCGGTTTGGGAGCAGTGGCTTCTTCCTTGCTGAGTGGCTTTTCAGGTTATGTCGATATAGGACTCGTTTTACTGTGGATATAGATACTTTTGTACCTGTTTCCTCCAGAATCTTCACAGGGTCCTTTGCTGTTGTTCTAGGATTCATTTGCACTTTTCGCACCAAAGTATAATCATCTCTAGGAGACAGAAGGCGTCTCCTTCCTGAGCGGTATGGCAGCGTGGTCCCATGGTGTTTATACTTGCGTACTATTGTTTGTACAGATGAACTTGGTACCTTCAGGCATTTGGAAATTGCTCCCAAGGATGAACCAGACTTGTGGAGGTCTACAATTTATTTTCTGAGGTCTTGGCTGATTTCTTTTGATTTACCCCTGATGTCAAGCAAAGTGGCACTGAGTTTGAAGGTAAGCCTCCACAGGTACACCTCCAATTGACTTAAATGGTGTCAATTAGCCTATCAGAAGCTTCTAAAGCCATGACATAATTTCTGGAATTTTCCAAGCTGTTTAAAGGCACAGTCAACTTAGTGTATGTAAACTTCTGACCCACTGAAATTGTGATACAGTGAATTATAAGACTGTAAACAATTGTTGTAAAAATGACTTGTGTCGTGCACAAAGTAGATGTCCTAACCAACTTGCCAAAACTATAGTTTGTTAACAAGAATTTTGTTGAGTTGTTGAAATACGAGTTTTAATGACTAAGTGTATGTAAACTTCCAACTTCAACTGTTGCTACCTCAATTGCCTTGTACCACTGCACATCTACACGGTCCTGGTCCTCCCTGTATATAGCCCTGTTATTTTCTAATCCCTATACATAGCCATGTTATTTTTACTCGTTATTTTAATTCTTTATTCAATGTGTAACTATTTAAAAAAAAAAAATCTGTTTTTTATCTTAGCTTTAACATCATTGGAAAAGGACCTGTAAGTAAACATTTCACTGTTAGTCTACATTTGTCTACAAAGCATGTGACAAATAAAATGTGATGTGTGTGTGTCTGGCTACCTGCCTGCAGTGACAGACAGCAGCAGTCAGAGGAACAGCGGGAAGCAAGAGAGACGTCCATTTACAGGATGCCAGATGAGACCTGCAGGACACCATACACTAGACTGAATTTCTTCCTGGTACGGGACCTCCGATGTGTGCATGTGGGCCTAATCATAGAATTCCATACAGAACCCCTATTGATTCAATAGAATCTCTGTGGGCCTAGTCATAAAGATTTGTCATGTTTTATCTTATATTGTGGCATAAACACAACCAGTCATGATGTTTTCATCTGATTGTCAAACAATCACTTCAAAGGAGTCCTTTACTAGGCTACCCGCGCATGTTCATCCACGCACAACTTACAACTTATCCAGCCTCCAAACAGTGGTGAATGGGGAGAGATTTATTTTACACAAAACACCAAAAAGTGTAGGCTTATTGACATTTGAAGATTATCATTAGGCCAGAATTGATGCTGTCCGTGCGCGTCTCGGTGCCGGCCACTCATCTCTGCCCTGGCAAAAAGTCTGTGTTCTCGTTGAACCACATCACATTTTGGAGAGTAGGCTAACACCCGTTTTCAAGTCCATTCGCAAATGTTTCATGCCTCTGACATGCGGTAATGATTAATAATGGTGTATTAGCCTCCAGTTTTCTTGACATTGTGTTTGAATTATTGTGATAGGTTCATGTTATACCAGTACGGCGGACCGCCTTACTTTCACCCCTGACTATGCTACACAACTCTACACTACACTACAACACGTTTAGTACAGGACATCAGTCTCCGGACCTCTCGACACGATCACACTAGCTACCAGCACCACCAACACCGTACCACCCAGCCCAGAGTAGAATAGAAAAGAAAAGAACAGAATATAGTAGAATAGAATAGAACTGAATAGAATAGAGTAGAATAGAAAAGAGTAAAATAGAGTAGAACAAAACAGAATAGAGTAGCGTAGAATAGAGTAGTAGAATACAATAGAATAAAGTTTAATAGAATATAGTAGAAAAGAGTAGTCAAGTAAAATAGAGTAGAGTATAATAGAATAGAGTATAATAGAATAGAACAAAGTACAGTAGAATAGAATAGAGTAAGAATCGAGTAGAGTAGAACAGAATAGGGTAGAGTACAATAGAATAGTGCAGACTCAGACCAGTCAAGATTCCCCCTATTATACTATATACACTAGTGGAAAATAACTAGTGGAAAATAACAACTCCCTAAAGATTAGATTAGACGAGCCATCACTTCTTTAATTTGTATTTTCTTTAATGGCAGATAGACTAGCAGAGTGAAAAGTATCTTGTAAACGATTTCCCCTCTTCACACTACAGAGCAAACAACAAGACAATCACGTCTGAACTTCTCCAGTGATCATTCACTCGGTCTCTTTCCTTTTTAAGATGGTTATTGTATTCTTCTTGAGAGGCAAAACACAGAGGGCCAGCTAAGTGTTTTTATCAACAACAAAACAACATGCATTTTTATAATGATGAGACATTATTTCTCTTGTTATTTACCTTGATAACTCAGGGACAGTTCTTCTCTTCTCAGAGAGCCAGGGGTGTGGTTTGATCTTGACGGTGTGTCACACGGGTCTGTGTGTTTGTCGTACGGTGTGGTTCCTAAGAAGCTGTCCTGAGCCTGTGTATTTATTTACTCCATAAATCATCACATTACACATCATAAGTAGGCCATCATAATTAATTGGCCAAGAGAGAGTCTCACTGACAGCAAGCCTCCAGCGGCCACACACACACACGCTCGCACACACACAGATGTACGAAAACAGACACACAAGCATGAAAACACATACATCACCCTCAATCACACACACACCACATCCATCAAATGCCATTCATCTTACAGCTATGTTACTACTGCTGTGTGTGTGTTTGTGAGTTTGAGAAAGAGAGACGGAGGGAAAAACAGAGTGCAATGATGACATAAAAAAAATTATGTTTTATTTTTTTGTAAGGTTTATGTCATCATCATTGCACTCTCTTTTACATTCGAAATCTACTCATGTACATTCACAATCCATTTTCATGGGCAAATGAAACCAAACCCTTGACCATAATGTTAATTTTCTATATTCAATGTACATTATTATTATTCAAATATTGGATTTACATCAAGTCATTAAAGGTCTTTTAAAACGTATACTGAAATGTTTCACAGTTATGTTGATCATTGCCTTACTGCACCCTTTCAATCCCCGCTGTCCATCTCACTCATCTGTCCTCATCCCTTAGATGTCCTCTCTCTCCATCCTCTCTCTATCCCCTCTCTCTCGACTCTCTTTTTCCATTCTTTTCTCTCTCCTTCCTTTCCCCATTTCCTTCACATCCCTCTCTCGATCCAGCCCGTCTTTGTGTGGCTATGATTAGCCCCTCGATTTAGCCTAACACTCTTCCATCTCTTCCCCCTCTCCTCTCCTCTTCCTCCGCATCTCCTCCTCTTTACATCACAGATCTCATTGTTAGCTCTAAACTAAAGGAAGATGCATTTAAAGCAATACATTCACCAGCAGGAAAGGTCACTATCAGTGGTCAATATGTATAAAGCATAATGAACAAACTGACTATAATGAATGTGTGTGTGTGTGTGTGTGTGACTATGACCTAACGCTACTGAAAGAGAGGAGAGCCTTTCAAACAGTGCTGAAAGAGAGGAGGAGAAAGAGCGAGGGAACGAGACGCCAGTGAAAGAGAGAGGTAAGGTGACCCTGTGCAGGAAGAATGGATGACCCCTGATGTCTATCTGGTGATCCGGGGAAAGCAGATGTGATTGCGTTTGAATAATTAAATGGCCGTTCAACACAAGCAGAAACACACACCTAAACAAACACACATTAAACTCCTTTTCACATGAATAGCTGAGTTGCTGTTCTCTAAACTGTGGATAAAGCTATTATCTATTTGCTCGATGTATAAATAAAATGTAGGATTTCTCATCTCATATCTGCATAAAATAGGTTTTATTGTCTTTTTTCATTATTGAATACGGAAATATTCATAAGGGTGGTAGGTTTTGTAATCAGTATAAATAAATTGTAGTTCTTCCCTGTCGAAGATTTGAGTCTTCAGAGGTCACAACCGTAGAAAAATAATTATATCGATTGATCTATGATTCTGTTTCTATGGTCAAAACAATGCATAGTAAAAAAACTAACAAAACAACAGAAGCCATGTCTGTGTATCAGAGACCGTGTGATGAGCAGATATTTAATGTGGATTGGAATGAAAAGGTAATGTACAGATGCTCTCCCTCTCTGATGTAAATGGGTCCCTAAGCCTCAGACACAGATTTATTGGCATCATTTCCCCACCTCTTACTCATGGACGCATATACACAAACACACACACATGCACACAGACACTCACGCACACGCACACACAAACACGCACACATACAATCTCCCAGTCAGCGGCAACCAAGGTAGGAGGAGTGTGTATGCATGTGTGCTTGCATGCATATGTGTGTGTGTCGGCAGATAGGGGTCAAGGTCATCCAGTTTTAGCTGGGTCAAGTTCACTCTGCCTCCTCCTAGGCTGCTCCCTTCTGCATTCAATTACCCAGCAGCCACCTCACTCCACATTAGCATGACAACCTGATTTACCTCTTCACCCCAAACCTTACCTAGTACAGATGCAGGATCTTAATTTGAGCCAGTTTGCTACAGCAGGAAAATAATCCTGCAGCAACAGGAAATGTTAATTAGTATGTGGATTATGATTACTGGACATTTTTGTTGGGGTTGATATAATCTTCAGAAGTCCTGCATCGCAGAGAAACGTTTTCCTGCGACAGTGTGATCAAACTAAGATCCTACACATGTACCTACCCTACCCCTTCACACAGACCCTATCTATGGTATCTATACTGTATAAACAAAGTATGTGGAAACCCTTCAAATTAGTGGATTTTACTATTTCAGCCACACCCTTTGCTGACATGTGTATAAAATCAAGCACACAGCCATGCAAACATTATCAGTAGAATGGCCTTACTGAAGAGCACAGTGACTTTCAACGTGGCACCGTCATAGGATGCCACCTTTCCAACAAGTCAGTTCGTCAAATGTCTGCCCTGCTAGAGCTGCCCCAGTCACCTGTATCTGCTGTTATTGTGAAGTGGAAACGTCTAGGAGCAACAACGTGGTAGGCCACAGAAGCTCACAGAACGGGACCACCGAGTGCTGAACCTCGGTTGCAACACTCACTACCGAGTTCCAAAAAGCCTCTGGAACGTCAGCACAAGAACTGTTCATCAGGAGCTTCATGAAATGGGTGAGCAGCCACACACAAGCCTAAGATCCCCATTGCCAATGCCAAGCATCAGCTGGAGAAGTGTAAAGCTCGCCGCCATTGAACTCTGGAGCAGTGGAAACATGTTTTCTGGAATGATGAATCACGCTTCACCATCTGGCAGTCTGACGGACAAATCTGGGTTTGGCGGATGCCAGGAGAACGCTACCTGCCCGAATGCATAGTGCCAATTGAAAAGTTTGGAGGAGGAGGAAGAGTTAGGGACTGTTTTTCATGGTTCGGGCTAGGCCCCTTAAATCCAGTGAAGGGAAATCTTAATGCTACATCATAGAATGACATTCTAGACGATTCTGTGCTACCAACTTTGTGGCAACAGTTTGGGGAAGGCCCTTTCCTGTTTCAGCATGACAGTTTGTCAAGATCGGTGTGGAAGAACTTTACTGGCCTGCACAGAGCCCTGACCTCAACCCCATCGAACACCTTTGGGATGAATTGGAATGCCGACTGCGAGCCAGGACTAATCGCCCAACATCAATGCCCGGCCTCACTAATGCTCTTGTGGCTGAATGGAAGTCCCCACAGCAATGTTCCAACATCTAGTGGAAAGCCTTCCCAGAAAAGTGGAGGCTGTTATAGCTTCAGAGGGGGGACCAACTCCATATTAATGTCCATCTATTTATCTATTACTGAACAAAAATATTAACGCAACATGTAAAGTATTGGTCCCATTTTTCATGAGTTGAAATTAAAGATCTGAGGACTATTTCTGTCAGTAAAAAAAAACTTGGGGGCTGGGCCTGGCTCCCCAGTGGGTGGACCTATGCTCTCCCAGTAATGTGAAAACCATAGATTAGGGACTCATTTATTTAAATTGACTGATTTTCTTTCATGAAGAACTCAGTAATCTTTGAAATTGTTGCATGTTGCGTTTATATTTTTGTTCAATATATCTATCTATCTTTCAATAGACCTAGGATACGAACCCACTTATCAATATCACAACATACTCCTCAATGGACCGTCAATACATTTTAACTTTAAAAGCCAAGGTATTTATTGGTCCAGGGCAACACAACTTCATGTCTCTCGAAGGTGATGCTAACTAAAACCTCCACATCTCCTCTATAGGGTTAACCAGTAAGGTGTAAGGGTGTACTGTAAACTCAGCCCAGGTATGGGTGGCGTCTCTCTAATCCGATAAGTACTTTCTGTCTCTTTGTTGGGGGCTGAAGTTAGCAGAGAGTACGACTTGTCCTCTCCCATTGATCAGAAATTCAATTCAAAGTCTATAAATATAAATAAATGAGCTTCAGTGAGCCGGGGCCCTCCCTTCTCACACACATACACACACACACACGCACACACACGCACACACACACTCCTTTCAGGTGCCAGCTGGGTGGAAATCAGATCTATAATCCTTCAGCGGAGACAGCAGAGCCTCCAATAAGGGACACACACACACACTCATACACACACACACACTCACACGCACACACACACACACACACACATACACACAAACACACACTGACACACAGTGAATCATTCACATGCAAAACTGGGACAGAGGGCGCAGAATTAAATGAATTCCCCAGTAATGGAATGAATGACGCAACTTGAAAGAATCACTTACACTTGCACACATCTCATACATGACTAGTGTCTGAAGACAGAGTTGGAGAGAGAGAAAGAGAGAGAGTGAGTGTTAGAAAAACGAGAGAGTGGGAGAGAGAGAGAGAGTGGGAGAGAGAGGGTGGGGAAAAAAGCGAGTTGGCTAAGTCAACATTAAGATGTTAGATGTGAGGTATCCAATAGGACCTTGACATAACTGTTGACCCACTCATGACAGGATCACAGTGGCGCGGATTTGGAATTCTATTAGTATTACCTCTGGAGGGAGGGAGAAAGTCTGGGAGTCATCAGGAAAGCAAATCCATAGCTTCTATCCATCAGCCAATTACAGCTGTTAAAGTGGTATTAGATGGGTATTGACAATGAGAGAGGGGGTGGGGTGGAGGAGAGGAGAGAGGGAAGGAGAGGGGAGAGGAAGGAGGAAGGGAAGGAGAGGAGAGGGAAGGAGTGGAGAGGCAATGAAAGAGAGCAGGAGGGGAGGGGGGAGGAGAGAGTTAAGGTGAAGGAGAGATATAAAGAGCAAAATTGGGGGAGAAAAAGAGAGGGACAAATTAAGAGAGGAGGGGGGAAATGGAAGGAGAGATTTGGAAAGGAGGGGTAGAGGGAGAATAATACAGGGGACAAAATATTGAGGAAGCATGGAGAGATGGCCAAATGAGATGAGCGAAGAGGTGAGAGAAGAGAGGAGTAAAGAGAGAGGGAGAAAGATATGATAAGATATGATAAGATATGATTATGAGATGGTAAGCATGACTTTATGATTCTCAGATTTGAAATCAATTTGAAGATTTTGAGGTTTATTAAAAACAACTAGAAGACACTGTGCGTTACTATTTCATCGTAATCAAATATGTAGTTTCACCTTCAGGACAGTCCACTGTAGGATACAGTCTATAGCGACCCGTATTCCACAGAAAATAACCCCTCTGCTCTTTACAGATAGTCAATACACATCACACAGAAACACAGAAAAACCCTGTTCATATGAACTATTCTAATACCGAGTAAAAGTCATGGCGAGGAAAGAGCGGAAGAAAGCGAGGGAAGGGAGGAGAGAGAGAGGAGAGTAAACTCAAAGCGATGTAATGAATTTATGCCTGGCTGGCAGATCTTTATAAGTTATTGGAAAAATAGCTGGGTTCTGTATTGACACTGCTGGGTAAGAATCAATACAATGAGAAGGAGCAATACATTTTAATTTAAAAGTGCTCAAACTCCAGCAGCAAATCCATGCAGCTCAGCCCCTGCCCCACGCGTGTGCACACACACACACACACACACACACACACACACACACACACACACACACACACACACACACATATATTTGGCTTGGCGACTGCTAGATCAGAATCCCACTCACCCTGACCCCACACACAAATACATGTGCGCACACACACCTTATAGACATGCCCTGTCACTTTGTATGGACTCCATATGAACTGTGGGGCAGAGGAGTACAGTGAGGGGGACTGTGAAGAGGACTAGGATGTTAAAGGAGGTGTGTCTTCTTCCTCTTCTTCTTCCTCTTCTTCTTCTTCTACTTCTTCTTCTTCTTTCAAAGGCCTATTTCCTCACAGAGTAGAATGAAGTCATTTGTAAAAAAGGAGTAAAATAATCCTGCTGCTCAGGGATTTGATAATTTTATTAAAAAGTGATAATTTCTAGCAGGAAATTACATTTGATAGGCAACAGCAATGTGGTCTCAGGGCAACTTGTATTATTCTGTCTCTAAACATGTGAACTCCATTTAGTAAGATATGTTACTTTAGGTTATATTGTGAATGGAATAGCGGTCGTATAATCATGGGAATTAGAGGACGTACTCATGATCTTGGCGGATGTATATATATAGTATTGCACGTCTTTATCAGAGACCAGGTTGCTTGTTGCGCCATTACAACAAAGGAGCATTACAGGGATCATTTACGTTGGCGGTACCTATCAACAAAGGTTAGGAGAACTAAAACGACAAAGGTTAGGTGAATTTATGCAGCAGGTTTCTGAAAATAATTATCCGCGACAACAGGGTGAGCAAATTAAGATACTGCATATGTACTGTGATGTAATATTATAGGACATGAAAGCTAGCATAGAATAGTATATTAAAGCTAGTGAAAGCTAGCATAGAATAGTATATTAAAGCTAGTGAAAGCTAGCATAGAATAGTATATTAAAGCTAGTGAAAGCTAGCAGTGAAAAGGAAATGGCGAAGAGCCTCAGTTGACTTCTCCCACTAATCAGACTCTCACTGGGATAATCATTATTTTATAGACAGACGTGTAGCAGTTTCCCATTTCACACAAATACAAACACAGACAAACACACACTCGCACGTACACACACACACACACACACACACACGTCTGTCATTGTGAGTAAATGACTTTGAGGAGGCGAAACTCAACACACACACAACCATGCACACTATATGTCTGCCACACACAGGTGCACAGAGTCATGAGGTAAAACAGACGCTGGTATGATCTATTTTTCATCCCGGCTATCAATAACAGTTTAAGTGCATCATAGCGGACAGCTCTCGTCTCTGTATGGTTACGGCTCCCTCCCTCCCTCACCCCCTCCTCCACCCTCCTCTCCTTTCCGCTTCGGAAGCCTGTGATTCCCGGGAACGGGGAACCGTCTATAAATCACAAACAAACACATTTCCTGGAAGAGAGAAGGGATTGAGTTAACCTCTTCTTCTCCTCTCTCCTCCGCTGGCTGGGGAACAGGGTTAATGTAATGTACTGGATGAAATGCATGGTGATCACTGTGATGAGACTGTGTGTATGGGTGTGTGGGGCGGGGGCAGAGGGCATGTAGGTGTGTGTGTCTCTGTGTGATACTAGTGAACAAATTACTTTTTGTGAACAGAAAATAAAATTAAACGCTATAATGGGATTTGTCACAACAACAAAAAATGTCCACTGAGCTTAAAAAATTTGCAAACAACAAAGATGTGTGTGTGTGCGTGTGCGTGTGTGTGTGTGTGTGTGTGTGTGTGTGTGTGTGTGGTGATGTGCCATCCATCCCTGTCCAGTACCTCAGGACTGACTTGGCGTGTCTGTCTCTGGGTCAGTAGGTCAGCTGGAAGGGACAGACTATAGGCAATCCCGTCATTAAGAGCAGTGTTCATTATAGAAGATAGTTACTGTACCAGAGAGTGACAGACAGACATCAGGACAGTTAATTTACCAGAGACAGACAGACAGACAGAGAGCAGGACAGTTACTGTACCAGAGGCTGACAGACAGACAGAGAGCAGGACAGTTACTGTACCAGAGACTGACAGACAGACAGCAGGACAGTTACTGTACCAGAGACTGACAGACAGCAGGACAGTTATTGTACCAGAGACTGACAGACAGACAGCAGGACAGTTACTGTACCAGATACTGACAGATAGACAGCAGGAGAGTTACTGTACCAAAGACTGACAGACTGCAGGACAGTTACTGTACCAGAGACTGACAGACAGCAGGACAGTTACTGTACCAGAGACTGACAGACAGCAGGACAGTTACTGTACCAGAGACTGACAGACAGACAGCAGGACAGTTACTGTATCAGAGACTGACAGACAGCAGGACAGTTACTGTTCCAGAGACTGGCAGACAGACAGCAGGACAGTTACTGTACCAAAGACTGACAGACAGACAGCAGGACAAAGGAGTATAAATACCACAACAGATGGCAGACCAACTCCATTAAACCAGTAGTCTGTCCTCCGCTGTTGATTCGTCTCAATAAATGAATCTTCCTGATCAATAATGTGTGTTAATTCCCTCCCATCTCCTCCCTAAACACTCATAACTCACTCCCGTCAGCCCCAGTCAGCTCCTTGTACAAGATTAGGTGAGGCTGATCATAGACGCTGATATAAGCCCAGTTTGTGTTTGCCTCCTAATGGTTAAGGTTAGGTTTTAGGGAGAGTGATTTAACTTATCCCTGGAGTAAACTGATACCAGTAGTGCTATGTATTTGAAGGTAAACTGGT
The DNA here is from genome assembly GCA_030435695.1 of Brachymystax lenok tsinlingensis. Taxonomy (NCBI): domain Eukaryota; kingdom Metazoa; phylum Chordata; class Actinopteri; order Salmoniformes; family Salmonidae; genus Brachymystax; species Brachymystax lenok. Next base: position 11,810,676 of record CM059786.1, on the reverse strand, counting down.
AGAAACTCGTACACTTTCAGAAAAAAGGTTGTCAAAAGGGTTCTTCAGCTGTCTCCATAGGACAGGGGGGTCAAACTCATTCCACGGAGGGCAGAGTGTCTGCGAATGTTTGACCTACACAACCAGGTGAGGGGAGATCCTTACTAATTAGTGATCTTAATTCATCAATCAAGTACAAGGGTGGAATAAAATCCCAGCAGACATTCGGCCCTCCGTGGAATGAATTTGACACGTGCCATAGGAGAACCCTTTTTGGCTCTATGTTGAACCCTCTGAGGAAAGGGTTTTACATGGAACCCAAAATAGTTCTACCTGGAACCAAAAGGTTTATACCTGGAACCAAAAAGTTTCTTCAAAGGGTTGTCCTATGGGGACAGCCAAATAACCATTTTAGGTTCTAGATAGCACCTTTTTTCCTAAGAGTGTAGTGCTATTTGTAGGTAAACCAGCAGCACTAGTAGTGTTATTTATTTGTAGGTAAACCAGCAGCACTGGTAGTGTTATTTATTTGTAGGTAAACCAGCAGCACTAGTAGTGTAATTTATTTGTAGATAAACCAGCAGCACCAGTAGTGTTATTTATTTGTAGGTAAACAACCAGCAGCACTAGTAGTGTTATTTATTTGTAGGTAAACCAGCAGCACTAGTTGTGTTATTTATTTGTTGGTAAACCAGCAGCAGCACTAGTAGTGCTATTTATTTGTAGGTAAACCAGCAGCACTAGTTGTGCTATTTATTTGTAGGTAAACCAGCAGCACTAGTTGTGTTATTTATTTGTAGGTAAACCAGCAGCACTAGTTGTGTTATTTATTTGTAGGTAAACCAGAAGCACTAGTTGTGTTATTTATTTGTAGGTAAACCAGCAGCACTAGTAGTGTTATTTATTTGTAGGTAAACCAGCAGCACTAGTTGTGTTATATATTTGTAGGTAAACCAGCAGCACTAGTAGTGTTATTTATTTGTAGGTAAACAACCAGCAGCACTAGTTGTGTTATTTATTTGTAGGTAAACCAGCAGCACTAGTTGTGTTATTTATTTGTAGGTAAACCAGCAGCACTAGTAGTGTTATTTATTTGTAGGTAAACCAGCAGCACTAGTTGTGTTATTTATTTGTAGGTAAACCAGCAGCACTAGTTGTGTTATTTATTTGTAGGTAAACCAGCAGCACTAGTTGTGTTATTTATTTGTAGGTAAACCAGCAGCACTAGTAGTGTTATTTATTTGTAGGTAAAACAACAGCACTAGTTGTGTTATTTATTTGTAGGTAAACCAGCAGCACTAGTTGTGTTATTTATTTGTAGGTAAACCAGCAGCACTAGTTGTGTTATTTATTTGTAGGTAAACCAGCAGCACTAGTAGTGTTATTTATTTGTAGGTAAACCAGCAGCACTAGTTGTGTTATTTATTTGTAGGTAAACCAGCAGCACTAGTTGTGTTATTTATTTGTAGGTAAACCAGCAGCACTAGTAGTGTTATTTATTTGTAGGTAAACCAGCAGCACTAGTTGTGTTATTTATTTGTAGGTAAACCAGCAGCACTAGTTGTGTTATTTATTTGTAGGTAAACCAGCAGCACTAGTTGTGTTATTTATTTGTAGGTAAACCAGCAGCACTAGTAGTGTTATTTATTTGTAGGTAAACCAGCAGCACTAGTTGTGTTATATATTTGTAGGTAAACCAGCAGCACTAGTAGTGTTATTTATTTGTAGGTAAACCAGCAGCACTAGTTGTGTTATATATTTGTAGGTAAACCAGCAGCACTAGTTGTGTTATATATTTGTAGGTAAACCAGCAGCATTAGTTGTGTTATTTATTTGTAGCATCCGTAATTAAGGACTGGTCTTAGAGGGGGGGCGACATCTGTTTTCTTCCTGCACAATTAGCATAATTAATTAACATTAATCAATCCAAACAAATTATTTTTCAACACCTAGAATAAATCACGGGGCATCTTTCTCACCACTGGCCCAGTCTGCTGAGAACAGGCTCATTGATCAACAACAAATGAGACAACGCACCGCAATGAGGCGTATTGTATTCCTGCATCTGAAGCACACCCTGATCATTAGTCAGACAAAACAGATGGATGGAGGGGTAGAGCTAGCACTCCTCTCCTCTTTTTCCTCTCTTCCTTTCTCCGTCTGTCCCTCACCTCGTCACAAACACAGTTTTAGGTGATAGAACCGCTAAATATGCTAATGCTAGGAGAGGGGAGGAAAGGTGAAAAAAACATTTTCCCTGTTAAAATGAGAAACACTATTGAACGTGCACATGCACGCACACACACACACGCACACAGAGCCACATAACCATGAGCACACTCATACCTATAAACATAGATTCCAATGTGTGGCGAGGGGTTTATGAAGAGACATGGAGAGGCCTGTGGGGATTCCAGCCCCACACAGGGAGCTATATTGCTGCCAGCTTCCTGCTAGTCCGATGGGTTAATCACAGAGGCAAGGGGAAAGGTGCTATCTGCTCCACACACTGCCACTTTTATTGATTCCATTTACACCCCGAACGCCGCCATGACACTCCTTTAACTATTAAATTGGCCCAAAATAGATTTTTCCATTTTACGCTGCAGAGACAGGGAAAACATTAGAGCAGAACCCAAGTGATAGAAACGTATCAAAAAACAGATGAACAAACATTGGGTAAGATTTATTACCAGCATTTTTTAATAAATGGGAGGAGGATGAATTGATTTTGGTTGGAGGTATAAGCAACAATTTATTGGGTGGGAAGAAGCATTATTTTCCGATTGTTATCAAGCTACAGTAAAACTGATTTGTGTCCTATTGCGTTTTATGGATAAAACGGCAGAGGAACCTCCGATGATTTAGATGGAATGTATTAATCAGAGGCAGCCACTGTTAACCATACATCTAGAACTAAAGAAGGGCTTTGACATGTCATTCTGCCCGGCTATTTTGGCGGCTCCATCTCCCTGCCTTTCCGCGCCGGCGGGGACACACTCCTTTTTAATGTTATGGGGCTTCTAGTAGCTTTTAGTCATCCATGCGGTAAATAAGTGGGGATTAGGGCTGTTTATTGTTTTCCTGCCCCTGTAGAGGTGCCAATCCTTCACACGGCTACCATTGTGACCTCCAGTGATTCTCTGAGACAGAGGCTTGTCTTTACTCTGTACACCAGCTTTCTCATTGTAAAGACAACACTCCCACAGAAAGAGAACCTTTAGTTTAGATACAATAGCTACGCATTGTTTCGATGCAGCCCGTCAATTGTTGTGGCAACATTTTGCCCATCGTGGATTTCAGAGAGGATCCTTGCCTTGTAGAGAGGAGTAGAGCGATTTTGAATAAGACATACCATACAGAATCCTTCTAAATGACAAATAATCCAGGTATAACACACAGAAAGAGAACAAGAGAGCAGCAAAACATTTAGGACTGGTTTCCCAAACCCAGATGAATAAGCCTACTCCTGGACTAAACTAAGCATGCTCAATGGAGAATCTCATAATGGCCATTCATGGGAGGAATTGCCCATTACATTAAGACCAGGGGTCCCCCAGACCTAGACCCATTATTAAAGGCCAAAAAACACTGCCACATTGGCCTAATGTGGAGAAACGCAGAGCTCTCTAAAGCAAAACGTACGGTAAATAATGACAAACTGTTTGGCCAGGGCAGCGGACAGAAACCCCTTTAGCACCAAAAATAGGGAAGTAAATAACCTCCCTACAGAAACAGAAAGGGCTATGCTGCGTGACTGTGTGAGTTTATTTGAGTTGATTTGATAGTTAGATTGGAGAAGTTTTCCCTGGTAATGGTGTTTTATGCTGTGTGTGTTAGTTAGGCCTGCCTGGTGTGATTGGGGTTGAGAAAGCTAATCTATCAGGGGCAATCGACTCCCTACAGGCCAGCGGAGGGAGGGAGGACGGAGGTTGGAAAGGAGAGAGGGGGGACAGAGGGAGAGTGAGGGGGAAAGGGGGGAGGGAGAGAGAGAGAGAATCAGGGAAAGCAGAGAGGGACAGACTGAACGACAAATTCTCTGGAAAGTGCTGGAGCAGGACATATACGCTGGGCAAACACCTGCACACAGATTACACACGGTAAAACAATCACAGACATATGCTGGGGCAACAACGCTAGTGAAGTAAAGATACACTCACCTACACACACTTGACTGTTGAAAACACACATATACACGCACACACGCACACACGCACACACACACACACACACAACACACACAGAAATGGGATCAGGGGCCTAGGTACCTCACGGCTGAACCATATCCACAGAGGCCTAGAGAGGGCAAGGGTCAAGGTCTTTATGAGGAACCAAACCTCCGCTTTGAAATATAGACACACACACGCTCTGTGCCGTAAAAGATGGATTGCAGTGCTGACTGGGGATTGCACAGATTAGGTTCAATTCCCAGCAATTATAGGCTGTATCAGGAAATGAACTGCTAATACACCGTATTGCTCTGAGCACTGCTAATACACACCCGTTCAAAATGGAGAAAACAATCTGAGATGATAGAATTGGACATAAAATAAAGCCAATCTAAAGAAAATTGAATTAGAAGTGGTGACACACACACACACACACACAATCATAAAGTGCCAACACAAACACAAACCCAAGCCTGCACGCATGCATGCATTCACGCACACGAACACACACACATGCACACTGATGGACAAACAGCTCTCTCTTAGCAAGCTAACAAGAGAGGAAGACAGACAGGCCAGTGTGTGTCTGTATGTGTTTGAGTGTATGTATGCAAGCCTGTTTGTGTGTGTGTCCTTGTGTGTGTGTCAGTTCTGATTGCTCATGACTTCATTAATCTCTTCACCGCGGTTATGATTAGCTTTCCCAGCTACGCTAGAGGACGTCCAACCCCTCGCCTGACAGGGCGGTGGCACACACACACACACACACACACAGGTCTACGGTCGTCGCTGCCATGATCCCCAATTAGTCCTGGCAGAGAGAAATGGAGGGCTGCCACGACAGATCCAACAGCCTGCCACGGCTACATTGGGGATGGATGAAGGGATGAAGGGATGGGAAAGAGGAGAAGAGAAAAGAGGGAGACACGTAACCCTGTAGCCATGTAGACTGGCTACTATTATTGGTGTTTTGTTGTCTGTGTTGTTGCCTTTGTTCAGGCCCCGGCTTTTACTGCTCTAATACAGACACCCTGCCATTACAGAGAGAGAGAGAGAGAGAGAGAGAGAGAGAGAGGGCAGAGAGAAAGGGAGGCAGATAGAGAGCATGAGAGAGGGGAGTGGTAGGAATAGACAGAGAGAAAATATCAAAAGAGAGAACAATTGATTTCTGAATCATCAAATGATATAGAGGGAAGGCAGGGAGTGGTGGCTCAGATGGAAGCTATAAGCCCGGTGATGATCAGAGCAGGATAAGATTATACATTTTCTCTTCGGTCCGCTGCAGTCAGTCCACGCAAATATCTCTTTTCCATTAACTACCCAGTGTATTATTTTGGCCACATAAAGCCAGTCTGCTTGTGATGAAGAGAGGGAGGGAGGGAAGGATAAGGGGAGAAAGAGGGTCAGTAGAGACTGGAGGGAGACTCAGACAGCAGTCATGCGTCTCTCCTCTGCTCTCCTCTGCTATCCTCTGCTCTCCTCTGCTATCCTCTGCTCTCCTCTGCTCTCCTCTGCTATCCTCTGCTCTCCTCTGCTCTCCTCTGCTCTCCTCTGCTCTCCTCTGCTATCCTCTGCTTGGCTCTGCTCTCCCATCCTGTCCTCTCCTCTGTTAAATTTGATACAGTGAGTGACACAGTAATACAGTTAGTGACACAGTGATACAGTTAGTGACACAGTGATACAGTGAGTGACACAGTGATACAGTGAGTGACACAGTGATACAGTGTGACCCCTCAGCTCAGGGAAACCTCAATCAGAAGCCGACTGAGCCTTTTTTTGCGGACATCAAATGCAGGATCCCCCGATCTCCTATTATTGCTACCAAGAAAAATAAAAGAGATGGAGGGAGGGAGGGAGGGAGGGTGGGAGGGATGGAGGGAGGGAGGGAGGGTGGGAGGGAGGGAGAATGTCTAGAGTCACTTGGATGATGATGGGGTGTTCACGAGTGGGGAGGAGGCAGAGAAATAATTGTGTGTGTGTGCGGTGATGAATTTCCCGCTGTGACGGTGGGGCCGGCAGCAGCGAATGTCCTTCTGAGTGGGAGACACACACACGCACACACACACACACACACACACACACACACACACACACACACACACATAAACACACTGAGAATCATCAGCGGACCTGCATGGTGGCAGCCATCTTAACAGATCACCCCTGTCTGCACGCACTCCGCCACAAATAATGATAAAACACCCCTACATTAAACTATTTTGAACAATGCCCAATTCATTACCCCCTCCCACCTCCTCTATAGGCAATGGTGAGCTAATAAAGATATGATTTTTCTTTTACTCCGCCGGCAAAATCCCACTTTTTTCCATTAATAGGATATTAGGGTGAGTTGAAGAGAGGGATGAGAGAAAGAGAGAGAGAGAGAGAGAGAGAGAGAGAGAGAGAGAGAGAGAGAGAGAGAGAGAGAGAGAGAGAGATACACAGAGAGAGAGAGAGAGAGAGAGAGAGAGAGAGAGAGAGAGAGAGAGAGAGAGAGAGAGAGAGAGGAGAGATACACACAGAGAGAGAGAGAGAGAGAGAGAGAGAGGTTCAAATTGGTCTAAAAGCATTGGGAAAGAATGGAAAACTAGAGGTGTAAAAAAAGTCATAATGGATTTCAATTAGGTGATCCCTGGGATGTGAGGGATGCCTAGCCACATGGATTAATGTGCTGCAGGCAGATGTTTAATAATGGTAGTCTGGTCCTGGAGAGAGCACTCCATCCACCACACCCCATGGCCCCTGGAACACACACACACACACAAACACAGTCTGCAGACAGACAGTGAGCGCTGGGGTGGGGGCAATGAGCTATGTGAGATTGTTTGGCCGCGTGTGTGTCTGTGTATGCGTGCACACACTTGTTTATGTGTCTGGTCGTATGTGTGTGAACGTGTGCACTGTGTCCGTCTGTGCGTGGGTGCATATGAGAATGCGTGCACGTATGTGTGTGTGTGTATGCCTGCATGTGCTTACCAGCTATATGAGCAGCCCTGGCCCCAGCCCTTGTGGCCCTCATTAAGAAACAATGGGCAGGAAGGAGGATGAGTGTTAGGATGAGTGTTCTGGCTGTGAGAGGTGGCCAGGGGATTGGTAAATGACATGCACAATGTGGCCCTAGCCTGGAGCTGGCTATTTCATCTGCCTTACCTCAGTAAAGACCACGGCTTACACACACAGGCCTATTGCAGGCCTACGGCACACTGGGCAAAATAAAATGTATATGGGTTAGTTGATAAGTTATATGGAAAATAATTGTATGACGTTAGAACAATATCATATATAAAGATATGTGTGCCTGTGTGTAATTGGGCACATGGCTGTGTTCACACTGTTTGTGGAGGTGTTGAGGTGTGTGACTGCGTCTCCGGCGGTCTCAATCTGGGTAGAAGTGGGTCACCTGGCGCCGTGTAAACAGCCTGCCTCTCCACAGCCTCTCCAGGTGACACCTCATCAACGTGCGGCAGGAGTGATGGCTTACACCCGTCTGCCTTGTCAAAACAACACTTCCAGGGCAATTACCAGGGTGGCCAGCCCACTGCAGCCCCCGATGGATGGGCCTGGCTGCCATGGGGGGTCACCCCTCTCCCCATAACTCTACCGGCCAGCACCGCAGTGGAGGGACAGCAAATTGGCCTGCGTCTTTCCGCTTGCTGAGCCCGTCCTCGCTGGTTATGTGTATTGCAGGAAGGGAGGGAGGGAGAGAGGGAGGAGCTGGAGGATGGACACCTTGCCTCTATTGCCAAGGCAGAATATTTGACGTGTGGATAGGGGGGAAAGAGGGGAGGGAGGGATGGAGAGGGGAGGGAGGGAGGGATGGAAAGGGGGGAAGAATAAACTGATAACTCTGTGATGAGGGGCGATAACGTCGGGATGGGAGCAGGCTGAGAGTTGGTGAGCACTGACAGATCAATCGTCACTCCGACATTGTGCATTCTGGGATCTGTCAGCATTTAAAACGAGGGAAAGAGAGTGGAGCAGAGAGGGAGAGGAGAGAGAGCGAGAGAGAGGGAGATAGAGAGAGAGAGATGAAGAGAAGGAGAAGGGGAATATGACCAAGAAGAGGCGCTCTCCACAGAGGTAGATGTTCAGCGGCTCAATGTGGTGATTGAAAACCGTCAGAACACTGACAGACTGTAGAGAACACAGAATAAGTATGACTTCGTACCTGCCTGCTGTCCTCCATTTTCAATGGCAGGCAGCTCAATGGCAAATAGTGAAGTTCACTAAAGAGTGTTTTGCTAGAAAGATGATATTCTAGCTGTTCTTATGCATCTTATTTTTCTGAATCCATTTTGTAAAATGTCAATTGAACTGCCTACCGCTATCACCTTGCTGTAGACCTAAAGAAAATACCTGCCTTCATCTAAATGATGTTGCCCAGCAGCTTCCTTTCCCGTGTGACATGTTACTTTCTCACAGCAGGTAAATATAGGTATTATATTATAATATTGCAGTATTATTTTAGTAATTTAAGTCAGATACAATAAATCTATCAATTTACCATCATTTTTCTCGAGGTAAATATAATTGATAAAACACATTATTTGAAAAACAAAGGTAACCTACACAATGCTTGCAATATTCAGATAATAGATCACTATAATTTTCATATAACATTCAAATGCATTTCCCCCATCTGATGCAATTTGCTAAGCTAAGGCTACAAGACTTGCAAGGGTGTGAAAATACATGCACACACAACAGCGTCCTCTAGTAATTCACTGGTTCACAAATGTTTTTCCTGTGTTCATTCAGCCAAACTACCTTACAAGTTGGCTTCTGACGAGAAGAGAAAAACATGTGGCCAAACAACCCGGTGCCCACAACTTCCCCACCAATTTGAGACGCGCAAATGAAAAAGGAAACGGTTGTGTCTCTTTCGTTGTCAAGGAAACATGTCAACTCTTGTGCCTCGGTCCAGAGAGCATGGCTAGGTTGGTCAGCCTGCAGAATGAGATTGAACGAATTAAAGAAGAATATTTCACCCGAAACAGGTAACGTTAATGCAGCTGTTGCAGCATGCACATTTAACTTGTAACCTCCACTGTAACACGGGGAACTATTTCTAACAGTCCCTGGCATAACTGTTTTAAGTGGAGTAAAAAAAAAACGAGCTACTAGCTTACATTCGCTAGTAAGGCAGCTTTGCTAACAACAACAACAGCGGATGCCTTTTTGTAGTATGATGAGCGAACATCTGACGTGTTTGAACCGTGCATGCTCGTACATTTCTGCATTTGCTGTGTTGGTGTGAGTCTGTAGGATAGCCGAGGAGAACAGACGGAGAGAGAACGAAGCAGCCATCCAAATCCAGAGTTGGTTCAGGCGATGCCAGGTGCGGGCCTACCTCAGGTAAGAGATGTGTGTGGGAGTTAAAATGGCTCATTTTGTTGCAAAAGGGTTTTCTTAGTACATACATTAACTTTGACAATGTAACAGTCATTTTAACCCAAACTCCTCATTCAATCTCTAAAATATAAATATTATCATGCATGCGATTTCAAAGAATGAATACACCTAATTTGTAGTATTCTTTATCAAAACACTGCACCTTTTCTTCACCCCAAATAAAAATTGACCTTCAGCCGCATTAGCCTGACAAGAACCCCCCCAAAACCTAAATGATCACTTTACAGTATGAAATTACCCCCTCTTGGTGTTAGAGAGCTGTGCAAATGGCTGAGGGAAATAAAGGCCTTTTCCACTCTCTGCCTTGTACTGTGACCCTAACACCATTTTGCAGGGTCAGCTGACAAACTTCCAGACTGCAGGTTAATTCAGATTACTTTAGTTAATTGATCAATGTGTTAAGTGGCTAATTAGCCACATTTTGAGCTTCTTAAGTGCAACTCCCGGGTTACCATATTCCCCCTATAAGCATTGATTTTCCGGGCATATAAATGGCCTTTTGGAAATTGATGGCGTCGTTGAGGCTGGAATCGCAGTAGACTTGTATTTAGAGTATGTTTAATGATGAATACAAATGTCCGCATGCTCCGGGAGCCATGATCACTGGACATAATTGAAAAGCCTTAAGTAAAGGTTGCTGTGCATTGTCCTGTGTGCAGGGGGGTGGACTATCTCTTATCGTGACCTTTCAACTCAACCAAAAAAAGGGATTTTTACATATTTCTTTTTTTCTGAAGATGATCAGCAAGTCTAAATGCTAGTCCACGTGCTGTACATAGTATATCCCATATTGGCTTATACCAATAAATACATCTCTTCATATTTCTTCTTTGTAAAAGCATATGTTTTCATGACCATTTCTCCCAGTCACCTACACAGGAAGGCCACCATTATTCAGAAGATATGGCGAGGATTCACAGCAAGGGCGCATTTCAGACAAATGGTGAAGGTACGTTAGCCGCTGAAATGCTACGGTTATATTGATTATGTTATGATAGCATACATTAAAATTCAATTGCTATATTCAGAAGCCGCAACTCTGACCCGAAGACATATAATTCACCTATTACACATTTGGAAATTAGCACTTAGGAAGACAAAGTCATAAGGTATGGAATTGCAGCTCTATCGCTTCTGGAATGCATAAACGAGAGAGGAAAGGAGTAAAGAGGGAGGGATGGTGGAAGGGTTTAGATTGCCTCCAACTGCTTCTTAATTGAACAGATTGTTGATACAAAATCCAATCCCCACTGCTCTCACAAATAATTTTCTCTGGATTGAGTTTTGTAAACAAATCACAACAGCTATTTATCACCTCCTAAATTGACTGTTTGGTAAAGCATAACTGCCAGGCACATTTGGGAAGCTTTCACGAGCTGGAATCTGGGGATAAACCCTGATTTAATGTTAGGTAAAGGACATGTCACCAGACACACAGTATCTGAAAAATAAAACAGAACTCATTGAATCTCTCAAAATTACCAAAACAACGTTTTATGACTTCAGAGTTCAGACTTTGCAGAGTTTAACTTGCATTATTATACATGACTCAAATCAACACCCTTATTTTTCCCTCTGAACTCTCATCTCCGCATTAGGCCAAACTTCCTCTCGTCTTTCACGTCTTTGTCTTCCTCCCTGAGCGTTCCCTCTTATGTCGTTATTAAAAAGAGACATGTTTGAGATATGAATTCCTTTTAAATAGTTCTCTCAAGTTTGCTACTGTAAATGTGCCCCCAGTGGTCTGGGCACAGCGAAACGAGGCGTGAGGCGAGCCGTGTGAATATTCTGGCCTTTGTTAGTCTATCCTGGCTGGAGCGTCATTGGTTATCAAACCCAGCGGAGAGCACTGGGCCATCATACATCTCCATTAGCTCTCAGCTTGACTACCATAGATTTTCTTGGCCTTGTCTGCATTATGTATTAAGAGAGGAGCCCCGTCCCCTCAATACAAAGTCTGACTTATACCTCCCTCTCCCTCGACACACACACAGACACTTGCATGTGCACACACACACTCTCTCTCTCTCTCTCTCTCTCTCTCTCTCTCTCTCTCTCTCTCTCTCTCTCTCTCCGTGGTGTCTATGAGACTTATTATGTATAAGGTATAAAGACTTCTTTATCTCCGGGCTGCTCAGGACAGATCAGAGAGCCAGGATAAGGCGACGGAGATGTAACGCTGTCTCTCCTTTTGTTCACAGGCCGCATATTTTATCATGAAGATGAATTTCTACCACGAGATGTCCATCAGGGTAAATATCACACTGTCTGTTTTAGCAAATGGAGAGTCCCCTGGTCTCACAATGTGATCCCCACAAGTAGTTCTGCAGTGCTGTTTCATTTCACCACCAGTGTCTCTGTCCTTATGTGGGGGGGCACAGTAGAAATACTACATATCCTGGATAATTTTACCTATATACCATACAGGAATTGATTGTCATGGTCACATTCCCCTGCAAAATTCTTATTACATTTAGTCTAGATTTGAATATAATAATATATAATATTAATCAGACAATCTTATTTAAATGGTGGGCGTGGCAGGGGTGTGGACTTGGGCGACCCGAAAAAACACCCGTCGGCGCTGCTGAATCTTAGAGAACATTTTGGACACCTCCATCTTAGCGGTGTAGCGACATTTCACAATGTTTGAGCCTATTCAGTGCAATTCGACACATTTCTCTATTAAAGGTAGACTCAGCAATTTTGACGTAGATGCAGAAAGTAAACGGCATAGTGGGTCAACTAAGAGCGTTGAAGCGCGAGGCTCAACTTCTCTGCTGTTTTGGTGCCCTCGTTACCACGCTGTGAACAGCATGAAGCGGACTTTGTGTGATATTGTGGGATTTTTACATATTTACAAACAGATATTGTGTGACTGTATGAGAGCGAAGTCTTGCATCTCTCTCATTTCAATATCTGCGGTGCTGCTCGTGGCAACGTCAATTTGCTGAGTCTACCGTTAATCTGAGACAAATTTTTGCAGTTTTAAAGCAAATTTCCTGCAATTCTACACATTTTGCCATGCAGCTGAGAGAAAATGTTGCGGTTTTAAAGCTAATTTCCAGCAATTCTGTGTTATTTTGCTCAAACATAAAAACAAAATATATACTGCTAAATTCATTGTTTTTGAAATGTTCAATTGTCCCTGACTGTCTAGCTTTTATTTTGATAATTGTTAGTTATCAAAGATTATATTATTAAAAAACATATAGGTCCATTATCTTTTCTACATACTTTATATGTGGTTTTAGTCGTTTAAGTTAACATTGAAAACATTTTTCCATCCCGAAAATGAATTAACACTGTTTGGACTTGGGCGACCCGAAAAAACACTTAGGCCCAAGGATTTCAATGGCAGAAACTCCCTGAAATTACATTATACCCTTTTGCACAGGCATTTATGTTGAAACTAAATGGAATAGTTGTACTCAGTTATGCTAAACCAGTCAGGAGAGAATTTAGCATGTTTAGCCTTATTATTTGCATTTTAAGCTAAGCTGTGACAAATATCTGATTTAAAAACTTTTCTCTCTTTGTCACGGCCCATATTGTCATAAGTCCCATTTGACCAGTTTAACAACTCCTACCACACAACCTATAAATCAAAAGCCTTTGCATTTGAGTGATGCTTTGGCACTTTTATGCGAGGATATTGCATCGAAACCTTATATTTTACAATTCCATATAGCCGCTCTTTTCCTGCCCGTGAAATTGTTAAAGATTTTTTATAAGCCCACAAAATTCTATGCTTTATTGAAGAAGGGAATATTACCAGTGAGTTGTTTGGACATTTGCTGAAACCACTGAAATTGAGGAAAGGTTTTATGACGGACAGTAATCCAAACAAATAAAGAAGTCCAGGCCCAGTGTTTTAGTTAGGCTCATGTTACGTGCAGCCATCTGGGTCTGTGCCAAGTGCCTGAGGTCACAGGGCCAAAGGTTAAAGGTCATGTCGGCACTTAGAGGAGAACAGAAGCTTCACAGCAGGATAGACCTGCTTTATTACTCCTGTAAAACATGTCATATGTTCAGGAATCTGAATGGATGTCAAAATCTGATAAAATAAAAAAAGGAAGGATTATTGTAAAAATGGTTATTGTAAAATGCTGGGGTGTCTTGAAAGGCCTAAGCATTTCATTCAAATTATACAAAATGTTATCCTCAAATCAAACAAATAGGGCCTTGTGCTGTTTTGGTTTAGTTTATATTAATTTCTTAAAAAAAAAAAAGCGTAACTACACGATTGCATTTGTACGTGAGAACATTTATGAGAGCTGTACGAGTGCTTTCTACAACACCATTCATTCGATGTACTCCATGAGAGTGAATCTGGAGTGTTTAAACTGTACATGTACTGTACACTGCTGGCCATATCAGCGACTCTCATATTTGAGTTGTATATTTCTCAACCTTCTTATATCACTGTGAAGTTGGATCAGGTTTAAACCTGGTCAAATCAATGCAGTGAATCACCAGCCACCAACTGAAGAGAGGGATATTGAAGAAACAAGCGACAGTTACGCCAACATGTAGTGAAATCATGTTGATTGAGATGCAGTTTTAGAATATTCTACATTGAAAATGTTGTGACATTTTTATGGGTAGTGTGTCCAACCCACTGGTTTCGGTGTGCTGGAGTGTAGACGCTATTTTTAAAAGGGCCCAGTGGAAAAGCTGCATACACAGGTGTAGTAAACTTTGGACCAACGCAGAGTATGTTGTGTGTGATAAACTCAGTCTCTCGCTGTGTGTGTGTGTGTATGTGTGTGTGTGTGTGTGTATGTGTGTGTGTGTGTGTGTGTGTGTGTGTGTGTGTGTGTGTGTGTGTGTGTGTGAAGGACATCTCCACCCACCGCCTCTCATTGACCAAAAAAGAAAAAAAAAAGATACAATCATCTCTGAATCCCCTTGTGGCACTTCCTTTTCAATCAATTTTTATTCTATTCCTTTTTCTTCCTCCGATGTCTTTATCATAGTCGCTCTAACCAAGGCTAATGTATTAGCACGTTAATAGAAAACAGTGTTTACAAGAGGCCCGAGACTTTGATTAGATTTAACCGGCCAATATGCGTCATTGATTTCACTAGTCAAAAAAGGTCAACAAGAACTTTGAGTTGCGAGCCGGCAATTACTTTATTTAAAATGATCTATTGACTGCGGATCAATCGCAATTCTCATTTTGGTCTTATTTATTTTCTACTGGCTCCCCTCTTCTGATAATTCTTTTACCTGCTATTGTTTAATCTTCTAATTAGAGTGAAGGACATCCGCTCCCCTCTGTTTAGGGACCTGGCCCAGCTTAGGGGCGCACTCGTTGTGTGTGGGTGTTTGCGTGTGCGCGTGTCCGTCCGTGCATGCATACGTGTGTGTGTCAAGTCAAACTGACATGCAAGGGACCTCTAAAGCAAGTGTTGCCAGTCCAGTTTGATTAAAGTTGTATTTTATACCAACAAAAATTGTTTTTCTGAAGATCAACCGTTGTAGTGATGTTTACACTCAAATTGTCAGTTTGGTCCCATCTCATCTAACTGGTGGATTATTATGTTAACTATAGATGTGTGCTGGTGGGTTTTTCTCCTACAGATACAGCAGAGATGGAGAGGTTACTACGTGAGGAAATACATCCATAACTACTACGCACGCAAGAGATACATGGAGGGACTGGCCCGCAAAAACAAACAGATCAGGTACTGTACATGATAGAAGCCATCTATATATTGTAGGTAACATACCAGAGATATTAACAGAGATAAATAGTCAATATCTAGCTATGTTCTATACAAATGTCTCTGGTGAGTTCTCTATCCCTTTTTCAGTCAATTCAGGACATACCCAATCATGTATTCATTATTCCAGTTTGTATTTTTATTCTGGAGGATACGTTGTAGGGTATTGGATGGAAGTGTTTTCTTTACAGAGTACTACATCACTCTTCCTATTGGCCAGTCTTTGCTGTGTGGAAGTCTGAGAAGGTCTGGGTGTTATGCTAATGTGTATCGTGGCACCAAGAGACTCCTATTAGTTAACATGGAGCAGGCTTTATGCTTAACAGGAATTCACTCTGTGTGCTTGGGCAGAGATGAATTGATCTTATTAATCTAGAGGCGGAGAGTATGATCAGAAGTGCCTTGGGTGGCCAGCGAACGACGTGACGAAATAAAAAATGTACCTGTGATTTTTTTTCAGCGAGAGCTCTGACATTAATAAAACATGCTCGGCTCCGGGGGCCGAAAAAGATGCCATCGTTTATTTTATACAGTAAAAAAAAAAAAAAAAAAAACTTTACGTTTAAGTCACATTTTTTATGTCGCTAATATATTTTCGTGGGGGGGGTACAAATATCTTAAGGCTTCAGCTAAAATTAAATGTAAATTTGTTAAGTGCTCGTCGGATCACTGACTCCCCCCCTCCCTCCAGAGGTAGGCAGGCCTGGTGAGAAGTAATGAGGTTTGTCACCTCTGAATTGTGTCACCGCAGACACCTGCACAGCTACAGCAGACTTACAGTACTAGGTTATACTGTATTTGTGCAACGGGATAGCCAGGGACATGATGGGTATGATAGAACCTGGTTGCGTTTGCATTTTCATGACATTTTCATGATTCTAGCACGACAACCCACACGTCACCTGTCTTCTTTATGAGAAGCATTTGTTAGTCCTCAAACACAGGTAGGTGACAGTTGTGACGTTTAACCAGGAAGCCTGCTTCCCCGTTTAAGGTATAGGACACACAAAATGGCCAAATACGTAGAGATTTCAATTCGGCCTGTTCCTCTATATTCAGCCTCGGTATTTACCAGTATTTATCTGGACTCATAGGCCAAATATTATCTTATTCATAGACCAAATAGGTTGTTGGGAGGCAGACTATGTGTTGTGATAAACTGGCTGTGGGTGAGAGTGGATGAGATGGTTGTGGGTAATGTGGGAGATATCGGTGAGAGTCAGGAGGATGTTGTCATCTCAATGTTTTCCTGTCTATCATTCCCAGAGACACACTCACACACACACACACGGCCATTGAGCCCCTCCTCTCTGGCTGCTTCGCTCCGTGGAGAGGTCGTCCTCTCGCCAGTTAATCACTTGTTTATTTAGTGCTTCTGGGGCCGCGATCAATTAACGCAGCGCCACGTTTATTTAAAATATCCTTTCTGTGTTCGCCAGGGCCCCTCGGATCGCACACTGCCCGATCACTCACCCCGCAAAGGTCTGCTTTTTAATCCGCCGCTCCCTCCCTCCCACCATCCCTCCACCCCTCTGTCTGTCCGCTGCATAAATTATTCAAAGTTTTACTAATGGCTCCCATTTAGTGCAGGCCGACTGGCCTGGCATGCCAATGACGGGAGACGGCCTGACGGGAGGACCATCTCTTTTTCTTTCTTTCTCTCTCTTTCTTCCTGCTCCTCACTGACGGATCTCCCCATACAAAACCATCTGTGTCATTTCATTAACCGCACCGCCCGACGCTCTCTCTCTCTCCCTCCTTCCCTCTCTCCCCCTGGCCGGGGTTCACCATGTTAGAGTGTCCATCTTCATGGAGCCGTCCCCTCCTGCATAGCCTAATGAAGTCAGGACCTCTCGGCACCACTGTAATTCAAGCGACTAGAGTTGGTGCAACACAACAATTTATCACTTGTCAAGAAGACACTTAAAGTTGTGCTGCTTAATAAGGGCATCCTGCGAGCCTGGGCAATTAGGAGGGAGCCGTTTGCATATTTACTAAATGCGGAGTGTCATTGCCACCACGGCCTGTTGCCTGCATGAATTATTATTCTATCTGCAATAAACAGCTGGGTAATTATTACTGCCATAATCAGATAAATTCTCTCTGTAATGTTCTAACATGGCAAAATCTTTTAACTCATCGCGGGCGGAGGGAAATTTATGGACTCGGAGTGGTGAGGCTGAGGGGATTTTACTCTCTGTGTGGCGTCCTGGTTCTCGGCTCAAGGACATCCATGAAAGGAGATCTGGGAGGACCGGTCTTCCAGTTAGCTCATACACGCTTCCTGACGCTACACCAGGGGTGTAGAGGAGGTCACGCACACACTGGCTTTGATTGGAGGGTTTTGTCTCCGTGTGAAAAGTCTGTTGCTCTCCAGTTCAGTCACTGACTCGTTAGGATGTACCTCGCTACAGGAAGGAAAGTGATGAAAAAATATTGCTTTTGGTTGTCATCACTTTTGTGTTTTTTCTATTTTTGGGGGGTTTGTTATATTTGTTGAAGTTGACACCTCACCCTGGAAATCCTCTGTTTCTTTTCGTGAGGTGCCTTGTTACAGGAGGGAATGCAGTTGAATAAACAAACCTGGTTAACTTCTGTTTTGTGATTTTTTTCTGGTTTTGTGGTTCTATATAATTGTAGAAAACTTGTCCTGTTGATGGTGATGATGTTGTGTGTCCTCTGCCGTGGTAGGGTTACAGGTTGGCCAGGGTTGAGGCCTGCTCTATTAGAGGTCTTAGGTCAGAGGTCAATATATCGAGTCAGACACTGGAAGTTAATGGACTGCTGAATATTCCCTTCCTGCCAGCTATTGAATTATTTAATTGGAACAATTAAAACAGCCAATTGGCTTGTACGGTCATTAAATATTTAGGAGAGCCAATTAGCTGCTCCGGTGTTGGCCTGGAGGACTGGTGGGCCGGCCTGCTACCCCACCCCACTACCCCACAATGCACCAGGCTGTGATTTCCCCATCACCCCACTCTACCCATACCCAACTCTATGCCCCGAGATTTTAAATATAGATAAAGCAGCTGTCTTTATGTCTATATGCTGTAATACACTGTCATCATCGTCATGGTTTCAACAGGGACTACAGAACAGCTGCTGGGATCTGATAGTTCACATGTACAACATGAAAAGGAGATTTGTGTTCCAATACGGATCCAACACTGTTGATTTAGAAGTGTTTTCATTTAAGTAGTATTTCCTTGAGATCCTGTTGGATCCTTTAAACAGGTTAAATGTTAACAGTATTTTGTAAATTAGTTGTATGTATACTCATATGTTATATTTAGTTACCTGTTTATTGTTTATATGTTTTGTCATTTATATACATGTATGAATAGGCCGATATGATTTTACAATGAAAATGTTCCCTATTTCATCAAATCATATCAAGCTTTATTTAAAGCACATTTAACAGTCTCAACACAGACATACAAAAACAAAGATGAACAATTTCTAACAAAGTACAAATTCTCATAAAAGGCAGATTTGTAAGAATATATCACAAATATCTAGTACAAATACGTTATTGTACACTCTGACCACTGTAGTATTTTCTCTCCTAACTGATTTTCTTTCCTTAATTGCTAGCTATCATTAATGTGCTTCTACAGTTTAAGTTGAGCACAAGACAACCTTCCTAAAAGAGAGCTTAACCCCTAGAAAAGTGTTCCGCCTAACTTATGCCCAGCTTTGAATGAACTTCTCTCCTGTGTGAGTTGAGTGTCGAGGACACGGAAAGGTCACGCGTGTTGGGCCGCTCCCCCCATGACCATCAGAAGTAATGAGGGTTGTATGTTCTCCTGCTCAGCCGTGACACAGATCGAGATCCCTTCAGCCGTTACAAATCTGTTTGGCTTTTGTCCACTACACCGCAATTAATAACAAACCTGGGATATAGGGAGACAAAGGTCACCGACACAGCCACCAGCATACAGCGATGCACACATGTGCACACACACGCACCGGTGGCTGGAGACGGCGGAAAAAGAGAGGGGAGAGAAACCTGAAACAGACTGTCCCACAACTTCATCTTTTCACATTAATAAGCAATTTCCCCTTCACCAGCTGGCCAAATGGAGGCCACGCTACTCTGCATATTTCATTTATTTTGTCATTTAATCTTGTGTGGAGGGAGGAATGAAAATGCTGCGACGCAAAGGGAAATGGTGGTGATTTTTAAATGTCAATACGCCGGTGTGTGTAACCTTACATTAGGACGGTATGAATATTCTCCTTTGTGAGCACATAATTGAAAACTGAGAGCAGCTTGGGAACGAAAGCCTGATGAGCAATGGTTACTTTTGGCTATCTCTCGCTTTCTGATGGATTGGATTGGCTTTTCTTTTAGTCTAATGCCTTTGTGCATTTGGGTGTGTGTGTGTGGGCGCGCATTGTCATGTCCGTTTTGTGTGTGCGCCTGTTTGACTGCGCGGTTGTGTTTGCGTGCGCGCGTGTGTGTGTATGTTTTAGTAATTGTTTCCGATTCCCCTTAAGTTATTACCCCACACAGTAACAGTGTGTGATTGTAAAATGAGATTGCGTATGGGCTTTTAATGTGTCCCATTTAGACAGCTCGGATAGCAGATGTCATGGAGCGCCTTGGCTATACTGATGGAATATATTCATCATCCCACGGCCTGGCACACTGACGGCTTCACACTCTCTCCTTCTCCTTCTCTCTCTCTCTCTCTCTCTCTCTCTCTCTTCCTCTCTCTCAGCCCTGATTGGAGTCATTAAGCCTGTGTTTCCTGCTAGAGGAGAGATCAGGGATTCACTTGTAGCAAGAAACTCCCTGATCACTGTGTACTCAGTCTTTCTCCCTCACACACATCCGCGCACACACACACA
Source organism: Brachymystax lenok tsinlingensis (assembly GCA_030435695.1). Lineage (NCBI taxonomy): Eukaryota > Metazoa > Chordata > Actinopteri > Salmoniformes > Salmonidae > Brachymystax > Brachymystax lenok. The sequence continues at coordinate 11,790,530 of CM059786.1, read as the reverse complement.
AAACACACACACACTCAAGCGGGTAAATGGTCACTAAACAAACTGCACACAATGTTTTCTGTGTGTGTGTGTGTGTGTGTGTGTGTGTGTGTGTGTGTGTGTAGGAGGGATCTGGAGGAGTTTTCAGAGTTCCAGAGGAGAGAGAGGGAGCGTCTGGCCATGGAGAGAGAGGAGCAGGAGAAGACTGTCCAGGCTCAGAGGATGCACTTCCTACTCAGCACAAAGCAGGTACACACACACACACACAAGCTGGATTCAGAGAGCCATGCGTACATCCACTGCCACTGACAAGCCTTCATGTCCCTTTTAGGGGGGTGGCGTTGGCAGTAATTGAGAAGGGGATGTATAATTTAGGGGGCACGTCCAGTAACGCGTGTGTGTTTGTGGGCTGTAGGTGGCTGTAGGTATCTGCTGAGTGGGCGGTTTACACGGCTGCTCTCTCTCCTGGCACCCCTGTGTGCTCATAATGAAGATGAAGTAGTGTGTTGCTGGTCAGTGTGTGTGTGGGTGGGTGTGTCTCCACCAAGTAGTCATTTCCTTGGTGCCTGTACACTCTTTTCGTCGTCATCATCTTTCCAGCAGATTCTGATGTCTGTGTCCGTCCGCCTGTCCACTTACCTGTCCTGCTTCCATAATCACCCCCACTCCGGTAAAGGAACGTTCACATGAGCGTCATGACAAACGTTGCCCGGGAATCATTGAGTTTGAAAAGGACCGGAACTGTGAAATTTGACCGAAGCTGTTAAAGATGGGGCATAAAAGAGGCTGATTGTGAGGGAGATAGTGAAAGAGAGAATGAACTCCATGGCGCTGGTGCATATGGCGGGAGAGAGGAGGAGAATAAAAAATGAAGATAGTTAGCCAAATGTCTCTCTGTGGCACTGCGCTGTGGACATGGCGGGAGAGAGAGTAGAAGGAAATAGCTATAAGAAAAAGAGAGGGAAAGGAGAGAGTTAAGTGGCTCTGGGTGGTAGTGGGCTGTGCATATGGCGCGGGACTCCTTTCCTCTCCACTGTCTGACCTTGTCACCAGGAAATGGATGGGTCTCCCACAGTTCATCCTTAACGCCAGCCACTCCGCTGGACACAAGTGGCCGCTCTGACATAGATTTACTTCCCCTGTTCAGGGGGTCAACATCATTGCTCTTCCCCAGCGCAGCGCGGTGGCCAGTCGGGGTGGGTTCACAGTGTGTTACCCCCTGCTACAATGCTACACCACCCTACAAGTCCCTCTACCCACAGTGGCCAGGAACTAGCAGCTACATGCACGCACAGACACACACACACACACACACACATTCCACCCTGCCCTGTCCCTCTTCAATGGCCAGGCAACAGTAGTAGCACCAAGGCAGTCCCACTCCTAGTCTGGCCTAAAAAAGGAAGTTATTAGCATATATAGTAGCTAGCAAGCAGAGCTCCTCAAAGCTTTGGTCTCCTAATTAAAGCAGAGCAGTGGATCAGTCTGATGTGAATAATTATTATTTCTCGGCCTGTCTGTCTGTGACCAATCTCTATTTGAAGGGATGCGAGTCGGAGGCTAGGGCTTGGACAATACGTTCTTAGTCTGTGTGAACTTACATTGGCCCTGTGTTGGAGTTATAGCTGGAGTGGCCAACTCTCATCCTGAAGGGACACTGTGCGTGCAGGCTTTTGTTCCTGCTCAGCACTAACACACTAGCAAACAGTAATTTGTTACAAATCATTTAATCACTTGGTAATTCTATCTTTTCATCATATGTCCAGTGTAACTGGTACAACTACTGTAAAGCGTAAGTAATTGCTGGTGTATGGCAAAGTGTTAAAAAATGTACCAAAAAAGGTTCCTGTTTATTCTCCCATACTGTATTTGTAGATAATGCATTGGTTATACGATACTGTACATTCCCTGTCTTTCCCTTCACTCTATCCTGTTCTTCCTCTGCAGTGCCCTGGAGTATTCAACTCTCCATTCAGACCTGGGCCAGATGAGATGGAGCTGAGGCTCCGGAGGACCAAGCCCCTGCCACCCAGAACCTTTCCTGGGGACAGAGCCTCTCTCCTGGGTAACACCAGCCCCTCAACCCCCTCCTTTCCGGGAGTCCCTAGAGCCTTTGGAGCCAAGCCCCTGCCTCCCATTCCCAGCAAGAAACCACAGGTGAGACATGCTCAGCAATGAAAGGAAAGATAAATATCATTGCACTATATTCCCAGTCTAGCAATGTTATTAGTAACAGTATAGCAGTCAAGTACCAGTATAGGACCAGTATAGTTGTCTAACGAGCAAAACAGTAGTTATATTAGTAACAGTATTGCTACCAGTATAGCAGTCTTATTTGTAACTTAGTACCAGACTAGTATGCTGCAGGGTTGGGGTCAATTATATTTCAATTCCAGTTCCAATTTTCCTCAATGCTTTTCAATGAGGAACATTTCTAATTGGAATTAAAATTGGTTTTATTTTCAGAATTGACTGGAATTGAAATGGAATTGACCCCAACCCTGGTTTGCAGTCTTATTAGTAACTTAATAGCAGTTTTAGTACCAGTATTGCAGTCTGATTAGTAACAGTATTGGTACCAGTATAGCAGTATTATTTGTAATTTAGTATCAGGATAGCAGTCTTATTAGTAATAGTATTAGTACCTGTATATCTGTTGTATTAGTACCATTATAGCAGTCTTATTAGTAACAGTATTAGTGGCAGTATAGTATTCTTACTAGTAACAGTATTAGTACTGTTATAGCAATCTTAGCAGTAACAGTATTAGTACCAGTATAGTAATCGTATTAGTAACTTAGTTCCAGTATAGCAGTCTTATTAGAAACGTAGTATCAGTATAGCAGTCCTACTAGTAACAGTATTAGTACCAGTACAGCAGTCTTATTAGAAACGTAGTATCAGTATAGCAGTCTTATTAGTACCAGTACAGCAGTCTTATTAGAAACGTAGTATCAGTATAGCAGTCTTATTAGTAACAGTATTAGTACCAGTATAGCAGTCTTGTTAGAAACGTAGTATCAGTATAGAAGTCCTACTAGTAACAGTATTAGTACCAGTATAGCAGTCTTATTAGAAACGTAGTATCAGTATAGCAGTCTTTCTAGTTTAGTTTGTTTGCACAAATAGAAAGACAGTGTGTAACAGTAAAAAAACAACAACAGTATGTGCAAGAGGGGAAAAAATCCCAAAAGGGCTTAAATCCCACAGATTCCACAGTGTGGACAAACAAACAAACAATAAAATAAAAACTAGACGCAAAAGAGATAAAGGAATATAAAATCTAAACAGACAGTCAAGCTACTGCGGTGTAGAACTGTCATGGACAGTATGTGCCTCTTACATCTTTTTTTAAACAACGACAGGGATAGCTTGGCAAAATCAGGCGGGAATGAGTTCCAGATCATAGGGCCTCTATAGATCATTCAGAATTGAGAATTGGTTGTTCTTGAATATGGGTGATGTAGCTGTTGTCTGAGTTATGGAATTAATATATGGCTATAAAATATTATTGCCTTTATGTGTGGTTTCCAATGACAATTCATCATCAATCAGAACACCAAGAAAGCGGGTTGTACAGGCCTGATCAACAGGTATATTATCAATATAGACCCCTATATAATCTGTATTTTCTTTTCTTTTCTTTGGACCGAATAATAAAACATTCTTTTTTTTTTGATTCAGTGACAATTTGTTAATTTAAACCACTTTGAGTTATTACATAGTTCATCATTAACAACATTAATAAGGTAATTTAAATCTTTGTGAGATTAAAACACACTCGTATAATCAGCAAATAATATCTGAGAGAGCACTTTGGATACATTGGGCAAATCATTTATATAAATCAGAAATAATAGTGGTCCAAGAATTGATCCCTGCGGCACACCACAATTTTTTATTTTTTATTTAACCTTTATTTAACTAGGCAAGTCAGTTAAGAACAAATTCAGAGGGAGGAATCTATTCCTTTGAAAGTTACATATTGCTTTCTATCCTTTAGATAGCTGAAGAACCAAAGAGGTCACGCCCATAGTTTCACGTTTATGTATCAAATGCTTTTGAGAGATCCCCAAAAATATCTAATGTATGATCTTTGAGGTCATTTGCCTCATGTATTTCGTCAATTAAGTAAGTAACAGCCATGTAGGGAGAGTGAGATTTTCTGAAGCCATACTGATGTTTGTATAACAGACTTTCCTTGTTAAGATATTTGATTAATCTGTTATATGGAAAATTCTCAACAACAAAAAATGCTAGCTGGCAAAATTTGTATAGAAGTAGTAACAGTATTAGTATAGAAGTATTACTAGGAACTTAGTAGCAGTACTACTACCAGTATAGCAGTATATCTGTAAAGTCTCAGGCCTCTTAGAAGAAACAGATGTGTTCACTGACTTCCTCTGACTGGTCCAATCAGGCTTCAGAGATGGGGATAACAAAGTGTCATAGCAATTATCAGAGGAGCTCTCCCCCCCCTGGTGAGGATGATGAAAGGGGGCGCGTGGTGCCGTGAGATGATTCTTTAAACTCCCCTTAAAAAAGAATGATATCATTAAAACATGGCGGCGTGTCTCTCGCGGGGCCACTGGAAGACGTTTAGACCCTCCGATCCAGGCAGATCAGCAGGTCCTGTCAGCCCAAGCTGCCGCTATTAAAGTGAGCCCATCAAACCAGGCCTCCGCCAGGGAATACTCCGCCATTTAAAACAGCCTTGATGAAGAATTCTTTAAGTACCTCTGGATTCCGGCGTGTCATCTCGTCCAGCTGTGAGAAAGATTTGATGAGAAGCGTTTGCCATTTGTGTTATTTACGGTCCAAGGCTTTTATGGTAACTGGTTCCTATTATTGGTTTCTATTAATGTAAAACATAAGTGAGCAGAAATGAGGCGTGGATCATCTCTTTTTATTAGCCCAGAGTCCCTCACCCCGGGCACTGAGATGGTGCACACACACACACACACAGAGACACACGCATACACATAGAGACATGCACGCACACACTCTCTTATGCACACCCTGCTCCGGCTCCATCTGGCTCTTGCTAACAGGAATTCATTATAGAAGGCTGGGATGTCTAACACTGCTCCATGGATGAGATGAGCCTACATTATTTATCTGTGTTTTACCCTCGCTAAGGACAGGGTTCACCCCCATTTCCTCTCCTCCCCCCGCCTCATCCCTCTCTTTATCTCTCCCTCTTTCTCTCTCCTCCCCCTCGCGCTCTTTCTATTGCTTCCTACCTCTCCCTCTACCAACCTCTCTGTCTCCCTCCCTTTTTCTCTCCTTCCCTTTATCTTTCCCAGTCTCTCCCTTTATCTTATTGTCACCCTTTTCTCTTTACTTCTCTCTCTCCCTCTCTTTCTCTCCCTCGCTCCCTCTCTTCCTCAGAAGTTTCCCAGTGTTATTGGTGTGTGTATTCTCCAGTAGTGTGAGTCCTGGCCTGTCCCCAGTGTGATAACATCAGTGGTGATGGATAGGTGGAGGTGGTTGTTTGGGAAGCGTTTGGGTCTGGTCAGGCCAGGGTGCTGATCCTGTGGTGATAGGACCAAGGACAGGGGCTCCCTGCTAGCTACTCTCCCCAACCAACCAACAGCAACAACAGCTGAAGGTCACTCCACTAAACAACAGTTACTCAACAACACGACCACATTGAGAGAAGTTACAGGACTAAGGAAAGTTAAAGGACTACGGGAAGTTACTGAACTAGACTAAGGAAAATGACTTAACTACGTAAAGGATAGTTACTTAACTAGACTAAGGAAAGGTACTTAACCAAACTAAAGAAAGTTACCTAACTAGACTAAGGAAAGTTACTTAACTAGACTAAGGAAAGGTACTTAACCAAACTAAAGAAAGTTACTTAACTAGACTAAGGAAAGTTACTTAACTAGACTAAGGAAAGTTACTTAACTAGACTAAGGAAAGTTACTTAACTAGACTAAGGAAAGTTACTTAACTAGACTAAGGAAAGTTACTTAACTAGACTAAGGAAAGTTACTTAACTAGACTAAGGAAAGGTACTTAACCAAACTAAAGAAAGTGACTTAACTAGACTAAGGAAAGTTACTTAACTAGACTAAGGAAAGTTACTTAACTAGACTAAGGAAAGTTACTTAACTAGACTAAGGAAAGTTACTAAACTAGACTAAGAAAAGTTAGTAAACTAAACTAAGGAAAGTTACTGTAGATTAAGGAAAGTTACTGTAGACTAAGGGAAGTCACTAAACTAAGGAAAGTTACTAAACTTTAGTAACCAATCAAAGTTACTAAACTAGTCCAAGACTGAGGAAAGTTACTAAATTAGATGAAGGAATTAGACTAAATTGGCTGTGGATTTACTGCTAAGCCATAACTACCTGTGGGGGGATGGATCAGAGAGAGAAGAAAGAGAGAAAGAGAATGATAGAAAGAGTTGGAGAAATAGAAAGAGGGAAAGAGAGAAAGAGGGAAAGAGAGAGACAAAGAGATGGAGAAAGATGCAGAGAAAAGGAGAGGTAGCCGAGAGAGAATGAGAGAGAGACTGGAGAGAAAGTGTATCTGATTAAGATTTGATATCTAACAGATGAAAACCGGGAAAGACCACTGCAGGGCTTCTGACTTACAATTACTGCATGTTTGATCAATGGAACTGGTTTTGAATGTTGGGAATGTACTTGTCATGCCCGCTTGTGTCTGTAGAATGGCTTCCCCATCTTTCTCCTGTGTGGCAGGGTCCGTTCCGTGAGCCAGCGGAGGTGTGGGCTCAGAGACAGCGTGGTCTCGAGCCGTCTCTGAGAGTCCAGACCTCCATCGCTGACCTGGAGCAGGCCCAGGACCAGCTACGCTCTGAGGAATGGAGGAACCGCACCATGGAGACCATGTAAGTACACACAAACACAGATACAGCCTTTGTCCTAATGGATAGCAGTTATATGTTGCTTTTCATCACATAAAAAAGGGCTTTACAGTGTGTGTGGATAATTGACTTAATCCACCGCCTGTGTGTGTGTGGCTCACACCTGAGCCTTTTGGGGAGACTGACTACAGCAACAGCAGCACTACAGCAACAGCAAAACTACAGCATCTGAAGCATCGGAACACATTCCTTCCACAACAGAACATAATCACAGTATAACGGGATTATCATCACCCCACTTTAGACTAGAATGGTTATTTAACTCCAACGTCTCTGTTTTAAAAGCCTGGTGTGTAGTTTAATTACCAGCTCACTGTGTTATATTCAGACTATATTCGAACACAACCCCATTACCACAGCACACGCACACACACACACACATGAATACATGATCCACTTTGCACACAGAAACACCATCTGTATCTGTCTGTGTGTGTGTGTGCGTCTGTTCGTGGGCAAAGAGAGACGCCATTAACCCCCTGTTTGATCCAGCAGCCGCCAACACACAAACTCATTTCAACTAGACGTTTCAAGGGACCACACTGAACTTGCCTGAGTCCCTTCCTTGTCTCCCCCACTTTCTCTCCCTTTCCAGTTGAATGTGTCTCTAATGAGTTATCAGACTCTCCAGTGTAGCGTGATGATGATGGTTTTGGGGGGGGGTTAAACAGTTAAAGTGGCTGAGGTAACAACTTCACATCTGAAGAGAACACTGTTACAGTACTGTAGGTCTGTAACGGGTGAATAGGGTTACTGTAACACGCTGGTTTGTTTCACAGGCAGGTTGACCTTTATTTTCATAAGTCTTGTCTCGGAGGCAGAACGGATCGATTTCCCCTTAAAGTCAAAATTCATGTGCTTTTTGGTCTTAATTTAAGGTTAGGGTTGGGCATTAGGGTTAGCAGTGTGGTTAAGGTTAGGGTTAGGGTTGCACAATTTGGGGAATATTCCGAGGTGGAAACTTTCCGTGGGAATTAACGGGAATGTATGGGAATTAACGGGAATATATGGGAATTAACGGAAATATATGCAAATTAATATTAATACCAATTTAAATGTAGATGTGTTTTGCATTGGATATATTTACCATGTATATCATATGGAGACAAACATAAACCTTTTACCTTATCATAAGTAGACATAATTGCAAATGATTAAATCCTTCCAATAGAAATGTTTAAAAACTATTTATTTCACAAATTGAACTTTAATTAAATGAGTTAAATGAGGATGATTTGGTGGGATTTGGAGGATGATGGAGGCAACATGGGAAAGAGCCCCAGATTCACAAAGTCCCTTCCACCAGGTGGCTGATGAGATATGTTGGCACCACTGCCATATTGCATCTCCATCCCAAAGCCCTTGCTTGGAAGTGTACTTCGCCAGACTTCCAATAACCTTGCCCTCATCCAGGCCAAAGTGGCAAAACACAGTAGTGATGACACCATAGGCCTTGTTGATCTCTGCACCAGACAGGATGCTCTTGTCAGCATACTTGGGGTCCAACATGTACGCTGTGGCATGTATGAGCTTCAGGCAGAAGTCTTCACGTTTTTTGATGTATTTCAGAACTTCAGTTTCCTCTGCTTGGAGCATCAGTGAAGTGGGCAAGGCAGTACGGATTTCTTCACTTACATCTGCAAGCAGAGTCTGAACATCAGACAGGATGGCATTATCTCCCTCAATCCGTGCAATGGCTACTGCTATAGGTTTCAGGAGTTTCAGGCTGCTTAACACTCTCTCCCAAAATACATCATCCAGGAGGATCCTCTTGATGGGGCTGTCCATATCGGAAGACTGTGATATGGCCATTTCTTGGAGAGACTCCTCCCTCTCCAGGAGACTGTCAAACATGATGACAACACCACCCCAACGGGTGTTGCTGAGCAGCTTCAATGTGGTGCTCTTATTCTTCTCACTTTACTTGGTGAGGTAGATTGCTGCTATAACTTGATGACCCTTCACATACCTAACCATTTCCTTGGCTCTCTTGTAGAGTGTATCCATTGTTTTCAGTGCCATGATGTCCTTGAGGAGTAGATTCAATGCATGAGCAGCACAGCCAAAGGGTTTGATGTGAGGGTAGGACTCCTCCACTTTAGACCAAGCAGCCTTCATGTTCGCAGCATTGTCTGTCACCAGTGCAAATACCTTCTGTGGTCCAAGGTCATTGATGACTGCCTTCAGCTCATCTGCATTGTAGAGACCGGTGTATCTGTTGTCCCTTGTACTGGTTGAGGGGTGGAGATGATGTACTTAATTATTCATTGCCCACAAACATTCGACCACCCATTAGAGATGATTGCAATACAGTCTGTTTTCTCTATGATTTGCTTGACCTTCACTTGAACTCTGTTGAACTCTACATCCAGTAAATGAGTAGATAAAGCATGTCTGGTTGGAGGGGTGTATGCTGGGCGAAGAACATTCAGAAATCTCTTCCAATACACATTGCCTGTGAGCATTCGAGGTGAACCAGTTGCATACACAGTTCGAGCAAGACATTCATCAGTATTTCTCTGACTACGCTCCTCCATTGAGTCAAAAAAACGTCTGATTCCAGGTGGACCATTAGCTGTTGTTATCGATAAGGTGTCTGAATCATCATTTTCACCTCGAATAGAAGTAGAGGGACTTTTGTCAGAGGTTGCTTGTTGTGAGTGCTGAGGGAACTTTATGCACTTGGCCAGATGATTCTGCATCTTTGTTGCGTTCTTCACATATGATTTGGCACAGTATTTGCAAATGTACACAGCTTTTCCTTCTACATTAGTTGCAGTGAAATGTCTTCACACATCAGATAGTGCCCGTGGCATTTTCCTGTAAAGTTGAGAAAAATAATGAGTAAAAAAAAAATTACATGTACAGATAAATAGTTAAGCAGTTAGATTAAACAACTCATTTGTAAGATAAATGTGTTAAAATGAAACATGTATGGAAACAGTTGAATTAACACTCCTCAGTTAACAGGCTCAAGCAAGCTAAAATCCACATGGTAGCAAAAACTAACTAGCAGAAATTGTTAACAATTTAAAAATATTTTAAACACTTTGCTGTAAGCTACTATTTACTACTTAACAAAAAATCATGTAGGTCATATAAAATATATTCACCCCACCCAGTATTGTAATCAAAACTTTCCAGAAAGCATGCAGTCCTTGGCTCAGACAGTGTAGTTGTGTGGGCTCAATAGCATCTCATTAGTGTGCAAGATCTTGAGAATCAGCTATACATGTGATGGAAGAATGCATTGTGCATGCAGAGGGTTGCAATTCCATTGAATTGGGGACAGTTTAACCAAAATATGCCACAAGACCTAGAATTGCCTTGTGTATCCCACAAAAAAGGTTCACTGTTATGAGCTAAATCTTTTGATGAATTTAAGCAACATTCTCAAAATTCCAGGGCTTAACTTCCCATTCTGGAAATTTACCGTAAAGTTTCCGACCCTAGTTAGGGTTAAGAATGGGGTTAGGTTTAAAATAAGATTTTATGACTTTGTGGCTCTGCCAGCTAGTGACCACTCTGCAGAGCTGCCTCCAGAACAAGATTCATAACAAAAAAACGCTTCACTAATGCTAGTGGGTCATTGTCTTCAGTACATGCTCAGATGGGAGTGTATACATATGGCCACTTAGTGAACAGGATGTTACCAAATGAAGACTACTGAATACAAGCTATTGTACAGGACAAGTGAGCTCTGCCTAGACCCAGAGAAGACAAAGAGACTGGAGTCCTTCCATACCCTGGCCACACACAGCCTAAAGCATCTGAGAGTCCAGGTTTAACAGGCACATTATCAGTCTCAGTTGACTGAAACAACACAGTTTGCACGCACTCACACACACAGACACACGCGCACACACACACACACAAATACACGTCTGTCTCAGTTGACTGAAACAGCACAGCTTATGTAGTCACACACGGACACGGGAGACTGATCAAATCAACAACCTCCCCCTGCTCCTCTCTCTCTCTCTCTCTCTCTCTCTCTCTCTCTCTCTCTCTCTCTCTCTCTCTCTCCTATCCTCACCCTCTCCCTCTGCCAGTTTTTGGTGGCAGCGTCTGTGTGTGTGTGCTCGTATGCCCATGTGTGTGTGCACGTATGCCCATGTGTGTGTGAATGCGTGCCTGTGTGAATGTGTGTGTGTAAATGTGTATGTGTGTGTTGTCACTGGGCCCGGCAGCTCGGCCTCAGCCCAAAGATCCCTGGTGAGGAGTCAAACTTTTCTTAATAGCCCTGAATGAATAAAAACTAGCCTATTAAAAGGCAATCGGGAGGCAATAAGAGCTGTGAGTGGAACCAGCCGGCGAGGCGAGGCATGCCCGGGCCCAGTGCAGCCTGGGACATTGGGGCCACATTAATATCACGCCGCTGATGTCCCTCCCATGTGCACATTAGCTAGGACTGCTGGGTAATCTGTCTTGTAGGGTCTCTGGTGGCCGCAGAGTGTCTTTGCCGCCTTGGCTGTGTTTGTGTTTAGACGTGTGTGTGCGCGTGTGTGGGCGCCATGCAGGACCATCGCTTAAACTGACCAATTCCAGGCTTGTCATGCCACCTTGTGTGGTGTACACATCCCTCTCTCTTCCTTGTCTCTCTATAAATATGTATAGTAGGAAATGCAGGACCATCGCTTAAACTGACCAATTCCAGGCTTGTCATGCCACCTTGTGTGGTGTACACATCCCTCTCTCTTCCTTGTCTCTCTATAAATATATCACACTAGTGATAGATGCTGATTTATTTATTTGCTACATGCATTATATTATTGGCAAACACAATATCCACACAGACTGAAATGTTAATATAAGTACTATTTTATTTATTTAACTAGGCAAGCCGGTTAAGAACAAATTCTTATTTACAATGACGGCCTACCCCGGTGATACAGACTGGAATCGAACCAGGCTCTGTAGTGACGCCTCTAGCACTGAGATGCAGTGCCTTAGACCGCTGCGCCACTTGTGAGCCCACTATACATATGCGAACACTACTATACATACACCAACTCAATGTGGAAAGCGTATCTATTGAGTAGTTTTAATACAAACCAAGCTAGCACATTTGGTTCCTTGACAGTTGTGGTAATGTAATGATGAGCAGCCTGGCGACCTCGAGCGCCAGAAAGGGGAAGCGGGAGCAGACATGACAGTACCCCCCCTCACGCCTCTAGGGGCGCCACTTGACGTCCTACCTGGGCGAGCCTGACAAGCCGGCCGAGGCGTGGGAGTCCGACGAGCCGGCTGAGGCATGGGGTGGGAGCCTGTCGAGCCAACCGAGGCTTGTGAGCCTCTCGAGCCAGCTGAGGCATGGGAGCTTGATGAGCCAGCTGAGGCATCCCCAGTTGCTTCGGCAGCGTAACCCAGACCCGACATCACCAACAAAAACAAAACATCTCCCTGATGCTTCCAATTGTGGTGTCTGCATTCTGTAACGGTTCCGTAACTACAGACGCTGGGAGACGGGAAGCAAGTATAGGGTGAGAATTTAATGATAAATAGACAATAACCTAAACAAGAACAGTGTCTGGACAAGAGAAACAAAACAACATCAGTCAAATCAAATCAAATTTTATTTGTCACATACACATGGTTAGCAGATGTTAATGCGAGTGTAGCGAAATGCTTGTGCTTCTAGTTCCGACCATGCAGTAGTATCTAACAAGTAATCTAACAAATTCACAACAACTACCTTATACACACAAGAGTAAAGGAATGAATACGAGTATGTACATATAAATATATGGATGAGCGATGGCTGACCGGCATAGGCAAGATGCAGTAGATGGTATGGAGTACAGTATATATATATATATATATATATATATATATATATATATATATGAGATGAGTAATGTAGGATATGTAAACATTATATAAATGGCATTGTTTAAAGTGGCTAGTGATACATTATTTCATACAGTTATAATTATTAAGTGGCTAGAGATTTGGTTCGATGGTAAAACGGCATAGGCAAGATACAGTAGATGGTTTAGAATACAGTGTATACATTTGATATGAGTATGTTGGATACGTAAATCTTATATACAAAATTGTTTAAAGTGGCTAGTGATACATTTGTTACATCCAATTCCTATGTTTAAAGTGGCTAGAGATTTAAGTCAGTATGTTGGCAGCAGCCACTCAATGTTAGTGATGGCTGTTTAACAGTCTGATGGCCTTGAGGTAGAAGCTGTTTTTCAGTCTCTCGGTCCCAGCTTTGATGCACCTGTACTGACCTCGCCTTCTGGATGATAGCGGGGTGAACAGGCAGTGGCTCGGGTGGTTGTTGTCCTTGATGATCTTTTTGGCCTTTCTGTGACATCGGGTGGTGTAGGTGTCCTGGAGGGCAGGTAGGTTTCCCGCGGTGATGCGCTGTGCAGTCCTCACTACCCTCTGGAGAGCCTTACGGTTGTGGGTGCAGCAGTTGCCGTACCAGGCGGTGATACAGCCCGACAGGATGCTCTCAATTGTGCATCTGTAAAAGTTTGTGAGTGATTTTGGTGACAAGCCGTATTTCTTCAGCCTCCTGAGGTTGAAGAGGCGCTGTTGCGCCTTCTTCACCACGCTGTCTGTGTGGGTGGACCAATTCAGTTTGTCCGTGATGTGTACACCGAGAACCTTAAAACTTTCCACCCTCTCCACTACTGTCCCCTCGATGTGGATAGGGGGGTGCTCCCTCTCCTGTTTCCTGAAGTCCACGATCATCTCCTTTGTTTTGCTGACATTGAGTGAGAGGTTATTTTCCTGACACCACACTCCGAGGGCCCTCACCTCTTCTCTGTAGGCCGTCTCGTCGTTGTTGGTAATCAAGCCTACCACTGTAGTGTCGTCAGCAAACTTGATGATTTGAGTTGGAGGCGTGCCTGGCCACGCAGTCATGGGTAAACAGGGAGTACAGGAGAGGGCTGAGAACGCACCCTTGTGGGGCCCCAGTGTTGAGGATCAGCGGAGTGGAGATGTTGTTTCCTACCCTCACCACCTGGGACCGGCCCGTCAGGAAGTCCAGGACCCAGTTGCACAGGGCTGGGTCGAGACCCAGGGTCTCGAGCTTAATGACGAGCTTGGAGGGAACTATGGTGTTAAATGCTGAGCTGTAGTCGATGAACAGCATTCTTACATAAGTATTCCTCTCGTCCAGATGGGTTAGGGCAGTATGCAGTGTGATTGCGATTGCGTCGTCTGTGGACCTATTGGGACGGTAAGCAAATTGGAGTGGGTGCAGGGTGTCTGGCAGGATGGAGGTGATATGATCCTTGACTAATCTCTCAAAGCACTTCATGATGACGGAAGTGAGTGCTACAGGGCGATAGTCATTTAGCTCAGTCACCTTAGCTTTCTTGGGAACAGGAACAATGGTGGCCCTCTTGAAGCATGTGGGAACAGCAGACTGGGATAGGGACTGATTGAATATGTCCGTGAACACACCAGCCAGCTGGTCTGCGCATGCTCTGAGAACACGGCCAGGGATGCCATCTGGGCCGGCAGCCTTACGAGGGTTAACACATTTAAATGTTTTTCTCACATTGGCTGCGGTGAAGGTGAGCCCGCAGGTTTTGGTAGCGGGCCGTGTCGGTGGCACTGCATTGTCCTCAAAGCGAGCAAAGAAGTTGTTTAGTTTGTCTGGGAGCAGGACGCCATGGTCCGCGACGGGGCTGGTTTTCTTTTTGTAGTCCGTGATTGACTGTAGACCCTGCCACATTCCTCTTGTGTCTGAGCCGTTGAATTGTGACTCTACTTTGTCTCTATATTGACGCTTAGCTTGTTTGATTGCCTTGCGGAGGGAATAGCTACACTGTTTGTATTCAGTCATGTTTCCGGTAGCCTTACCCTGGTTAAAAGCAGTGGTTCGCGCTTTCAGTTTTGCGCGAATGCTGCCATCAATCCACGGTTTCTGGTTGGGGAAGGTTTTAATATTTGCTATGGGTACAACATCACCAATGCACTTGCTAATAAACTCGCTCACCGAATCAGCGTATACATCAATGTTGTTGTCAGATGCTATCCGGAACATATCCCAGTCCACGTGCTCGAAGCAATCTTGCAGCATGGAATCAGATTGGTCGGACCAGCGTTGAACAGACCTGAGAACGGGCGTTTCCTGTTTTAGTTTCTGTTTGTAGGCTGGGAGCAATGGTCAGACTTGCCGAAAGGAGGGCGGAGAATAGCCTTGTATGCATCACGGAAGTTGGAATAACAGTGATCCAGGATTTTACCAGCCCGGGTGGCACATTCGATATGCTGGTAAAATTTCGGGAGCCTTGTTCTTAAATTAGCCTTATTAAAATCCCCAGCCACAATAAATGCAGCCTCAGGATATGTGGTTTCCAGTTTACATAGAGTCCGATGAATTTCTTTCAGTGCCGTCGATGTATCAGCTTGAGGGGGGATGTACACGGCTGTGATTATAATCGAGGAGAATTCTCTTGGTAGATAATGCGGTCTGCATTTGATTGTAATGACTTCTATGTCAGGTGAACAAAAGGACTTGAGTTCCTGTATGTTGTTATGATCACACCACGCCTCGTTAATCATAAGACACACACCCCACCCTTCTTCTTACCAGATAGAAGTTTGTTTCTGTCCGCGATGCGTGGAGAAACCAGGTGGCTGTACCGACTCCGATAACGTGTCCTGAGTGAGCCATGTTTCCGTGAAGCAAAGAACGCGTTGCAGTCTCGGATGTCTCTCTGAAAGGCAACCTCGATCGGATTTCGTCTACTTTGTTGTCAAGAGACTGTACATTGGCGATTAAAATACTCGGAGAGGTGCACAATGCGCCCGTCGACGTAGCTTGACCAAAAGACCGGCGCTGCTTCTCTTCTCTCGGCGCCGCCGTTGTTTTGAGTAGCCACGTGCTATCCAGTCTGTTGTTGTGTTTGGGTTAACAAACCGAGAATCCTCTTTGGGAAAGTCGTATTCCTGGTCGTAATGTTGGTAAGTTGACGTTGCTCTTATATCCAATAGTTCCTCCCGGTTGTATGTAATAAAACTTAATATTTCCCGGGGTAACAATGTAAGAAGTAATACATAAAAAAACAAAATACTGCATGGTTTCCTGAGAACGTGAAGCGAGGCTGCCATCTCTGTCGGCGCCGGAAGTACTTGCAGATATGGGAATGAAACTGAGGAACTGACAGATATAGGGGAGGCAATCAATGACGTGATGGAGTCCAGGTGAGTCCGATGAAGCGCTGGTGTGCGTAATGATGGTGACAGGTGTGCGTAATGATGAGCAGCCTGGCGACCTCGAGCGCCAGAGAGGGGGAGCGGCGGCAGATGTGACAATCTAATTCTGACATGAGACTGTGAGAGTTTGTAAAGGATGGGGCTAGCATGCCATGTTTATTTTTATAATCATACAAAGCTGTTCATTTTAGTCGATTCGAACAGACCCCATTTCAAAGGAAACAAGCACTCATTAAGATCAGTTGTGGCCAATTAGTGGGTACGGCCAACACACCTGAACAAACTTAACAAGATAGAGGCTATAGAGAGTTTGTTGTCGCTGATAACAGAATGTGTATGTTTTTAAATAACATTCTTGTGATGAACGTTTTCCTGTGGTTTTAATGGAAAGTGTTCTTAGTGTTCTGAGAACATGACTTTAAACAGAACATTGAGGAAACCTGTATGAAACGTTATGCTGAATTACTGAAATTCCCACCTAACAAAGCATATGGTTCTCAGAATGCCATGTGCTAGCTGGGTATCCTGCACCATTCCCAGAACTTTGTGGGAAAGTTGTTTGCAAAATAACCACAGGACAACCACACTCTCACCAAGCTCTAAGAAACATGTGTTCTCAGAACGTTATGTGCTAGCTGGGTTTCCTGCACCATTCCCAGAACTCTGTGGGAAAGTTGTTTGCAAAATAACCACAGGACAACCACACTCTCACCAAGCTCTAAGAAACATGTGTTCTCAGAACGTTATGTGCTAGCTGGGTTTCCTGCACCATTCCCAGAACTTTGTGGGAAAGTTATTTGCAAAATAACCACTTGACTACCACACTCTCACCAAGCTCTATGAAACATATGGTTCTCAGAACGTTATGTGCTAGCTGGGTAGTGCCTAGGTAGCTTTTTTGTTTGTTTGTTTGTTTGTTTAGTGATGTACTCAAGTTGACCCCCCCACACACACACACACACACACACACACACACACACACACACACACACACACACACACACACACACATAGTGCACAGGATACATCTTCCCCCAGGCAATGTGTCTGGGGTGTAATTTACAAAATCAACCTGACGGTAATTAACAGCTGGCTTTCCTCCTCAGCAATAGCGATTTACCCTGAACACCAGCAAACAACAAAAAACAACCACACACACACCTCTTAACTGTTATATGTAGTGATAAGCTCTGCAGACAAAAAGTCCCATTTGGCTGCAAAAACACACACTATAGAGCAGGGGTGGACAACTCCTGTCCTCGGGGCCTGATTGGTGTCACACTTTTTCCCCCATCCCTAGCAAGCACAGCTGATTAATCAAATTGCATTCTAAACTGAACATCATGATTATGTGATTATTGGAGTCAGGTGTGTTAGCTGGGGCTGGGGCAAAACTGTGATACCAATGAGGCCCCCAAGGACTGGAATTGCCCTCCCCTGCTATAGAGGCTCTTTGAGTGTGTGGGGGAATTTGGATGGAAATCAGACGTGCGTGTGTGTTCAAAGGGAGTAGGGATGGTGTGTTACCTGGGTCATTTCCAGTGTGTGGTCCAAAGCAGAGAGACAGAAAGACATGAGACAAGGCCTGCATCATTAGACAGGACCAGCAGGCATTCATGTAATATCAGACTGGGATGGAGATGAAGAGAGGACCCTGTCATCATGGATGGAGGGAAGCGGGATGAAAGGATAGAGGGATCGAATAGGAGGCCCGTACCGAATGTTGTATCTAGGAATTGTCTTAAGAGATGGGGCTTAGGTTTACAGAGATTGGACTGTGTATTGTTTTGAAGATGCACTGGATTCTAGCTAAACAAGTAGATACCTCATTACATTATTATTGTTGGTGTTGTTGACATGAGACTTCATAGGTCCTCTCCTTCTCTCCAGGTTCCAGCCGTTCTCTAAGGCCCATCAGAACAGGAGTTATGAGAGGATGCTCCACACCTCCTCTTCCTTCCAGCCTGTCCCCTACGGGACCAAATACTTCAAAGAGGAACACCAGGAGAACCTGCAGGGGAAACAGGTACCAATGTTGTTTTCTTTGTGTGTGTGTTTTCCCCCTGGGAATTCCTGTTCTTCTCACATCATCCTCTATTCATTGTGCATTATTGAAGTCAACCTTTTTTGTTGTTAGACATCCCGCTATCTTTTTGACTATATTGTTAATATATTTGAAGACACACACAGCCTCAGTTTAAGAAACAACACTCGCTTTTACCATGGAGAGCACTCTAACACAACCTCCCAACTTCAGCTATGCACATTTGTCAAACCTGACAGCAATTTAATAAATCCATGCACTCTCTCACACGCAAATGCACACACGCACGCGCGCACGCACACGCACGCACACACACACACACACACATACACAATCACAACCCTCACATACGCCCTGGCCACAGTCAAATCCCCCAACAGGCACACACACACCTGCAGGGATGCATACGTAAATGAGTGGGCTGTGGCAGCAGCAGTGTGGTCGCCCCGGACCCAGGCATTAGGTAATTGAGTGTGTCTTTGCTCAAGGCCTTTCATGGATCAGGGTTTTTTATTAGCTCTCTTCCCAGCAGCCACAGCCCCGCAGCGCACACACACACACACACACCAATTGCCTGGAAACGAGGCAAATGAGAGAACACTTTGCCCAGAATGAGATAAACAAGGCGGCACGCCACGGGGTCTCCCGCCGCTGATGGCAGGGACAGAGTATGTCGCGTGTCTCAGCGACACTGGACACTTTGCTAGGGGGATGTGTGTGTTGAGCTGTACGTGTGTGTTGAGATGTGTCAAGCAGGGTTTCCGTCATGAAAATGTTGCGCCGGACAGTTGACCGGCAGCATTTTAATTTACCAGACATTTGAGAAATTTACCGGACCCATATGCATTGGGTGCGTAACCTGATTAGGGCGTCCACCCACGCTGCTCAGAGTGACAGAAATCACATTTAGATTATGGTAATTCACATTAACAGAACATGCAAGTCTAGGATGCAACTATGTACATCCTTCTTACCGAATTCCGATGTGCACTTTGAAGATGTCAGATTCACTTTCCACATTTACTTTTCCTCAGCCAACAAGATGAGTAACGAACAGCAAAATCCCAAGCCTATATCAATCTACTATCCCCCATAGTAGAAAAGTTAACCTATTCTATTGGTCAGCTTGTCGAGAAAGAAATTGCCTGTACCAAACAGACTCTACAGTAAATAAGGAAAGTTAAAAAGCAATGATTCTGATGCAACAGATCAGAACATTTGGCCTAAAATGTTGCTAAACTATTATTTCTTCACATTATAAGCGCAGCAATGCGCAGCAGACCGTAGGCACCGTAGGCTACGCCCGAATGTTTGTTTCATAATACAATTAGTGGGAAAACACTATTGTCAAAATGAGAAATTTAGAAAGAGGGGAAATCTAAAGATGCAACAACTATGGATTGCTAATATGACTAGGATTGTGCCTTTGGCTACTGGACTGAAAGAAAGTTGATAACCAGTAGAACCTGAGAGAAATAGGCTACTGGTTTCAATGGCATATGGAAGTCTTTATAAAATAATTGCCTCCACGGATATGGTCGGACTTTGCCTAGGCTACTTTGAAGCGAGGTAAAACATGCCTCATAATATGTAGTAAAACGTTCAGGTTTCAAACAGTGAGTATATGTTTTCAAAATGCATTCTGCCTCCAGCTCATTGCAAAAGTGGTGTGTGACGTGCTGATGAAGCCTGCCTTCCTGCCTGTGTATTTGAATGGAGAATGGGAACGGGTGCTTCAATTAGGCTACCAGTTGAGAAATAGGCCTAGAAATCGTAGCTCTTTTTAATCGTGGCCATCAAAACGTATTTTAACACACGATTGCATTTAGAATTGTTGCGCAATGATTTGGCTTATAAAAGCGCTGTCTGCCAGATTGTCAACTCAAAGGCTCTGCATCTGTATGCTGTGCGTTTGTGATAAATACCATACATAACGAATATACACACGCCAATTTCATTTCACTTAATTATGCAAATGAACCCATAGACCAATAAGCATGGCCGCCCAAATGTATTTAGACACGACTGGTATTTCCATCAATTAATAGGCTTAAAAGCAATATTTCACAAAGGGATTTTTTTTTCTTCTCACAGATAATCAATCAAATAGATTTAGAAACCCCTTTTTAAATCAGCAGTTGTCCCTAAGTGCTTATACAGAAACCAAGCCTGAAACCCCAGAGAGCAAGCAATGTGGCTGTTGAAGCACGGTGACTAGGAAAAACTCTCTAGAAAGGCTGGAACCTAGAAAGAAACCTTGAGAGGAACCAGGCTCTGAGGGGTGGCTGGGTGGAGATTATAGGAGTACATGGCCAGATCGTTCTTCAAGATATTCAAGGTAGCATGACTGATGAACAGGTCAGGGTTCCATAGCCTGAGGCAGAACAGCAGAAACTGGATCATCAGCACGACCAGATGGACTGGGGACGGGGATAGCCAGGAGTAGTCAGGCCAGGTAGTCCTGAGGCATGGTCCTAAGCCTTAGGGAGCATACCGAAGATCACCAGATAAGACAGGAGAATTCCACCAGATATGACAGACTGACCCTACCCCCCCTGGCTGACTATTGCAGCAATGATGCTAGAGACAGAGACAGGGGGATCAGGGGACACTGTGGCCCCGTCCAAAGTTACCCCTGGACAGGGCCAACCAGGCAGGATATAACCTCACCCACTTTGCCAAAGCACAGCCCCCACACCACCAGAGGAATATCAACAGAGTATAGCCCTCGAAGATCTCCCCCACCGCACGAGACCCGAGGACAGAAAGGCAGTGACTCAACCAGGTCGAGTATAGCGAAAAGCCTGGCACGACGTGATGCAACCCTCCTAGGGATGGAATGGTTGAGCGCGAGCAAGCCAGTGACTCAGCCCCCGAAATAGGGTCAGAGGCAGAAATCCCAGTGGAGCGAGGGGAGCCGGCCAGGCAGAGACAGCAAGGGTGGTTTGTCACTCCAGTGTCTTGCCGTTCACCTTCACACTCCTCAATCATAGGACCTACTGAAGAGATCAGTCTTCAGTAAAGACTTAAAGGTCGAGACAGTCTGCGTCTCTCACATGGATAGGCAGACCATTCCATAAAAATGGAGCTCTATAGGAGAAAGCATTGCCTCCAGAAAGCCTGCGCCTTGGGACCGTAGCGTAGGTGTAGGTATGTACGGCAGGACCAAATCGGAGAGATACGTAGGAGCAAGTCCATGTAATGCTTTGTAAGTTAGCAGTAAAACTTAGAAAAATAGTCTTCTAGTCAAGATTCTAGCAGGCGTATTTAGCACTAGCTGAACTTTATTTTGTGCCTTATCTGGGTAGCCGGAGAGTAGGGCATTGTAATAGTCTGATCTTAAAGTGACAAAAGCATGGTTTAGCTTTTCTGCAAATGATTTTTTTTCTAAACGTTTCAGATTTTTGCAATGTTACGAAGATTGAAAAAGGCTGCTGTTGAAATATTTTTTGCATGTTTGTCAAAAGATAGATCAGGATCCAGAGTAATATTTTTTTTAAATACATTATAACATCGTCTTTGTATCTAAAAATCATTGTAATGTGGTTAACCGTAAAAATCTAAAGGGAAATTAATGAGAGATCATGGGAAAAGGCCGCACTTGACCGTTGCACTTGAATCATTCCCACGGTAAATGGCTAGGCCTGCTACGCTATGAAACCACACACTATTGCAGAGACTTTGATGTTACCGGCCGCAATTGATACGGTGAAAACAATGTGTGGGGAGGCAGAGGCACAGAAACTCACATCAATACCTTTGTCAGAAACACTGTTAAACAAATAATTTATGCTATTGCCAGCAATCAAGAGGAATCTCTGACAGAACTGATCAAAAACTCCCCAGCTTATGCGCTCCCAATGGACGTTAGCTGTGAGGGCCGAGATGCCCATGGATTGACCCTTGTTTGCTACACTTGTCGGGGGATGCTATTCACAAGGACATATTGTTCTGCCACACGATTCCCGAGCATGAAACGGCACAGGGGATGTTCGGTGTGCTCCGTGGCTACATTGGCAAAAAACAGATTCCATGGGATCGAATTGTGGGCTTTTACACAGATGGGGCTCTATCTAAAGCGGGATGGCGGGCAGGCCTCTGCACTCTAGTTATGAATGTGTGAGAGCAACTGGCGGCAAAAGAGCTGAGCACAGAACTCTGAGATATACTGCAGCAGGTAACTTCGATTGTAAACTACATCAAACCACATCCACTGCACGCACGCCTGTTCACAAAACTATGTCAGAGCAGGCCAACGTTCTATTTCACACCGAGGCTTGGTGGTTATCGAGGGGGAGTGTTGGGAAAGATTTTTCGCATTGAGAGAGGAACTGTTGTCATTCACAATGGATGAAGAAAAAAAACAGACTTGGTTGACTTTCTGTGTAATGAACAGAAAATGTATGTTTGCCTATGTAACAGACATATTTCGGAAACTGGACTAACTGAACGCTAGCATGCAGGGGAAATACAAAAACATTCTACAGATGAGTGACCGAATCAGTGGATTCAGAGGAAAGAATTCTTATTGGAGAGAGTCTTTCAAAAGCGAACCATGCCCCCTTTCCCTCGGCTGTGCATGTTTCTAACAGAGAACAGCATCAGTAAGTGTCCCACACGAGTGATGACTGCTCACCTCCAGCGCTTGGAAGAGGACTTTGGGGCCTACTTCCCAATCCGCTTGACTGTGATCCTGGCTCAGTTGACATGCCAGTAAGTGAAATCGAACAGGTGATTGAGCTGTCATGTGACCGAATACTGCAGACAACGCATTCCCGGGTCACTATGGAGGAGTTTTGGTTCCTGACTCAAAGGGAATAAATACCCCTGAGCCTTAATGCCGCTTTCAAAACAACTAGGAACTGGGCACTCGAAAAACTCTGACTTCCGACTTCAGTGCGTTCAAGACAACTGGGGGAGCTCTGACTGGGAAAAATGGTTTTGAACGGTCATCCAACTCGGAATTCCTTTCTAGAGCTCCGACCTTCCGACCTGAAGATTACTGACGTCATGATTTGACCTTAGATTTTTCAGAGTTCCCAGTTGTCTTGAAAGCACCATAAAACTCATGGTGCCCTTCACCAACTCATAGCCGTGTGAAGCTGGATTCAGTGCTCTCGTCTGCATTAAAACCAAATATTGATCCAGGTTGGATGTGACAGCAGAGATGAGGTGTGCACTGTCGACCACGCCCCCTGACTTTGAGAATCTCCGACACGACATGGATCAAGCACACCCATCTCATTAGTGGTGGTGAGATAAGATACATTATGTCAGACTAATTAGGAATTGACTGTCATAGCCCCACATTAAAAGTATGTGATGGTGAGTTGGGAAGACAATCAGAAACACTGTTAGAATGTTTTTCAATTGACTGCCAAAGCCCCAAATAAAAAAGTAAACATTGGCTGTTAATTACATCATTTTTTTCACATGGTTGGGGCCGTGCAAATCTCTCTCTCTCTCTCTCTCTCTCTCTCTCTCTCTCTCTCTCTCTCTCTCTCTCTCTCTCTCTCTCTCTCTCTCTCTCTCTCTCTCTCTCTCTCTCTCTCTTTCAATTCAATTCAATGGCCTTTATTGGCATGGGAAACATGTTTACATTGCCAAAGCAAGTGAAATGGATAAACAAAAGTGAAATTAACAATATTCTCTCTCTCTCTATCACCCTCTCGCTCGGTCTGTTCTCTCTAACTTTAGAGGTGACTGGGGAAGTGTGTGTTTGTTGCAGTGTGTATTTATTTTGGTTGTTGTTGTTGTTGTTGTTGTTGGTCTGATCAGTTAGCCTGCTGGAGAGCTAGCACCTCACCGCTGATTAACACACACTAACACACGGCATGGAGGAGACGCAGCGCTTTGACTGAATTAGGGAGCACACGCATGCACACACGAACGCGCACGCACACATTTTTTGAATTCAGACATTGGAGGTTTGTAAGTCAGCACAACCACAGACCACTGTTCCAACAGACTGCATTTGCTGTGAATGTTACCACATAGCTGGCTACTTAGAGGTCTAGCTTATAATATTCTAGTCATTCTGTCTCTCACTTCAGTTGTGTTGCAATGAAATCCTGTTTTCCCAAAACACAGGTACAATCGTAGTAAGTACTCTGTAGCAATGTGAATGTACAGACCATAAATAACTCAACTGAACATACAGCATGAAGCTATCATATAAACACATGGCTCACACTTGACCACTTGGTCTGGCCATTTGAGGCCTACTCTGGTCAGATTGTGTTCTCTGATACTCTCTGAGGAAAACTCAACAGTCCTATTTCACCCAGACAGACAGAGGAAGTAAAGATACCACTCACAGTTTAATCAGAAACCACCAAGTCATTACCTCACTCCAGTCTGCCTCTACTTCTACCTCTTATGGAAAAGGGCTTTTTTGACTCCTTCATTTCTCAGCAGGGACGCTTTTTCCCCATGATGATGATGATCCCAAGCTGGGAAACATAAATTGATTCTAAAGAGGAAATTAGATGGTGCTTATTACACTGTCTAACTAGTAATCCTCTGTCATTCGTCTGGCGCGTGATGAATGTCCTGTTTTTTGCCTACCTCTCCTGCTTACCAATGAGGTGGCGTCAGATAGAGCCTGCGCACACACACATACTGAAACACACACACAGTGATACTTTCATACACACAGTGAAACAGACACTCGCTCGCACACACACACACCTACCTGGCTGTCTAATGAATCTCTATCGCCCTGCGCTCCTCTCCCATTGACTGAGGAGAAGATAATGATGGATATGGTGATTTTCAAGTGCATTTCTGATTAAATTATACCCATTTTTCTATTCTCTCTCTCTCTCGCTCTCTCTCTTTATTCTTACTACCTCTTCCCTCCTCTGTGTGATGTGTGTGTGCTTGAACGTGTGTGCATGCGTTCACACGTCTCTGTTTGTGTGTATTTGTGCATGTGTGTGACACACACACACACACACACACACACACAAACCTCGATCAGTGTTATTTCCCCAGATTAGCATGCGTTAACCCAAGGAGCAGGCAGGCAGGGTGATTTATCTGAATGCAGCAGGTAGATAAAAGAGGAGATGCAGCAGGATTACAGCAGATCCACTGTGGCTCTGTCTACAGTATCTCTGATACATTGCTTGTGACCTTTACACCTACACATTCTACAGCACTCACCCCACTAACTCAGACCACTAACTCAGACCACTAACTCACCCTACTAACTCACCCTACTAACTCACCCCACTAACTCAGACCACTAACTCAGACCACTAACTCACCCTACTAACTCACCCCACTAACTCACCCCACTAACTCACCCCACTAACTCACCCCACTAACTCACCCTACTAACTCACCCCACTAACTCACCCCACTAACTCAGACCACTAACTCACCCTACTAACTCACCCCACTAACTCACCCCACTAACTCAGACCACTAACTCACCCTACTAACTCACCCCACTAATTCACCCCACTAACTCACCCCACTAACTCACCCCACTAACTCACCCCACTAACTCACCCTACTAACTCACCCTACTAACTCACCCCACTAACTCACCCCACTAACTCAGACCACTAACTCACCCTACTAACTCACCCCACTAACTCACCCCACTAACTCACCCCACTAACTCAGACCACTAACTCACCCTACTAACTCACCCCACTAACTCACCCCACTAACTCACCCCACTAACTCAGACCACTAACTCACCCTACTAATTCACCCCACTAATTCACCCCACTAACTCACCCCACTAACTCACCCCACTAACTCACCCCACTAACTCAGACCACTAACTCACCCTACTAACTCACCCCACTAACGCACCCCACTAACGCACCCCACTAACGCACCCCACTAACTCACCCCACTAACTCACCCTACTAACTCAGCCCACTAACTCACCCCACTAACTCACCCCACTAACTCACCCCACTGACTCACCCCACTGACTCACCCCACTAACTCAGACCACTAACTCAGACCACTAACTCACCCTACTAACTCACCCCACTAATTCACCCCACTAACTCACCCCACTGACTCACCCCACTAACTCAGACCACTAACTCAGACCACTAACTCAGACCACTAACTCAGACCAATAACTCAGACCAATAACTCACACCACTAACTCACACCACTAACTCAACTGTTCTGAGAGAAACCAGGGCTGAGGAAATGACCCTGTTGGATTGAAGATACTCTTTTGTCAGGCTTTCTTTTTTAACATAGGTGTAGTTTGCCTAGGCTGATTGAAGCCGATTTCTCCTTGGAAGTCAAAAAGTATTTCTATTTGGTATTTCTATGTCATGATAATATATCATGGATAAGCCATGACAACAAACACATTTGAACTCATTCAACAGTCTTGTATAAAAGCAATGGTTATTTTAGGGGAGCTATCCACATACCCCTAGCCCTCAATGTTCTGCCATATATTCATTTGTTTCTTGTATCAAAAGAAAAGGAAGAGTACTTTATTGATCCATTTTCCTTGCAGTCCATGAAATCTTCTACTTTTCCCAACCCCTCCTAGTCTGGGTCAGAGAGGTTGTGTGGGTGCCATTTCTTCCGTATCTTCTCCAGTAGGATCTTAATTGGATCACTCTTGCAGGAGAACTTTCCTGCAATCTTCCTACTCATTTAGCAGACACTCTTATGACTGCAGTGCAGGAAATGGAAAACTTGTAGTGTATTTGAGGTTTAAAAAGGCTTCTGAAGTTTGACATTTCAGACTTGATTTTCCCTTACAACATTTTTTATCAACTCCTACAAAAATGTCCATGAATTATAATCCATATAATAATTCACATGCATGCTCTTCAACTGATCGCTGCCCGCACCTGTTCGCCCGTCCAGCATCACTACTCTGGACGGTTCTGACTAAGATTATGTGGACAATTACAAATACCTAGGTGTCTGGTTAGACTGTAAACTCTCCTTCCAGACTCACATCAAACATCTCCAATCCAAAATTAAATCTAGAATTGGCTTCCTATTTCGCAACAAATCATCCTTCTCTCATGCTGCCAAACATACCCTCGTAAAACTGACCATCCTACCGATCCTCGACTTCGGCGATGTCATTTACAAAATAGCCTCCAATACTCTACTCAACAAATTGGATGCAGTCTATCGAGTGCCATCCGTTTTGTCACCAAAGCCCCATATACTACCCACCACTGCGACCTGTACGCTCTCGTTGGCTGGCCCTCGCTTCACACTCGTCGCCAAACCCACTGGCTCCAGGTTATCTACAAGTCCCTGCTAGGTAAAGCCCCACCTTATCTCAGCTCACTGGTCACCATAGCAGCACCCACCCGTAGCACGCGCTCCAGCAGGTATATCTCACTGGTCACCCCCAAAGCCATTTCCTCCTTTGGCCGACTTTCCTTCCAGTTCTCTGCTCCCAATGACTGGAACCAACTACAAAAATCTCTGAAACTGGAGACACTTATCTCCCTCTCCAGCTTTAAGCACCAGCTGTCAGAGCAGCTCACAGACCCCTGCACCTGTATATAACCCATCTGTAAATAACCCAACCAACTACCTCATCCCCTACCGTATTTATTTATTTATCTTGCTCCTTTGCACCCCTGTTTTTCTACATTGCACATTCATCTACTGCACATCTACCATTCCAGTGTTTAATTGCTATATTGTAATTACTTTGCCACCATGGCCTATTTATTGCCTTACCTTCCTTATCTTACCTCATTTGCACACATTGTATATAGATTTGTTTTTCTACTGTATTATTGACTGTATGTTTGTTTTACTCCATGTGTATGTGTCGAACTGCTTTGCTTTATCTTGGCCAGGTCGCAGTTGTAAATGAGAACTTGTTCTCAACTTGCCTACCTGGTTAAATAAAGGTGAAATAAAAAAAATAAAAATAAAAATGTCCTGTTGCTGCAGGATTATGAACTAAATGACTTCCGCCCTGTAGCACTCACTTCTGTCATTCTGCTGCGTGGCCATGCACGTCTCCAACTCAATCATCACGTTTGCAGACGACACAACCGTAGTGGGCTTGATTACCAACGGCGACGAGACGGCCTACAGGGAGGAGGTGAGGGCACTCAGAGTGTGCTGTCAGGAAAACAACCTCTCACTCAACATCAACAAAACAAAGGAGATCATCGTGGACTTCTGGAAACAGCAGAGGAGCACCCCCCTATCCACAAGGGACAGCAGTATTTTATACCATCTATTGTGCTTTGCTTATGCCGCTCGGCCGTCGCTCATCCACATATTCTCATTCACCCCTTTAGATTTTTGTGTATTATGTAATTTTTGGGAAATTGTTAGATTACTTGTTAGATTACTGCACTGTCGGAACTAGAAGCACAAGCATTTCACTACACTCGCAATAACATCTGCTAACCATGTGTATGTGACCAATACGATTTGATTTGATGTTCCTGCTGTAGCAAATTGGCTCCAATTAAGATCCTACATCTGTATATGGCAAAACACACCGTAATTAAAACGGCAACACACTCCATAATCTACAGACGGCACCACTGCACTCCATCAATTAAAAGGGCAAGACACTCTATGTCTCTGTTGCCTGCGATGGATGTTGCGTTTCTGCGCGCGCACGTGTGTGTGTCAGTGAGCGCCATCTCTACCCTCTCTCATGTGGCTGTCTCACTGTTGATTGCTGCTCTGCAGTGACAGCACTCAGCTCACCTAATGACCTCTCATCCCCCTGGTGATGCTAACCATGATGATGAGGAGGAGGAGGATGATGATGATGAGGATGATGATTATTTCCTGTCATCATCAGTGAAGGTCCCCAGCTCTGCCACGTCAGGCTGCTGTCACCGAGATGAGATACGGATAGAAAGTCCCCTCGCTCTCTCCCCCTCGCTCTCTCCATCTCTCTCTCTTTTTCTTGCTCTCTCTCGCGCGCTCTGGTAATTAGTGTGTTTGCTTACCGCGTGTGTCATCGGCAGCAAACAGAGAGCACAAGCCCTGTATCAGGCTCAGAGGGCTGCTAGAGTGGACAACCTGGTGCCTCCCCCAATCTCCCTCACCCCTCACCACTTCAGCCCTCACCAAGCCACCCTTCCCCCTTACTCATCACTTTAACTAAGATGTAGTCTTTCCTGATTCATTGGGTATTCCTGATGTGTTGCCCTCTAAGCATCAGTAGTATTTTCCCTTTCACACATCTCTATCATATCATTTAAATGTATGTCTAGTATTTTCCTAAATGTATATATAATGCCATTACAGTCCTGTATATCCCCAGCCCCATACCAATGCATACCCAGCCCCATACCAATGCGTACCCAGCCCCATACCAATGCATACCCAGCCCCATACCAATGCATACCCAGCCCCATACCAATGCGTACCCAGCCCCATACCAATGCGTACCCAGCCCCATACCGATGCGTACCCAGCCCCATACCAATGCGTACCCAGCCCCATACCGATGCGTACCCAGCCCCATACCAATGCGTACCCAGCCCCATACCAATGCGTACCCAGCCCCATACCAATGCGTACCCAGCCCCATACCGATGCGTACCCAGCCCCATACCGATGCATACCCAGCCCCATACCAATGCGTACCCAGCCCCATACCAATGCACCCAACCCCATGGTCCTTACCTTAGCCTCCAGTGACAAGGCAGCAGACCTAGATCCCATCCCCAGCCCAACCTCCATTCCCTGTCTGGGTCCCCCTGTCCTTGCCCCTGTTTCCAACCTCCAGCCAGGCTCATATCAAACCTCTAACCCAATGCATCCCCAAGCCCCATCCCCAGCCCTCTCCCTGGCCTTTGATGTTGTGACATTAAGCTAACGGTAGCTAGCGTTCTTACCACCAGTGCTGTCTAATGGTGGACGGTGGCTAATTACAGTGTCTAATGAAGTGCACGTAGTGGGCACGTCTGGCCGCCTTTCCTCGCCTTCCCCTCGCATTAGGCTTTCATCCATCAGCCCGCTCAACTGATGCCTCTACACCACTGCCTAGACCCACTGCCTAGTGCTAGACACAAACATTTGCACACACACGCGCGCACACGAACGCGCGTGTGCTGATATAAAGACAGAAATACACGCACACACATTCACACGCACCCACAAACATATAACCCGGCACATACACATGCTCTCATATGCACACGCACACACTTTCACGCACGTGCACACACACACACCGTTGTTAACGTTGCTTCAGTAATTGCTTGTTTTACTCCTCCATCCTTTCTAGTCCCCTCCTCCACCCCCTCCTCCTCTTGCCCCCTCCCCCTCCCAGACACACATTTTATGATCAT
This sequence comes from Brachymystax lenok tsinlingensis, assembly GCA_030435695.1. Lineage (NCBI taxonomy): Eukaryota > Metazoa > Chordata > Actinopteri > Salmoniformes > Salmonidae > Brachymystax > Brachymystax lenok. The sequence goes on along the minus strand of CM059786.1, from coordinate 11,760,118 downwards.
TATTGTGGAGCCAGGCTCCAGGCTTGTGGCAAGACAGGACAGGACAGGGGGAAAAATGTTTCATCTGAAGATGACGCTTTGCTGTGGCCTCCTCTTGTTAATTATCCTGGGCGTAATGCATCAACATGACGTGTGTGATACACGAGCTGTGTTTAAATACCAATGATATTCATTATGAGCCATTAATAAGTAAAATAAAGTAGGCCACTGGTAAGGATGGGGATGCGGGGAGGGGGCAGTGTGTGTATTGTGTGTGTGTGTGAGCTTTGGCCTGCGAATAACACCGTATTTTACTATATACCGGTATTGATTTGACTTTACCTTCTATAACGGTATTTGAATGTTTGTTTTGTTAAATGTGATACGCCGTGTGTAACGTCCATTTTTATAGTTTACTTCTCTTCTTGAGTGATCTCTCTCTCTCTCTCTCTCTCTCTCTCTCTCTCTCTCTCTCTCTCTCTCTCTCTCCATGCGGCTTTCCACACAGACCAACCCCGCCCCCTGTCACTCAAGGAGCACATTTGTTTGTTCCTCAACCACGAGACACTTGGGTTCAGTCTGCATGGTCACTTGGGTTCAGTCTGCATGGTCGATGCAGCACATGCAACAATGTTGATGACAACAATGCTGTTTTCACTTTGCTTCTTAATATAAATCCACTAGCGTTCTATAATGACACTATTAGATTGTGTTTCTTACATCAGCAAACAGCTAGTTTGTCTTTTCTTAGCAAGTTGGGCCTAAATCTTGTTAGTCGCTAATGTTAATCGCTAGTTATCTAGATAGCTAGCTAATAAACGTACTGAGTCAGAGCAAACGTAACTAGCTATGCAGCCTGATAATACCAGTGATGGTGTAGACCTAAATCAGCATGTTGTTTGTGCAACAGTATCTTCTAAATCAAAGAGGAATATGCAAAGCATGAATATGTTAGCTAATGAAGTAGCTAAGAGAAAACATAAAATAAAGCCAAAGATTTTAGGGTCCCCTAGGAAACACTTATCAACACTATGGTTCCTACCCTGTCACAATAAGTCCTTGTCGAAATACCCATTGAAATCCACTTTTGACTCACGCACTACTCATAAAGCACATTTTGAAATGTTATTATTAAAAAACATCAAATACCATCAAATACTGTCTTACTGTCCAATTTATTTGAAGTACTGTGATGTAATATTTTGTCCATGTCGTCCAGCCCAAGTGTGAGAGTGTGTGTGAGACACGGTGTCTCTGTCTCGTCCATCCCCATCCGACCCCGTCCCCAGTCCTCTCTCTAGCCTCTCTCCATGTACATTAGCATCCGGGCAGACGAAAGAGGGCTAATTCACCATAACGGTTTTACTGCGATGTAAAACTCCCCGACTCCTTCATTTGCAGTGTAATAAACTATTCCCCTGACATGCTCCTTCCTTCTCTTCCCCGTATATTTATCAATTAACCCCACACGTTTCTCCATTATGTCAGCATTTCCCCCTCCAGACTTGCATACTGAGTAACCAGGCAGAGACAGGAGACGGGGAGAGGAGAGGAGGAGAGGCCAGAGGCGTTATAGCTGCCTGGTGCTTTAAAAGGGGTCCCTCTCTGATCCACCATCAGCAGCACGTAGAATAGATTTCACAGCTTTCACTGTCCTATTAAAATGGGTCCATGTAAAAACAGAGCTAACATTGTCAATCTGTGCTGAGAATGTCATCTTCAAAAAGCAGTACCAGAACTACCATTACCAAATGTGTTTTTAAGAATTTGAATAGCCCAGATCATCATCATATTAACATATATTTAGGCATGGTATTTTTGCTGCAATTAAAATGTTTTAATAGTTTATAGCCCTTACTCAGTCACGGTAATATACTAATAGACGCAGAGAAGATTCACCCTCAACATTCATTTTCAAGGTGAAGCTTTTTATTTACTGAACCAAAATATAAACGCAACATGCAACAGTTTCAAATATCTTACTGAGTTACAGTTCATATGAGGAAATAAGTCAAATGAAATAAATTCAGTAGGCCCTAATCTATGGATTTCACATGACTGGGAATACACATATGCAGCTGGGCCTCAGGATCTCCTCACTGTGTTTCTGTGTATTCAAATTGCCATCGATAAAATGCAATTGTGTTCGTTATCCGTATCTTATGCCTGTCCATACCGCAACCCCACCGCCACCATGGTCACTCTGTTCACAATGTTGACGTCAGCAAACAGCTCGCCCACACGACGCCATACATGTGTTACGGCTGTGGTTCCGTTCGTGAAAAGAGTCAGGCGCAGGAGGTTGAGATGCGTGTGAAGGTCATTTAATGCAACCAAATGCAAACAAACACTGGTGTGGCAAACTACCAACACAATCAAAATAATGGGCTAACAAAACAACCCAGAACAACGAGAACAATACCAGCCCTCAGTAGCACAGACTGAGAAAAAACACATAACAAATAACAATCACGCACAAGGGGAAGAGGGGAAGGAAGGAATATAACAGGGGCGTGATTGGGAGAAAATGAACAACAGGTGTGTACAATCAAGACAAAATCAGCAGACACACGAAAAGGGGAGCGGTGGTGGTTAGAAAACCGCTGACGTCGACCGCCGAACACCGCCCGAACAAGAAGAGGGACCGACTTTGGCGGAAGTCGTGACAATGTGGTCTGTGAGGCTGGTTAGATGTACTACCAAATTCTCTAAAACAATGTTGGAGGCGGCTTATGGTACAGAAATGAACATTCAATTATCTGGCAACAGCTCTGGTGGACATTCCTGCAGACAGCATGCCAATTGCGCGCTGTCTCTTGTGTGACAAAAATGTTAGAGCGGCCTTTTATTGTCCCAAGTACAAGGTGCACCTGTGTAATGATCATGCTGTTTAATAAGTTTCTTGATATGCCACACCTGTCAGGTGGATGAATTATCTTGACAAAGGAGAAATGCTCACTAACAGGGATGTAAACAATTGTGCTTTTTGTGCATATGGAACATTTCTGGGATGGCACCTATACTTTATATGTTGCGTTTATGTTTCTGTTCAGTGTACAGCAGTTTACCCCATATTCTATGGAAATCCAAATGGCTACGTATACTATAGTACGAACTAGCTGTAGAATAACCAGTGAATTCCTGAGTAAAAGCAGGCTGTTGGAGGGGAAGTCATATACTTGATGTTGGAGGTATATTTAGATTTGGGAGATATTTCACCCAGTGTACATGCAAAACAGAGCCATAAGGATAAGACTAGGTGTGTTTTAATTGAGCCAGCAGGCCTGTGAGAGGGGCTATGCTCCAGTGAAGCATACAATACTAGCCTGTCTGTATCCCCTCTCCCTGGCCGGCCCTGACACACATTCTGCAGCAGCAGACATCACTAGAACAGGAACATGACAGCCTTCATATGGACTGTGTCTATGATCGGAGTTCAGAGAGAGAGAGAGAGAGACAGAGAGAGAGAGAGAGACAGAGAAAGAGAGAGAGACAGAGAGAGAGAGAAAATGTAGATGCTGTTTTAGGTATAGACATGCATTATGTTGTGGACAGGATACACATATGCGTACACACACACACACATTAAATACACACACATATTAAGCAAGTGTATGCAGGTACACACACACACACACACACACACGTACACACTTCTGAACACTCAAAGAGAAAAGACAGTACATTCATGTCACATTTAACAAAAAACAAACCATGTTTCATGTATTTGCTGCTTTGCTTGCATATTTTCTCTCTTTTAAAGCACTCATTAATTGTGTCAATTATTTCCTGTGTCATAAGGACACAAGATGAGAGTGTTGCTATCATTGTGGCATCCTATATTTCCCACTTTTCGATATTGCAATAATGTACTATTATTAGTGATGGGGGAAAAATTTATACAGTTACATTTCGGGATATTATTTTTGACAATATATATCGCTTTGACAATATTCTAATATTAGGCTGCACCTGCACCAAAACTTCATACCTTGTTCTCCATCTTCTTTTTAAAAAGGGAGCCAATTTGTTTTCACCACTTTTATTTCCATGACTGATCAAAACTGGTTTTCTCATGGCTCTCCCTCTTTTCCTTCTGCAGCAAGACATATGATGAGCAATATGTTTGGAACATCGAATCACCATAAAATCACAGTATCAAATCACAATACTGTACATATAGAATTGTGAGAATTGTAATGCAGTAAGTATCGTGATGTCCCCGATAATTCCCAGCCTGGTAAACATTGCTGTTGTTTTAGTGTGTGACCAGAATCCTGTTGGACCTGTGTCTTCCGTATGGTAGAGTGGAATGAGATCTGATCACACACACACACACACACACTTACACATGGCACTGGGGGAAGCAATCGCAAACACTTACAGCTGCAAATGGCCATTGTGTCATGCTAAAAGGTGTGTTGACGAATGAGGCAGCTAACCCTGGCTGAGAGAGCCCAGCGTTGGGATTAGATGGAGACGGCTGATCACATCGCCTCCGCTGCCACCTGCTTTGCATGGGAATTGTGCATATTTAATCTGTGTGTTGTGGACGGGTGGGTAGACAGGCGTGTTGCGCCCAGACCCAGCCGTCTCTCTGTTTCTCATTACAGCCCTAACTGTCTGTCTGTGGATCTGTCCCTCATAGCGCCCCAGCAACCAGCCACACACCATGGAGGGTACACTCTTAGAAAATAGGTTTCCGAAAGGGTTATTCGGCTGTCCCCATAGGAGAACCCTTTTTGGTTCCAGGTAGAACCCTCTGTTTAAAGGGGTCTACAGTACATGGAACTCAAAAGGGTTTAACATGGAACCAAAATGGTTCTACCTGGAACCAAAAAGGGTTCTTCAAAGAGTTCTCTTATGGGGACAGCCTGACGTTTTGTTCTAAGAGTGTAGCTTTAGCTTCAGTAGACGAGTAAAGCACGTTTGTCGATGTTGAGATCAGCTGGGATGCTCACATTGGAAAACCCAGTGTTAATGTAGCCCCCATAGCTAACATAAAGAGTGGTCTGGTTTTGTGGAGGAATTAGAACGGAATGAACCAGTGATATCTTTATTAAAACAACGTATCAATACATTATTTCATGTGGAGATAAGGGTGAACCGGCGGTACAATGAGGGAACAGGCCTAATGTGACTGGGATTGTTATTTGCAGTGTGTTTGTAGATGTGCGTCTTAGTCCGAGATGGTAACTTAAGTTTAGTATTCTGTTTCAGTCTTCTCATTAATGGGATCGTGTGTCAGTGAACACAACTATCAATCCTATCCCTCTCTCTTCCTCCCTCTCTCTTCCTCCCTCTCTCTTCTCTTTCTTATCCGTCTTACACTTCTGTTGGGGGGGGGTGGTTACAATTAATGTTCTTTTTTTTCCACCCTTCTTTGCCTTCTCATCTTTCTTCGTCTTCCTCTCTCTTCTTCTTCTTTCACTTCTTCAGAGGACTTTGTTTTCTCATGCATCTCATATATTACGGAATACAACATAAAAAAAAAACAAGTGTGGCCCCTCGCTGTGCGTGTAATTTCTTGTTTGTGTGGCGCTCCGTCGTGTTGCTCCTCGTCTCGCTCGGCCCTCTGCGAAACCCTCTGGTGTGGACGAGAGAGAGGGAGAGAAAAAAGAGAGAGGAAAAATACAGGATGATAACAAAGGCAGCTCGGATTTCACAAACGCATATTTCATCAATCATGTGAATACGTGTGAGTGATTATGCATAGCCGTGGCAGGGTTAGGCCTGATTACCATGCACCATAAAGGCTGCTTTCTTATCTCATACACACTGATTAGTTTCTGTCTGCAGATAGCCTCTACCCTCCTCTACACACACACACACACACACACACACACACACACACACACACACACACACACACACACACACACACACACATACACTTGCTAAAGCCAGTGAAATAGACTCATTTCCCTGAAATGACGTCCCACTCTCACAGCCTCAGATTAGATAGATGTAGATCCAGGGAAAGGCCTAATTCAGGTTTAGTTAATCAGGGACTAGGAGATGAGATATAGATTCACCTTGGATTACAGCCCTCTGAACTACACACTCTGAGAACTTTGTTAAATGAGCCTTAGCTATATCCAAAGCTAGATTAACACATGTCCATGATAACCTAAATTAAATAAGCCATTTACCGAAAGAGCAACCTTAATCCGGATCTGGTGGGTTTTGGTAGAATGACCTGTATTTTAGTCATATACACTGTACACATTTGATGGCCACATAGGAACCAGTGTCATGCACTGAACTGAACTTGATGATCTGTTCTTCCGTCCAAACGTTCATTTTGTTTTAAGGCCTCTCAACGTTCTGTGGTTGATAAGAGTGGTGTGTTATATCACTGCTTAAAGGAGAAATGTTCCTGAGAACGGCCCCATGCGTAATACTCAAAAGAACGTGTAGTCTTTTCTGTATTGTGTCACATTGGTGTCACAGTGTCCTGGACATGCTTGACAATCAAACAGAGCGAGAGAGAAAGAAAGAGAGAAGAGAGGGATGAAGAGAGAGAGGTTGAGGCAGAATTAGCCATGTATGAAAGGCCTCAGTTCCAGCCTCAACCAGGAAATTAGAAATTACTCTGTCAACTCTCTCTCTCTCTCTCTCTCTCTCTCTCTCTCTCTCTCTCTCTCTCTCTCTCTCTGAGTGGTTGAAGTAAAGTAACTCATTTTGGCTGGGCCGGGGCTGGTGTCAGGGTGTCTGAATGCTAGAAGTGTGTGGGACGCATTAGGACTTGACAGGGCCCTTCGTGAAATAAGTGAAATTAATGGAGCTCTTTTCATGTAGGACAAGGCCGCGGCACCCCTTTCACGCCGCTTACAGTCACCGAAAGTCAATAGTTTTTTATTACTCCTCGGTCGACCTACATTCCACACTACAAGTGCTAGACCCACTAATTGGTTTCAGTTTGTGGAAAGGGAGAGAGAAAAAAAACTTCATCCCAAAGAACACTGAAGCAAATAAATCAATCTCATATTTTTTCCCCTGTCTTTTTTCATTGAGTTGGAGGGAGAGAGGAGGGGGAACGAGCTAGGGAGGGATAGAGTGAAAGAGAGGATAAATGCTTGGTTAGAGCGCTGGTCCCGTGAGGTAACAATATCTAGGGTGTTAATGGAGGGGTCTGGTTAAAGTGCTCTGGACTGATGAGGTGACCTATACCTACGGGGTTTCCATTCCAGTTCGTCAGGGCTTTACCTCAGGTTCACACGAACGTAAAGTCCTTTGAAAAACAATAAATAATCATTATTCATAATTTCAAAATATGCTGTTACCATGGTATTAGCATTTAGCCCTCATTAGGCTACACTACCTATCCTATGCCGCCAAACCAAAACAACACACGGACATACAGGCGGTGTGACTGAAATTCAGTCACTTGAAGAGTTGAATCGAAATTGAAATTTTCAATGAATATTTAATTGTTTTATCCTTGAATTGAGGATGGAATTTATCCAGAATAGGACAATGCAAGTTGAAGCCGTATACTAAAGCCTTTTCTAGTAGTGATTTATTAGCTGTGCTGTGTTCCAGTGTGCGGTCAGTTCTTCTGCTGGACAGACAGACAGTGTCAAGTTAAACTAAACTGAAGTGACAGTGGTTAGCCTCTTCAAGAAATGCCACCACAGCCACAAATTGATATGACACTTTGACCCCCTCCTTCTATGTTTGTGTTGCGTTCCAGGAGCGTTGCTGTGTCTCTCTTCCTGCTTTCACAGCTCTGGTGGCTGTGTGTGTGTGTGTTTCTGTGTGTGTGTGTGCGTATGTGTGTGTGTATGGGAGGGATCGGGGTACCCGGGTGCAAAGGAAGCTGTCACACGAAGCTCCAGTCATGGTCCACTCTGCCTTCTGCCTCAGCCTGACAAGTCCCTACCCACTGGCTACCACGCCACAGAGAGAGGGGCCACGCACACGCACTGACACACACTCCACCGACACACACACATCCACATGGCACATATCTCCACACACACTGACATGCCGTATACTGCACTCCATCCACACACACATTAAACACATTAACTCACCATAGTGACACCAACATGGCCACTTTGGTCAGCTTCACACATCACAAGTAACGGAACAAAATCCACTTAGTAATCTAATGAATGACCTTTCAGAGCCCTAAGTTAGTCAAAGATCACATCATGCTACTAGCCAAGACTTGGATGGGTTTCTGATCTCTAAGTGATTTTGACTGAGAGATCTGTCTTAGATGGTTTAACTGTATGATCAGTTTGCAGAGGACATGTGTATTTGGTGGTGACAGCATGCGCGCGTGTATGTGTGTGTGTATGTGTGTGTGTGTGTGTGTGTGTGTGCACTGCTCTTCCGTTGTTAGTGTCAGTGTGCGGAGGGGGGCTCCTGTTTACAAGGACAGGCTTGTCCCCGCCCCCAGGCGTCGGTCGGCATGGCGATGATTGTCATGGCGATGGAGTGTGAGTGACAGGGCGATCACATGTGTACCCCGAGAGCAGGAAGTACACAGCGCCCCAGTCTCTGACATTAGTTTGTCCTTCCTCAACTTCTACTAACTACATATATAAATAAATAACTAAACCCTTTCCCTCCCTCCCTCCATCCCTCTCTCCCTCCTTCCCTCAGCGGCCAGCTCTAATTCCGAGGCGCCACTTTGTTCTGGGTTGTGGCCTCTGCCTGCACTGCAAAGGTTGCTGGGTAATCACAGGGCCTGGACGAGGGGGCAGAGTTCACACCAGGTCACTCTCTAGTGTGTGTGGAGGCGGGGGAAGGCATGGACATCAGACCACACACACACACACACATGCACACACACAGTCACTACACAGGAACTCACATACACATACATATATATATTGATATATATATATATATATATATATATATATATATATATATATATATATATATATATATATATATGTACCTACACACACTCTTTCACAGTCACCTACAGACACATACACCTACACATACACATACACACACTTACCTGGTGGTGTGGCGTTCCCTGGCATGTAGGCCAGTTATAAAGTGGGCTCAGGCCCAGCTATAAATACCCCAGCAGCCTTTTCTGCAGCGCAGCAGAAAAGGAGGTCAGGGTTTGAGCGGAGACTCTGCATTCATCATTAGCGGGCTGCCGCTGCCGGTAATTCGCCCGTTACAGCCGTGATTAAGGGCCCGGTTAGTTTCAGCAGCCGCTCCACTCTGCTACCGTTCCTCACCGACCATAGCGCCATCGACCGCCAGAGGTTACGGCCATGTTACGGTTCTGCTCCTACAGGAACACGCGGTCGCATGGTCAGAGAGATGGAGAGAGCGAGAGACAGATTGTATCGGTGTGCGTGTGTATATGTGTATGCGTGAGTGTCTGTGTGTGCAGGGTTGGGTAGGTTACTTTCTAAATGTAATCTGTTGCAGTTTATGAGTTACCTGTCCAAAATTGTAATCAGTAAAGTAATTTTGGGATTACCCAAACTCAGTCATGTAATTTAATTACTTTCAGTTACTTTTAGATTTCTTTCCCCTTAAGAGGCATTAGAAGAAGACAAAAATGTATGTTACCAATTGAAGGACGTCTATTGCAGTATAAACTAATGTTAAAGTTTACATAGCTGGCCATATATGGATGTTACATTTTACTTTATGGGTCGGTTATGTAGGCTTCATCTAACGCATCGCTTTCTACTACGTATAATAATACAATTAGGCTTTATTTTATTTTGATTTATTAGGATCCCATTAGCCGACGCCAATGGCGACAGCTAGTCTTACATAACGAAAAATACATTACAGACAAAAGACTTTACAATTTACATACATTTAAAAAACATTAACAGGTAGTTTGTGTGTATCTATCAGTTCCACATGCATGTCAGTACATACACATACATGTAGGTCACATGGGGGAGAGGCGGTGTGCCGTGAGGTGTTGCTTTATTTGTTTTTTGAAACCAAGTTTGCTGTTCACTCATGGCTCTGTATAATACTATACTCTGTATAATACTGTATTTCTGTATAATATAGTACTCTGTATAATACTGTACTGTGTATAATACTGTACTCTGTATAATACTGTACTCTGTATAATACTATACTCTGTATAATACTGTATTTCTGTATAATATAGTACTCTGTATAATACTGTACTCTGTATAATACTGTACTCTGTATAATACTATACTCTGTATAATACTGTATTTCTGTATAATATAGTACTCTGTATAATACTGTACTCTGTATAATACTATACTCTGTATAATACTGTATTTCTGTATAATATAGTACTCTGTATAATACTGTACTCTGTATAATACTGTACTCTGTATAATACTATACTGTGTATAATACTGTATTTCTGTATAATATAGTACTCTGTATAATACTGTACTCTGTATAATACTGTACTCTGTATAGTACCATACTCTGTGTAATACTGTACTCTGTATAATACTATACTCTGTATAATACTGTACTCTGTATAATACTGTATGTTTTCTTTAATTTGTTCTGAACCTGGGGACTGTGAAAATACCCCTAGTGGCATGTCTGGTGGGGTAAGTGTGTGTGTCAGTGTTCTGTGTAAGTTGACTATGCAAACAATTTGGCATTTCCAACACGTTAATGTTTCTTAAGAAAACAAGAAGCTCTTAGCCAAGAGAGACTGGCAGGCATAGTATTTATATCAGCCCTCTGATTACAATGAAGAGCAAGACGTGCCGCTTCACTAGGTCCTTTGCGGCACTTGACCACATGACTGGACAATAATCAAGATAAGATCCAACTAGAACCTCCAGGACTTGCATTGTGGAGTGTGGTGTCAAAAAAACAGAGCATCTCTTTATCACGGACACACCGCTCCCCATCTTTACAACCATTTAGTATGTTTTGACCATGACAGTTTACAATCTAAGGTAACGCCAAGTAATTTGGTCTCCTCAACTTGTTCAACAAGTTAAATACAATGGTCTTAGTTTTAGAGATGTTCAGGACCAGTTTATTACTGGCCACCCATTCTAAAACTGACTGCAACTCTTTGATTAGGGTTGCAGTGATTTCACTAGCTGTGGTTGCCAACGCGTATATGGTTGAATCATCAGCATATATGGACACACATGCTGAAATCTAACAGTACAGCTCCCACAATCTTCTTATTATCTATTTATTTCAACCAATCATCAGTCAATTGTCTCAGTGCAGTACATGTTGAATGCCCATCTCTGAAAGTCTGTTGTTCATTTGTTTATAGATAAATACCATTGTATTTGACTTTGGCTTTCCTCCAGGCCTGAGGACAAATACTTTCTCTACATTCAAAACAAAAGTATGTCCGATTTCCAGTCATTCCAATTCATTTTATACCCCTTGGTCTTCAAGAGCAGGACTTGTAAATTTGGAAATATAGATTATCCAAATTGTTTTACATGAGCATAACCCAAAAACTAAGAACGTATTAGCCTACTCTATTGTTTATGCTGCTCTCATGGAATGGCATGCTTGAGCACTACACTCTTAGAAAAAAAGGGTTCCAAAAGGGTTCTTCGGCTGTCCCCACAGGAGAACCCTTTTTTGGTTCCAGGTAGAACTCTTTTTGGGTTCCATATAGATCCCTCTGTGGAAGGGGTTCTACCTGGAACTAAAAAGGGTTCTTCAGAGGGTTCTCCTATGGGAACAGCTGAAGAACCCTTTTACAGTATGTTCTAGATAGCACCTTTTTTTTAATAAAAGTGTACCAAAAAGTGCCATATGTGAAAGATGCATGTCATATGCTGTGTTTACAATAGGCCTATTGTTGACCTTTTTGTTGGTGACACTTTGATGTCTCGATAAGCTGTTTAAGTCTTGCAAAAGTGTGTGAGTTTGAGCATGTGTCCATTAGGCCTATGTACATTTTTTTTTATCAGCACAAATGAGATTGAGCAACAAAAGCCCCACTCGTGGCCGTCTTAAATGAAACTTGTGGTTGACATTATGGAGGACAATACCACGGAGGAGTTTAGAAGGGAGGAACTCAGACTGTTATTCCATGGGCTGGGATCTGTACTATGCAGCTGTTGCAAGAGCGCATTTTTCACTGGCTGGTCACAGGTCGCAGAAACAATGACAGGCAGCTTAAAATCATTTAAAAGTAATCCTAGAAGTAATCATCTAGTTTTTCAAAAGTATTCGTAATCTGATTACCATATTTGTGCTGGTAACGTAACAGATTCTAGTTATGTTTTTTGTAATCTGTTACATGTCACGGATTACATGGATTACTCCACAACCCTGTATGTGTGTGTGCATGAAGTTATTTGTCTGTGTGTGTGTAGTTATTGTGTTCTATGTTGAGTTGTTGGGGTGTTGTAGCAGTACGTCCATGCCCTCTGTGAGAGGCTTGGGGGGCCGATGACAGGCCTGTCACAATCACTCATGAAAAGAGCATTCACTGCCGAAGACACACACACACACACAGGAACACACACAGGCTTTATGAGGAGAACATGCTGTATGGGGACTTAATGCTTCATTGAATATGTTTCTGAATAATGACAGATTTATGATATTTCCCACTTTGATCTCTCATAGCTACTCCTCGATGACCACAGCTATAACCGGAAGTGAGTAACTTTGTGTTTCCCTCTCTCTCTCTCTCTCTCTCTCTCTCTCTCTCTCTCTCTCTCTCTCTCTCTCTCTCTCTCTCTCTCTCTCTATATAGCCATTCAAGACAGTCTTCACCACTTGTCATGTGTTTGATAAGTTTGGACGCCTCTACTCCAACGCTGGGAAGATTGTATGAAACTATCGTTCAGTAACAACATTAAACTACATTACCACACTGAGAAGTGTGGACTTGTGTTGGTATTTAGAAGATAACTGTTTTTTTCGTTTGTGTGTCTTACTGTATATGGATGGAAATTCACGGAATTAATTCAATTCACGACCACAAGAAATGTACCATAATGTTATGATCAACATTTTCTTTAACCTATGTTCAAGTTCAACTTAACCTATTGATAGTGTTCCATAATGCCATGCATTTTATACAGTGGCAATGTAATCACACACACACACCTCTCTCTTCCAGGAAACCCCTCATTCTGTCAACCACCATCCCAGCACACAAACACACACAGCACATGAGCACATAAAGCCGACTACCTCATCCCTCTGCTAATTCTTCCCGTCATGGAATCAGGCTAATGCGGAAGTTTTTACACAGAGCGGGGCCACACTTGGCGGCCCAAAATAAATGTGCTTTAATTTGAGAGAGTGGAGAAACTCATCTGCCTATAGCTCCCTGATTTCATTTCCACACCTTATACTGAGTGCTTTGTTCTGTCTGGGCGTGTGTGTTGTCTGATGATGAGTCCAGGGCAGCAGTGTGTAATCTGGAGATTCAGTAGAGTGATTGTTGTGCTCTGGCCTAGTCCATCACTTCCCAATAACTCAGCCTGTGCTGACTGTGTGTGTGTGCATGTGTGTCTTTATATGTGGATGTGCACGCGCACGAGTGTGTGTAGTCCAAGTATGCTGGTTGGGGGGCTATTTTCTGTGTGTGTGTGTGTGTGTGTGTCAGGGAGGGGGTGTAGGGATACGGGTCAGAGGTGTGACAGGGGAGTGACGGGCTGTCTCAGCACACAGCAGGAGAACGTCAGAGACACACACACACACACATTCCTGACACACCTGACCCCCAGTTCACACACATGCACACACCCGTCCTGCCCACCACCCCACCTGCCTGTCTCAAGCTCACCTTTCGGACACATTCAGTTTTTGAAGTGATGCTCAAGAACATTAGTATCATTTCAGCCAGGAGTTTTAAAAGTGGTGCTCACGAGCCAAAACGGGTCCCCGTTTTTAGTGTACTATGTCATCCATTTTTGTTGTTGTTGTTGTTGTTGTTGTTGTGCAATTCGTCTATTTTTGACCTATTTAATTCCGTGTGGTTACAGGTTTATAACAGAAACAACTCAAAGGTTAACAGTTTAGGCATCATGTCAGCGTGGTTAAGGTTAGGGCTATGGTTTGAGGAACGCTTAAAACGAAATCATTTAAAATGACTCGCTCTTACCATCGAGTATCATCAATTATTCTCACGGATTACACGAGCTTTGTCATCTGCGGTGGCGCAGTGGTCTGAGCAGCAGGCTTCGGCCCCGAGCATCACCAGTTCATGCCCAGTGCTGGGTAAGCGTCTTTATTATTGTTCTGTGAGTGCAGAGGAAATGGGTATATCCACGTTCTCAGGATCCAATTCTATTTTCGGTGATCGGGCTTGGGTCGAGGAGGGTAAAGGGCAGGCCGAGGAGGGTAAAGGAAAAGGGCAAGGAGGGTGAGTGGCAGGTCGAGGAGGGTAAAGGGGAGGGCGAGGAGGGGGTGAGATCATTGTCAGGCTGGGTCATTTCCATGCCCTCCTCTGGTCTCCATTGAGCTGTCAGTAACAGCTGCCCGACCTGGCAGATAGGAGGCGCAGCACGCTCACACACGCACACACCCACACACACACCAACACACACATTCACATTCCCTGACACACTGACACACACTTAGTCAAATCTCATCTTGATATCAAAGCACAAATGACCTGTACATTTATCTTAACCCAGGTGGACATGTTTTTCAGTGAGTGTATTTGAGATTTGTATATGTAGCACTGTATGTATTTGACCCAGGTCTGGTTTATAAAGCAGCTAATGGATGGGTGTTGATCAGACAGCATTCAGGCCCCAGCGTCTCAGTCTCCATAGAAAGCACTTAGCATGTTTGTGTGGAGCAATGTGAAGGACTTTGGACTGTTTTTAAAAGTCTCTCTCTCTCTCTTCTCCTCCCTCTCGCTCTCTCTCTCCCCTCCCACTCTCTTCTCCTTCCCTTCTTCTCTCCCCCAAGTCCCTCCCAGTCCCTTGGGTCTGTGGTAGACTGTGAGGGGAGAGATGGAGCGTTTTGTAATGGTCTCTTAATGGCCGTGTAGACAGAAACATTAGGGTGGGTAGTACCAGGCAGCGGGCACAGACGAGCTGCCTGCCAGATGCCAGACCAGATGTGGGTGAGCTGAGGATCACTCACGCTCTCGTTTGTAATTACATTTCTCATGCAGATACAGCCAGGCGTCGCAATGCTCTCTCTCTCTCTCTCTCTCTCTCTCTCTCTCTCTCTCTCTCTATCCTCCTCTGTCGCATCCCTCTCATCCTTCCCTCTTTCCTGCTTTCTCTCTGTTCCTTCTCTGTTCCCTCTGTTCCCTGTGTCATCTCCCCTCCCATCTTTCATCCTCCCTTTCCTCTGTTCCCTTTTCTTAGTTTTAGTAATCACTGATATAATATGACCCAATAATTCCAGGGTTCTGCTACATAGCTTTCACAGATCCAGTCTTGTCATCAGAGATCAGAGATTAGTTCAAAGAAAATAATGGTTGGAAAGTATTTAGGTCTCATGTCATGTTAAAGGTTTCCAGTTGGAGGCGCCATTTCTCACCTGCTCCATTGTGTCTCTGAGGAGGCCACAGCAAAGGCTTTCAATGCAGCGATTATGATAATGTCCCTTTGTGTGTGTGTGTGTGTGTGTGTGTGTGTGTGTGTGTGTGTGTGTGTGTGTGTGTGTGTGTGTGTGTGTGTGTGTGTGTGTGTGTGTGTGTGTGTGTGTGTGTGTGTGTGTGTGTGGTGTGTGTTCTCACAGTCATTGTCCTCAGACAGGAAAAGGTCCCTTTTGTCTCACTTCTGATCAGAAGTCCAGAACGTGTGGCGTCTCAACCATACACACACACCTCTTCAAGCTGAATCAGCGATGATGGGAGCTGATCAGTGCGGTTAGGGGTATTGGCAGGTGATTGTTGTGGGAGGTGATGAGTACGGAGGCAGGTGTCTGTCTCTGTAGCTGCTGTATTGACAGCTGTCCCGGCCTGCCGATTGTGCTGGGGTTGACTGGCAGCACACTATTGATGGACAGGATATGCTGACGGTCCTTTAGAACAAACTATAACCTCCACACAACGTCTGCACAACTCTCAAGGTCCTGAAGCACAATGTCCTGCCTCACATTGGTTTGCAGTGGTGAGATACACAGACTCACTTCTGATCTTGGCAACAGTCTCACATTTCTCCCCTCTGATCATGTAGTGCAATAGCAGAGATCCAGGAGCTAAGTGAAAAACCGTCCTGGCTCGGTGCACTTGTTTTTGTAGTCTCATATTGTCCACGGCCAGTGGAGTTGAGTTAAACAGAGACAGACAGTAGCTCTCAGCTAGCACCCTGCCTCCCAGACACACACACTCATACAACACCCACACACACGCACACACACATTTATGCGTCGGCGCAGGACATGGAATTGAAATGGTATAAAGTACCTCTGTGAGAGAAGAGGGGTGAACAAAGGACACGTGTACCTAAAAAGTCGAAATCGCTTTCTTTTATTTTTGCTTTCGGGTTTTATCAGCGCTTGATTTTTGTGCGAGCAGCGTTTTTCACCGCTCTCTGACCTTCCCCTCTATCGCACACACACACACACACACACACCCCGTCACACACTGACACACGCAACCTAAGTCTGTGTCTTGCAGCACCTCAGGAAACTTGTGGCTAATTTCATTATTTGGGGGGAGAGGAATGCAAATGAGCGCAGACAGCTGGTGTAGACCTGGTAGCAGGGAGTGATGGAAGGCCTGGGGGCTGGCGCCACACACACACACACACATACATGTAGAGTCACACACACACACACGGCTCATCAGTGGCCCCTATCAGACAGACACCGCTGGGTAGGCAAGGCAGGGGTTAGTGGGGGCTCCAACGGAGGACCAGATGGTCTGAGAGGTAGAGAGAGAGAGAGACACACTGTCAGTGGTAGGGAGAGAGATGGTTAGATGGATATAGAGAGAATGAGAGATAAAGGGAAGTAGAGAGAGGTACAGTGTGATAGGTTTGTGGCTCATTCTGTTAATGTACTGGTCTCTGTACTGACCACCTGGGCAGCTTGGATGTGGCTAGGTGGCTAAGTAACTATTCTCAGAATGCACACACATATAAACCATGTCCATATGGCGGGGCAGCTCACTTGCAGACAGGCATGGTTCACACACGGGGGCATCGGCCCTCCCGTCAATCACATACTGGTCGCCGTGACTACTGCCTTCTGCTCTGTCGCGCCTCGCCATTGGTCATCATGTGGGTTGTCGTGGCGCTGTGCTATCTGCTGTGTGATTGGTGCACGGGCCGTCGTAGCACGTGTGCCTGTCTCGTCTCACTCTATAGGGGATAGCACTGTGGTGTTTTTGCTAAATTACAGTTGTCATTAGGAGACAGCAAGTGGTTTCATTCTAACTCGATCTACTCACAAAGGCCCTTTTCACACTCAAGTTGTACAACCGATGTACAACGCATTTGGCTCAATGGTTGTGATTCACTGAGTTTATCTGCAGAAAAGTTATTACACAATTATTGTGGAGTTTCCGCCTAATGGTCGTGTAAACCGTTTTGTGCTAACAAACTCTCCATTGTATCATGAAAATGTCATTTATATCATAATCAGTGTTTCAAATATGTAGATCAGTTGTACAGCCTGAGTGTGTACGGGCCCATACTGTATATCTGTGTTGTTTTTATTCTGTTGGTTTGGTATTACATTCAGTGTCCCAGTCAGCCCTGTAGCAGTGTGGTCAGACATACACTACCGTTCAAAAGTTTGGGGTCACTTAGAAATGTCCTTGTTTTTTAAAGAAAGATAGACGAGTTTCAGAAGAAAGTTATTTTATTTCTGGCCATTTTGAGCCTGTAATCGAACCCACAAATGCTGATGCTCCAGATACTCAACTAGTCAAAAGGCCAGTTTTAATGCTTCTTTAATCAGAACAACCATTTTCAGCTGTGCTAACATAATTGCAAAAGGGTTTTCTAATGATCAATTTGCCTTTTAAAATGATAAACTTGGATTAGCTAACACAACGTGCCATTGGAACACAGGAGTGATGGTTGCTGATAATGGGCCTCTGTACGCCTATGTAGATATTCCATTAAAAATCATCAATTTCCAGCTACAATAGTCATTTACAACATAACAATGTCTACACTGTATTTCTGATCAATTGTATGTTATTTTAATTTTACAAAAAATTTGCTTTTCTTTCAAAAACAAGGACATTTCTAAGTGACCCCAACTTTTGAACAGTAGTGTATATGTACACACTCTTTCTACACTGAGTGTATAAAACATCTCATTCCATGACATAGACTGACCAGGTGAATCCAGGTGAAAGCTATGATCCCTTATTGATGTCATTTGTTAAATCCACTTCAATCAGTGTAGATAAAGGGGAGGAGACAGGATAAAGAAGGATTTTTAAATCTTGAGACAGTCATGGATTGTGTGTGTGCCATTCAGAGGGTGAATGGTGTGGGGGCATGTTTGACTATGATTGTTTTTAGTCTCTCAAAACTCAATTTGAGTATTACACCATGTGGTTTGAAAAAAAGATCTGTATTTTGTATTACTGCGTCATTGTGGAGTGACACTTAAATCCATTTCCTAGCTCTACCTCTATGTGCTGGTTCTAATCATATTGTAGCCCAGCCACTGACCACAGCACAAGTTATTATCCACACAATATCATCCTCTGCAATCACACACTCCCACGCACACACACTCGCACGCACGCAAGCTCACACACACCCACACACACACCCTAGCCTTCTGAAAACAGCAGCACTCACACAGTAATCCTGTTTACCTCTAACTCTTATGGAATTTAATTTTTTAATTTTTATTTTTTTAAATAATTCTAATTCATTGCACCATAACCCTTTCAAATTGAGTAAATATCTGTATTAAGTACATTTTTATTTTGCTATTCTTAGCATTTCTCTGTTCTGAGTATACAGATCTACTGTATAGAAGTGTGACATGGGTTGGTTCGTAGATCTATCTCTAAGGGTTGGTTCATAGATCTATCTGTATGGGTTGGTTTATAGACCTATCTGTATGGGTTGGTTTATATATCTATCTGTATGGTTTGGTTCATAGATCTATCTGTATGGGTTGGTTTATAGACCTATCTGTATGGGTTGGTTTATATATCTATCTGTATGGTTTGGTTCATAGATCTATCTGTATGGGTTGGTTTATAGATCTATCTCTATGGGTTGGTTTATATATCTATCTGTATGGGTTGGTTCATAGATCTATCTCTATGGTTTGGTTTATAGATCTTTCTGTATCTGTTGGTTCATAGATATATCTCTAAGGATTGGTTCATAGATCTATCTCTAAGGGTTGGTTCATAGATCTATCTCTATTGGTTGGTTCATAGATCTATCTCTAAGGATTGGTTCATAGATCTATCTCTTAGGGTTGGTTCGTAGATGTATGTCTAAGGGTTGGTTCGTAGATCTCTATGGGTTGGTTCATAGATCTATCTCTATGGGTTGGTTCATAGATCTATCTCTAAGGGTTAGTTCATAGATCTATCTCTATGGGTTGGTTCATAGATCTATCTCTGGGTTGGTTCATAGATCTATCTCTGTGGGTTGGTTTAAAGATCTATCTCTATGGGTTTGTTTATAGATCTATCTTTATAGGTTGGTTTATAGATCTATCTCTATGGGTTGGTTCGTATGATCTCTATGAGTTGGTTCATAGATCTATCTCTATGGGTTGGTTCATAGATCTATCTCTATGGGTTGGTTCATAGATCTATCTCTATGGGTTGGTTCATAGATCTATCTCTAAGGGTTGGTTCATAGATCTATCTCTATGGGTTGGTTCATAGATCTATCTCTATGGGTTGGTTCATAGATCTATCTCTTAGGGTTGGTTTGTAGATGTATGTCTAAGGGTTGGTTTGTAGATCTCTATGGGTTGGTTCATAGATCTATCTCTATGGGTTGGTTCATAGATCTATCTCTATGGTTTGGTTTAAAGATCTATCTCTATGGGTTTGTTTATAGATCTATCTTTATAGGTTGGTTTATAGATCTATCTCTAAGGGTTGGTTCGTAGATCTCTATGAGTTGGTTCATAGATCTATCTCTAAGGGTTGGTGCATAGATCTATCTCTATGGGTTGGGTCATAGATCTATCTCTAAGGGTTGGTTCATAGATCTATGTCTAAGGGTTGGTTTGTAGATCTATCTCCTTGGGTTAGTTCATAGATCTATCTGTATGGGTTGGTTCATAGATCTAGCTCTATGGGTTGGTTTATAGATCTATCTGTATGGGTTGGTTCATAGATCTATCTCTAAGGATTGGTTCATAGATCTATCTCTAAGGGTCGGTTCGTAGATGTATGTCTAACGGTTGGTTCGTAGATCTCTATGGGTTGGTTCATAGATCTATCTCTACAGGTTGGTTCGTAGATCTCTATGGGTTGGTTCATAGATCTATCTCTATGGGTTGGTTCATAGATCTATCTCTATGGGTTGGTTCATAGATCTATCTCTAAAGATTGGTTCATAGATCTATCTCTATGGGTTGGTTCATAGATCTATCTCTATGGGTTGGTTCATAGATCTATCTCTTAGGGTTGGTTTGTAGATGTATGTCTAAGGGTTGGTTCGTAGATATCTATGGGTTGGTTCATAGATCTATCTCTATGGGTTGGTTTAAAGATCTATCTCTATGGGTTTGTTTATAGATCTATCTTTATAGGTTGGTTTATAGATCTATCTCTAAGGGTTGGTGCATAGATCTATCTCTAAGGGTTGGTTCATAGATCTATCTCTATGGGTTGGTTCATAGATCTATCTCTAAGGGTTGGTTCATAGATCTATCTCTATGGGTTGGTTCATAGATCTATCTCTATGGGTTGGTTCATAGATCTATCTCTATGGGTTGGTTCATAGATCTATCTCTAAGGATTGGTTCATAGATCTATCTCTAAGGGTTGGTTCATAGATCTATCTCTAAGGGTTAGTTCATAGATCTTTTTCTATGGGTTGGTTCATAGATCTATCTCTAAGGGTTGGTGCATATATCTATCTCTATGGGTTGGTTCATTGATCTATCTCTAAGGGTTTGTTCATAGATCTATGTCTAAGGGTTGGTTTGTAGATCTATCTCCTTGGGTTAGTTCATAGATCTATCTGTATGGGTTGGTTCATAGATCTAGCTCTATGGGTTGGTTTATAGATCTATCTGTATGGGTTGGTTCATAGATCTATCTCTAAGGATTGGTTCATAGATCTATCTCTAAGGGTTGGTTCGTAGATGTATGTCTAACGGTTGGTTCGTAGATCTCTATGGGTTGGTTCATAGATCTATCTCTACGGGTTGGTTCGTAGATCTCTATGGGTTGGTTCATAGATCTATCTCTATGGGTTGGTTCATAGATCTATCTCTATGGGTTGGTTCATAGATCTATCTCTATGGGTTGGTTTAAAGATCTATCTCTATGGGTTTGTTTATAGATCTATCTTTATAGGTTGGTTTATAGATCTATCTCTAAGGGTTGGTTCGTAGATCTCTATGAGTTGGTTCATAGATCTATCTCTAAGGGTTGGTGCATAGATCTATCTCTATGGGTTGGTTCATAGATCTATCTCTAAGGGTTGGTTCATAGATCTATGTCTAATGGTTGGTTTGTAGATCTATCTCCTTGGGTTAGTTCATAGATCTTTCTCTATGGGTTGGTTTATAGATCTATCTGTATGGGTTGGTTCATAGATTTATCTCTATGGGTTGGTTCATAGATCTACCTCTGGGTTGGTTCATAGATCTAGCTCTATGGGTTGGTTCATAGATCTAGCTCTATGGGTTGGTTCATAGATTTATCTCTATGGTTTGGTTCAGAGATCTATCTCTATGGGTTGGTTCAGAGATCTATCTCTATGGATTGGTTCAGAGATATATCTCTATGGGTTGGTTCAGAGATATATCTCTATTGGTTGGTTCAGAGATCTATCTCTAAGGGTTGGTTCAGAGATCTAACTCTATGGGTTGGTTCAGAGATCTAACTCTATGGGTTGATTTGTAGATCTATCTCTATGGGTTTATTTGTAGATCTATCTCTTTGGGTTGGATATTTCAAATGATAAACTAGGAGATTTGAGCCCTGAATTCTGATATACCCGTGGTATATCAGACCGTATCCCACGGGTATGACAAAACATGTGTTTTTACTGCTCTAATTACTTTGGTAACCTGTTTATAATAGCAGTAAGGTTTCTCTGAGGTTTGTGATATATGGCCAATATACCACGGCTAAGGGCTGTGTCCAGGCACTCCGCGTTTTCTCATGCATAAGAACAGCCCTTAGCCGTCGTATATTGCCCATATACCACACCCCCTCAGGCCTTATTGCTTAATTATCCTGGGCTTCAACTAAAGTTTTAGTCACAGGGGGGTCAAGCCAGTCATTTTTTGGATACGTGATGTAGAGAGCTGAAATAGTCAATTTCTCAGGACGCCCAATTGAGCCACCCACCGTATTGAGCCATCAGCCTGTCTCAAGTCTATTTAAAATGAATGAATCTCATTTTCTATTGACATAGCACCAGGTCTGAAAGCTCTTTACATTGTGTAGAGGGTAACTTACCTCATCCACTACCAATATGTAGCCCCCACCTGGCTGGTGCCATGGTAGACATTTTAGGTTGTGTGTAATCATGATGATTGACAGGTAGTGAGAGGGTGGACAAGAGAGGCTGTCATGTGGTTAATTTGATAGGTAATGTCCTAAGGAGGCAGGGGTCCATCAGAACACACACACACATTTGGCTGCTGTTTTATAGTGGATTAATCATGAGAAGAAAGGTGTGTGACCCTGTCAGGATTGTGTACCACCTGTGTGTGGGGTGCATGTGTGGGGTGCATGAGTGCATGTGTGTTTGCAAGCTTTCCAAAGGGCCACCTCTCATGTCTCAGACAACATGGGGAATCATTTCCATACTATTACCTTTAAACAGCATACCCTGGCCCTGCCTCCCCTCTCTCTCCAACAAGAGCTCACGGTTTGACCAATTTGACTTCAGTTTCCAACGTTTATACACGTTTCTCCAAACGACAAATGTAGAAGTTGCTCCAAACAGCAAATTTGGAGGGTTGGGGGTCTGCTGCAGCTGCACTCTGGGTTGCTCCGCTGCTGTCGCCATCGCCTCGCGGTTACGTTTAGGCATTCATTCCAAATGGTTAAGTTAGGGGTTAAGGTTTGGGATAGGGTAAAACATATATAAAAGAGTGCCTATCCCTGGGATTGAACACGCGACCCTCGGAGCCAGAGCCTGCGGCTTACGCCCATCCATAACACACTATCAAAACCAAAGCCTACTTGATGGTAATATCGCTCACCGTTGCCCCTAGTGGCTGGTTTTGAAGGCATCTCATAGCGTCCTGGGTCTCTGGACGGACTTCGGATTTCGAAGTGGATCTTGAGAGACCTAGCTGCTCTCCCCCTTACCTCCCTTACCCAGCTTACCCCTGACCCAGGAGTTATAGGTGTTGGGGTGTATTGGGGGAGTCCTGTCAGGTGTCAGACCACAGATGGGGTGGGGGTTGGGGGGCAGGTCACGTCTGTTACCCCTTCTTACACACACACGCAAGCGCACACACGCAAGCGCACACACATTGGCAGCCCCCCCCATTGCTACTGAGTGAATTGTTAGCGTGTCCGTGAGAAGCTTCAACTGTTTGACATCTGCCAGCACCCCCTAAACCCCCTCTACCCCCTACCTCCCCTGACTCCACTACCCCATCATATCATATCACCCCTATCTCCCCAGCCTCTTCCCTTCATAAACAACCCTTCATCTACACACGCGCACACACACATACACGCACACACCGCTCCCTGTCTATCTGCCTGCATCTCCCAGAGTCCCAGTCATCAACATTTAGATACAGTTATAATTTACTGAGGCCTGCTGTCAAACAACATATGGACTACACACTCCGGAGAGAGAGGAGGGAGAGAGAGGGATGGAGGTAGGGAGTCTGGGAAAGTGGAAGACAGAGGGGGTAATGAGAGGGGATGAAAGGGTGAGGAGAGAAAGACAGAAAGAAAGATAGAAAGACAGAGAGAGAGAGAGAGAGAGAGAGAGGGGGTAGGGGGGTAAAGAGAGAGGGGGATGTAGAGGGACAGGAAAGAAGGAGGGAGGGAGAAAGAGAGAGGGGTAAGTAACGGGGGTCAGTCAGGTAACAGGAAGTGCATAGAGGATGTTGTTCCCACTGTGATGATTACAACTTATCCCAACCAGAAACTGTGGATAGATGGCAGCAATTCAATGGCTCAGACACAAGAAGTATGTGGCAGGGACTCCAGCCAATCAGAAATGGAAACCAGCCACATCGCGGACACCGACACCTTGCTCCCGGACGAGCTAAACACCTTCTTCGTCTGCGTCGAGGAAAACAACATTGAGCCGCTGATGAGGGCCCCCGACGCATATGAGGACTGTGTGCTCTCGTTCCCCGTGGCCGACCTGAGTAAGATATTTAAGCGTGTTAACCCTTGCAAGGCTGCTGGCCTTGAAAAGCGAAGGTAACTGAACTAAATTACTGTCACCCCTTGAAAGCGAAGGTAACTGAACTAAATAACTATAGGCCCTTAGTACTCACTTCTGCCATCATGAAGTGACCCTCCACACTTACCATCAACACGGGGGCTCCTCAGGGGTGTGTGCTTAGTCCCTTCCTGTACTCCCTGTTCGCCCACGACTCCCTGTTCACCACGCATGACTCCAACACCATCATTAAGATTACTGACGACACAACGGTGGTAGGCCTGATCACCGACGATGATGAGACTGCCTTTAAGGAGGAGGCCAGACACCTGGCAGTGTGGTGCCAGGACAACAAAACAAAGGGGCTGATCGTGGACTACAGGAAACAAGGCCGAGCGCGTCCCCATTCACATCGACGTGCTGTAGTGGAGTGTGTCGGGATCTTCCACCGTTCCTCGGTGTCCACATCACTAAGGATCTATCATGGTCCACACACACCAACACAGTCATGAACAAGGCACCTCAGGAGGCTGAAAAGATTTGGCATGGGACCTAAGATCCTCAAAAAGTTATACTGCTGCACCACTGAAAGCATCTTGACTGGCTGCATCACCGCTTGGTACGCGGTGATGCAGAGACTAGTGCGTACAGCCCAGTAATCACTGGGACCGAGCTCCCTGCCATCCAGGATCTCTATACCAGGCAGTGTCATAGGAAGGCCCTAAACATTTTCTAAAATTCCAGCCACCCAAGTCATAGACTGTTCTCTACGAGACCGCATGGCAACCGATACCGATGCACGAGTCTTGAACCAACAGGACCCTGAATAGCTTTTACCCCCAAGCCATAACTGCTCAATATACTGAACAAAAATATGAACACAATCATTACACAGGTGCACATTGTGCTGGGGACAATAAAAGGCCACTCTAAAATGTGCAGTTTTGTCACACAATAAAATGCCACAGATGTCTCCAGTTTTGAGGGAGCGTGCAATTGGCATGCTGACAGTTGCCAGAGAATTGAATGTTGATTTCTCTACCATAAGCAGCCTCCAACGTTGTTATAAAGAATTTGGCGGGACGTCCAACCGGCCTCACAACCGCAGACCACGTGTAACCACGCCAGCCCAGGACCTCCACATCCGTGTTCTTCACACCTGCGGGAAGGGGGAGGGTGGTACTTCTTTTCACTTTTTGTGGAAAAACGAATTCTGATTGGGTGGATGGACCTGGCTTGTAAGTGGGTGGGCCTATGCCCTCCCAAGCCGACCCATGGCTGCGCCCCTGCCCAGTCATGTGAAATCCATAGATTAGGGCCTAATTAATTTACTTTAATTGACTGATTTTCTTCTATGAACTGTAACTCAGTAAAATCTTTGAAATTGCTGCATGTTGCGTTTATATTTTTTTTACTCATCACATACGCTGCTGCTACTGTGTATTATCTATCCTGTTGCCTAATCACTTTATTCCTAATTCTATGTACATATCTACCTCAATGACCTCGTACCCCTGCACATGGACTCGGTACTGGTACCCCATGTATATAGCCAAGTTATCATTACCCATTGTGTATTTATTATCCCTTTTATAATAACGTGTTATTACTTTTCTATTATTTCTCTATTTTCTTTCTCTCTGCATTGTTGGGAAGGGCCTGTAAGTAAGCATTTCACTGTTAGTCTACACCTGTTGTTTACCAAACATGTGACAAATACAATTTGATTTTGATTGTGTTAGATGAGGGATAGACAGAACGGGCTGTTTGATATAGGAAGTGAGGAGTAGGAGGCCTGAGATTGGGAGAGGTGTATGATCGGCCTGGGTGTCAGGATGGTGGTGGCGGGTGTGTGTGTATGTGTGCGTATTTATTTATGTGTGTGTGTGTGTGTGTGTGTGTGTGTGTGTGTGTGTGTGTGTGTGTGTGTGTGTGTGTGTGTGTGTGTGTGTGTGTGTGTGTGTGTGTGTGTGTGTGTGTGTGTGTGTGTGTGTGTGGATTAGCTGAGACCACAGGCAACAGTACAGTGAGGACCCTGGGTGCTTCCAGATAGTTCCGAATGTGATGGAGAGACACAGTTCCATTTGTCCCACTATCATAAAAGATAATTAAGCTGTCAGTCTGGACAGTCCAACAACTTCATTAGATTGGAACAGGAGGGGGGTCCCAGCTCAGGGAGTCTGAGGAACCATTATACACACACACAGGGCTAGGGAGCTATTTCCCCAGCCCCCACTAAGCATATGTCAAAAATATACATGTAAAGTGAGTATGAACCATAGCTCCAGCTAGCTGTGTGACATCTGAATGGCAGACACACAGAGACATGAGGACTCGACAACTCCTACATTTAAACAGAGAATAGACAGGATGCTAGTGAACCAAAATGAATTCAACCTTGAATGGCAAAAACCTTGCCGACTTTTTTTTATTTTTTATTACAAGTCCATTTCCATTACAGTAGCACTTAACTCAGAAGAGCTTTGGAGTGGCGGGAAAGATAAAGAGAACGAGTCCTTGGTTAGAAAAACAGTGTTAAATTGGGGTTGAGAAGTCGTCGTCACGTCACCGTCGGTTCATAATCACCTGGTAGAGTGGCATGTCTGGACGGTGGAGAGGGAGGTGGAGAGGAGTCTAGCTGAGAGGGCGGAGTGGTCGATTAGGCTGGTTCATCGGGTCAAACAGGGTATGGTCAATAGACGTAGTGATTAGGTCCGGAGGGTTGAGAGAGTGTGGTCGGTTTGGAACGGTTGAGAGAGTACGGTCAAGAGGGGTAGTGAGTGGGTATGGCTGCTCTGTCGATTAACACAGACACGACCGTGACTGTGGTCAAAGCATTAACTGTAGAGAAGCCTCTGGACCATGACCGTAATACTGACCCTGGTCCTCTCTGCCCCTAGCTCGCTGACGACACACAAACACACACACACACACACACACACACCCCTGTGTGTGGGTGGCTCTGGCTGAAGGTGAGCAGGGAGTGTAGAAGACATCTCCACCAACAGATGGAGCATCTGCCGGCGAAGCGACTGAACAGCCAATGATGCATGGCAAAGTGATTTAGCTCTCAAGGATCTGCAGCAAGTAGTTAGTGATGATGGCATCTGTGCCGAGAGCAAACACTCCTTAGATATGATCTATCGCCTCCACACACACAAGCGCGCACGCATCCCAACGCATGCACACACACACACACATTCTTCGCTTTTGCACAGCCTTATTGGCACCCTGGATAATAAGTTCATACTGAAACACTCACAGACATGTTTCTTTTATGAACAACTTCAAAGTGATCTACTCTTCTCACAGTTACAGAGAGAGGGGGGGAAGCAGAGAGAGAGATAGAGAGAGAGAGGGTAGGAAGAGAAAGGGAGAGAAGCTGTGAGAGTTTGTCATGTGATTATGCTCATTTAACTTCTACTGATATCTATCCCACCGGCCACTGAAAGACGAACATAATTATATCTTTAAATGTTTGGCTTTAGAGTCCTTTCTTTCTATCTCGTGTCATTATATAGGCCTCTCTCGCTCTTACTCTCTCTCTCTGTCTCAGCTGGAGGTTTCCCTCTAATCTATCTCTCCTCTCCTCCACAGCAGGATAATTTGCTTATTAAGTGTACTCTTGTTTTCTTCAAATAAACTCATCATGAGATATTTAGCATTGGCACCTTGAAATATTATCTCCTCGTGTAGAATGTTTTGGAGGGGTGGAAATAAAACACGTTTTTCATTCCTTTATCATTCTCACAGAGTTCATGAGGAATTACATGGGAGCGGGTCTGCGTGCGCATGATGTTCATTTCCTCTGTCTCTCAGTAAGTACTGCAGTGATGTTCACTTCCTCTGTCTCTCAGTAAGTACTGCAGTGATGTTCATTTCCTCTGTCTCTCAGTAAGAACTGCAGTGATGTTCACTTCCTCTGTCTCTCAGTAAGTACTGCAGTGATGTTCATTTCCTCTGTCTCTCTGTAAGTACTGCAGTGATGTTCACTTCCTCTGTCTCTCAGTAAGAACTGCAGTGATGTTCACTTCCTCTGTCTCTCAGTAAGTACTGCAGTGATGTTCATTTGTCCCAGTCACCAGGGGTGGCTGGACACATTCATCTACTGTATCTACCTAAAATACAGAATATATGTAGCTATTTAGTTTATAAAGGTTTGGTTTTAAAATAAAAGCTTTTGCAGTCTGCGCTTCATATGATTATTGGCTACAGTACAATCTGTTTAGTGTGCTTATGACAAATTAAATAGCTTTTCGAAATGTTACAAAATTAAGTGTCAGTTGTTGATGTCCCATCACAGTATCACCCATGTAGAATACATGTGATAGTGTATTACTGTCAAGCCCATGTTGTCCAGAACAGTTAACTGTGCTACTGTACGGTCTAGATCAGTAGCAGCCAAGTAGAGTTAACTGTGCCACTGTACTGTCTAGATCAGTAGCAGGCATGTAGAGTTAACTGTGCTACTGTACGGTCTAGATCAGTAGCAGCCATGTAGAGTTAACTGTGCTACTGTACGGTCTAGATCAGTAGCAGCCATGTAGAGTTAACTGTGCTACTGTACGGTCTAGATCAGTAGCAGGCATGTAGAGTTAACTGTGCCAGTGTCAGAGTGTCCATGTAATCAGAGTGCTACTGGTCCATGTCTTAATGAGTCCTGCACACTAAAGGTGTTTATGGTAACTCATTATCTGGCCCATTGAACACAACTCCTCTCCACATCACAGACCCCTGTGTCCTCTAAACACACCTCATCTGGGTGTGTGTGTGTCCTCTAAACACACCTCATCTGTGTGTGTGTGTGTGTGTCCTCTAAAACTCACGCCTCACATAATGGTGGGGCAGTGGTTAGGTAATGGTAATTGTTATTGAGGCCTGAGCGTCATGAGGGAAGTTGTGAGAGAGTGAGTGAGTGAGTGAGTGAGTGAGAGAGTTGAGTGAGAGAGTGAGTGTGTTTCTATGAAAGGCCTTTTCTCTGCATGTCACTAGCCAACTATTGTCACTCTCCCTACCTGTTCACTTGTCTGCTTTGCCCAGTTAACGCTCTTCTGGAAAATAAGAAGAATGGTAGGCTACATAATGCATGTGTGTGCATTTTCCTTTGTGTGTGTTATCATTGTTGTCTGCCAAAGGAAAGTGTTATCAGGCGAGGAAGGCAAGGCGTGAAGCTCAAGGGCACATTTGTAAAAAGCTAATGGTAGGATGTAAATGGGCAAATTTCCTCTGCGAGAAGAGAGGCGCAAACACACACCCACACACACACACACACACACACACACAGTGCACCATCGTGTTGATGGAGTGCAGAATCTCATTACTGATCTAATACAATAAGGTGTGTGGATGGGGAGGCGAGCAGCCAACCAGATTAGCCTTATTACTTCACTATGCTGCTGGCTGAGAGACACAGCGCAGAGCAGCTCGGAACACGCGCGCACACACACACTCTCTCTTACACTCACAAACACACACACACACAGGACAATCACATTAGAGGCAGGATGAGCTGAAGGAAAGAGTCTCACTGTGAAACACCTTAATTGATTCCTCACCAGATTAGCAGGGACAGCTTCAGGGAGACCTACTGTTGCTGGGTGGCGGTTGTTAGCGGGGTTCAAGCGTTGTTTCTGGGTTGTTTAGTGTTGTTTGTTGGGAGAGAGTGTTTTTGGGAGGAGGGTGATGTGGGAAGTGTTTTCCTACTGTTTGTTGCTGTATAGTAAACTGTTTCAGAGTTTTGTCATTGTTTGTCGGGAATAGGGGTGGTGGTGGCTGGTTGGGGCGGGGAGAGAACTCGGTCACAAGGAGGAGTGCGTGTTGGGGAGAGGGGTGAGCGGGAGAGGGGGGAGGGGGTGAGGTACAGGACACATGGGGGGAGAGTTTGTCTTTGTCTCTCTAGGCAGCACCAGAGGGAATTGTGGCATAGTGGAGGTTAATGAAGATCATCCTGTATAGTTTTTCTGCTGTTGTTGCTCTTTTGGCTAGCCACAGCATTTCACTGTACTTTGCCGCAAAAGTTTTGTACTTTGAATTTGTGTGAAACACCGGGTTTGTGGGTGGTCTGAGCACCATGAGGCTGTGTTAGGCCATTGAGCTAAAAACCAAGGTATACGACTTGGGGAACTAATGCAAACCTTCAGGTCTTTGGGAAGGTTACTCAACATGCAAAACATGTATGTGTTGGAATGTTAGTTGTGTGCCAGTCAGATGAAGAAATAAGCGCCTTTGTTTGCTGAATAGATCTGGAATGAAGTAATTCAACAACAGGGACGTTTCGATTATTTACACATGCTGGTTTCATTGAGTCAAACCAAAGCGATATAGCACACAGAGACACTACAGCACCACCCTCCTCTTCCCTCTAACTATTCCCCAGGTTGCTGCTGTCAATGACAAGGTGTTCTCAGTCAACTTACCTGGTCAAATAAGGGGCAAAAAAGAAATGATAGATCTCACGGTTTGACCGATTAGACTTTTCACTTCTGTCCACATTTCTCCAAACGTCAAATTTTGAAGTTGCTCCAAATGTCAAATTTAGAGGTGTTTTGGACGCTGGGTTGCTCCGCTGCTGTCGCAGGTTCCTCATGGCTGGTTACGTTTAGGCATTCATTCTGAATGTTAAGATAAGGTTTAATGTTTGGGAGAGGGTAAATAAATCAGGTGATTGCCTATCACTGGGATTGAACATACGACCCTCGGGAGCCGGTGCTCGCTGCTTACGCACATCCCCCACGCCCAATCACAACGCCCTAGCAAAACCAAAACCTACTTCATGGTAATTGCGCTCACCGTTGCCCCCCCAGTGGCCGGTTTAGAAGGCATCTCCCAACGTCGGATTTCGAAGTGGATCTTGAGCGACCTGGCTGAGCACACACACACACACACACACACACACACACTGAGAGGCTGTCCGAGGTAGTCCCTAGTGGCCAATGGGTCTGATAGAGGTCCATCAGTTGTCAGTGTGTGTGACGGTATTGTGTGTGACACCTCACCTTCACCACTGATCTCCACTGTGCTTTTACTGCCTGCCTACTGCCTGCCTACTGCCTGCCTTCAGCCCTGCGGCCAGAACACACACACATTTACACACACACATATGCACAAGAAGGCGACGCCCCCTTCCTCTACCTCTCACTCCCGATTTCACTCTCTAGCTCCCGAAATCCCTCTCCTCTCTCTCTCTCCCTTTCTTCCCATATCTTCTCCCTCACTCTCATCTTTTATACCCTGTCTTTCTCTTTCTGTCTTACACGCACACACACTGCGGCGCTGTAGCAGCTTATCTAATCAGTGTTTGTGCTGACCCCTGGTTTCCTCCGGATACACAGATTTATTGGTCTGAACACAAGTCAAGATGTCAAAGACAACACACACTGTCTAGGGGTCAACCACTATTTTCTCTGTCTTATACACACCCGCACACACCAGCAGTCTGGATGTCCAAAACAAATGCTACAATTTGGGAGGGCTCCAGAGTCAACAACATCTTGCCTCTCTGTGTCCAGAGGTGCGAGCATCCAAGTCTTCTGAAGCTCCCGCGGTTTGGCTTTTTAAAACTTCATGTAGGACCGCTAATTCTACCAGTCTCTGTAATATTCCTTTTCTTTTGTAGCGACCACGTCTTGTTGAATTGCCTCAGTGTCTCGTACATCACATGCATGTGCCAATTCACTCAGGAAAATACTGTCGTCACATACCTCTGGTTTCAGCTGTCACACACACACGCTCACTCCTTTCCTGGAGGAGGAGGATCCACAGTAAGCGGCATGATGAGAGGACAGGATGGAGGAGATGTTGAAGATAACAGGGATAGGTAGGCAGGGCGGAGTAGATGTCTGATCTGTGTATGTTTACTAATCACTGATCTAAGAGTCTGTGCATGTGTGAATGTCCGTGTGTCCATTGTGTGTGTATGTGTATCTGCATGTGTGTGTGTAGTTGCATGCATGTGTGTGTGTTTGCGCGCGTGCGCCCGCATGCGCGTGAGTGTGTGTGTGTGTGCTAATGAGACTGGTAGAAGCAGCGCAGCAGCGTGTCCTCTCCTCCCCGGCAGGTCATAGCGACAGATGTTCCCAGCATATGTGGAGAATTAATTACCCACTAGTAAACAGGCTCTGCCGTGCGCCATGTCGTTTTGTCCAAATTCCTTTCCTTCACACTGTTATTAGACTGTTATTAGGGACATCATTCTTCTTGATCAGCCCGTCCCACTCCGGCCCCAGCCATCTTTAATGGACAGGAGCGAGAGAGAGTGTGTATGTGTGATTTGGACAGGGTGATTGGCTGACGGTGGCGAGGAGAGATCCCCTTGATGATCTAATTGGATGATTGAAGCTCTTCGGTGTCTGCCAGGCCTGGGGTTCCCAGAACTGGGCTCAGGACTAGGAATGTTTTTACAGCCTCAGAATAACTTGGCAGGACCTGGAAACACACTGAGGGGAAGTTTGGAGAGACGGAAGAGACCCGGGAATACAGTGCACAGACCGTCTGGGCAGAGTGGGGAGAAGGCTATAGCATAGCCACATGCACGCACACGCACACACAGTCTTGGTCCGTATACAACTAAGGCCGTCTGGGTAAAAGGTGTGTATTTGTATGTGCGTGTGTATGTCTCTGTGTGTGTATCCGTGTGCGTGTGCGTGTGTGTGTGTGAGAGGGTAATGAAGTTGTTAGTTAAAGTGGTTCCCGGCCCAAGGGACCTGGCTTAAGCTGTGTGTGATTGCTCAGGGACGGGAAACACACAAACACACAACCATAAACACACACACTCAGACTCTCATTACTTCATTAGGTGCATGAACTATTGATTTCCTGTCATCGTTCCATCAGGATAAGGCATTCCTGGGAATATGGAAACTGCTTGGAAAATCCAAGTGTCACAGCTCCTCTCCTCCGTTCATTACGGAAGGACACACAGGACATGATAGGCCACAGCTGAATTCTCTCTCTCTTTAGCTAGCTAATGCTCTCACACCTCAGTGTGGACTTTTTTATTCAAAATAACTCGATCAATCTATCTTGTGTTTTCTTTCGTCTTTTCTCAGTGAGATTGAAGTGTTTGTCCATCTGTCCGCCATTACCAGTTGGGTAATCAGATTGTCTCTCTGTGTTGATAGTGGGTTGAATCCTATCTAGAGATGTCCTTGCCCACCTGAAATAGACATCATTCGTTGATGTCGAAAGGCACATTTTCAGAACGATTCTACACAAACAGATGTGAATAAGGTCCTATAACACAAATTAGAAACATACCAACAATAACGAATGTCAGTAAATCAAACAGAAATGGAAACACTGCCAGCCCCTCAACAAAGGAACTCTGGTGTATCAAGACAGGAACACGGTGATTCATCCAACCCTCTGTTCTCTCTCCTTTTTTTCTCTCCCTCCCCAAGTCTCCAACTTTCAACACTATCAATCAGATATCCTGAACCCAACCCCCCTGACTCCTCCTCTCCCCTCCAACCCCTCCTCTCCTCACCCCTGCTCCCCCTCGCCTCCCTCTTCCCAGGATTTGGGATCAGTGATGTAAATCCCTGACAAGGGTATCTATATATAATATTAATGGCCGCAGTGGAGCCTTCCGAGTGTGGGACCCACACACACACACACACACGCTCAGTGCCATATAAAGAGTGATCAGACGCTGGTTGGGCACTGTGTTGGGAGGCCCCAGGATAGATGTCGCATCACTAGCTAGAGGAACGCGGCCATTCTCCACAGAAACGGCTGAGCCGGAGGTACACATCAATCTACCACCACACGCTCCCTCAGATAGTGTCATACACGAACACACACACACATACAGGAACACACAGGTTCCTACTGTCACACAGTGCGAGCAGGGGGGTCCTCACACAAACATATACACACACATCCAGCAGGCCTTTATCAGCAGGTGTGTGCATCAGACACGTAGGTTTCCCATACACACACTCAAGCACACACACACCCTCACCCTTGTTCTAATTTATTTACTGCTGGAAGGGCCACCAAGGAGAAACGGACAGAGAAGGAGAAAGGTATGCTGTCATCCTCCTTTATTCCTCCTCTTCATCCCCTCATCACCCAATCCTGGACCCCTTTACACGGGAGATGGGCCTTGTATACGAAGGAAGGAAGGAAACAAGGAAACATTAGTATGGTATTTGAACAGGGCCCAGCCTCAATAATTGTTTCTACAGTGATGAAGTCCTTCTAAAACGTCTCTTAAAGAGAGAGGAAGCACATGCACACACACACGCACGCACGCACACACACACACATTCACACACACACAAAGACACACACAAAGACAGATGCTCTGCTGTGTCGAGATAAAATCTTGAATAGCAAGCATGTGTGTGTGAATTTGTGCGCGTGTGTGTGTGTGTCTCATTGCAGTTCATTGATCTGCCTTGTTTGTTAAGTTAATAGTACTAGGCGGCAGGTAAAAACAGTGGTAGTATTTAAATGAAAGTGCTGTCGGGATAGAAGCCTTTACAGAGAATAGAGCCTCGTTCCATTCCCTCACACAGCCTATTGGTAATCAATGGGCTGGCTGCAGGCATTGAACAACTGTCTGCCTTTCAATTGTGTTCCGTTTGAGAAACAATTTGACAATAGCGCGGGTTAGAGAGGGAGGTAGAAAGGGATTCAATAAGGGAGGCGTGTGAAGGACAGTTTGGGGGAAAGGCAGAGTGTACGGCCTTTGTCTCTCTGTCTGTCTGATGTCACTGACACCGCGCCTTTGTACACATTTCAGATACTGAAGAGCTGAGTGTTGAGAACTCATTAGAATAGTGACGGAACACAACACTTATATAGGCACAGAGAACATAAACACACACACACGTTCTTTTTGATCAGTCTTATTAGTAAGTGAATTATGACATTCTACATTTAAATACATAGATGAACATTGAGAAATTGAGATTATAGTCAGTGAGATAGCTGGACAAAATATTAGAAATATATTAGAAAAATACAGATCTGGAAATGTTATGTTCTTTTTTAATGTCACCGTAAACGATTATGTTTAGAAGATGAAATTATAAAGATACACATTTTACTCCAAAACATATCCCTCTGCAGACAATCATTTTTAACATTTCTAATCATCCAAGGGTTAAAATACTATTCACAGATATGTCAGAGTCATTTATAGCAACTCTTCTCAGAATCGAATCTAATTATTTTCAAATGAGAATGTTTTCAATAGTTAATACATTCACAACACAAGTATATTATGTTTTATAACATTATGAAATGAGGTTTGTATTACAAAATCATGTTTCGTAATCTAAATCATAACACGCATAATTAATTAATTAATCAAATACATTGCTGGAAATGGAAGTGCCTACCAGTAAGGACTGCATTTTATAGTACCCAAAACTGTTCTGCAAGTTCATTAGACTACAGGAAATGTTCCTTTATGCTAATGTATACATTATGAATTGCATTGCGTACCTGTATCTTCACCTCTCTCTCTTTCTCTCTCTCTCTCTCTCTCTCTCTCTCTCTCTCTCTCTCTCTCTCTCTCTCTCTCTCTCTCTCTCTCTCTCTCTCCTCCTATCTATCCTGTACTCTTACTGCCATCTCTTGTTCCATTCTGTACCTTACTTCTCCTCCTCTGCCAGACAGCTTTGAGAGGTCTTCCAAGGAGAACTTTTAGACTGTGTGTGCGTGTGTGAGTGCATGCGTGCGTGCACACGTGTGTGTGTGTTTACCAGCAGAGGGAGGGGTGTGTGTGTGTGTGAGCGGCAGTATCTGACTTGTTAGTCCACCACTGTCCAATTTGTTGAGGGTGTGTGTGGTTGATTAAGGCAGGGGTCCCTGCTGGTGTGGCCCCCTCCCATCAATCACTGTGATAAGTCCCAGAAAGGCAACATATTGCCTGGGACAGGGACGACCAGGGATATCAATTTCACTGTCTCCCCCTGTCTCCCCACCCAAACACTACGGGCCGCTACTGGAGAGGTGTGGACCTCCGGGAAGGAGGTGAAGGGGAGGGAGGATGGCGAGGCTCTCTGGGCGGGAGGGGGGAGGGGGGAAGGGTGGGCTGGTGTGTAATTTGGGGTGGGGAAGAGGGGGCCTGGAGTGTTGTTTGGGATGGGGAAGGGAAGGGGTGGTGATGTTTGGGGTCTATTCAAGTTTTTCATTGTTTTCCTCGTGCCTCTTAAACTCCTCTGGTGCTTCCTATAGTAAAACTGATGTCTTGGCTGTAAAGAAGGAAAGGAACGGAGAAAGACAGAGAGAGAGAAAGGGGGACATGTTTTTTTCTTCCTCCCTGAATGCCCTTCCTGTGTTCTGGCTCTGAGTCACTTCTCACAGACAGACTCTTCCTGCCAGACAGACGGACAGACGGCTGTATTTCAACACCTCCAACACCAGGGACGAGAGGGGGAGACGGACACAACGCCAGCCCAGGATCACTGCCTCCGTCTGGGGATGCTGCGTTCTCCCAGCCCCAGCCCTATTCCCCAGCCCTATACCCAGCCCCGGCCCTATACCCCAAGCTTCAGCCTTAACCCCAGTCCCAGCCCTATACCCCAGCTTCAGCCCTAACCCCAGTCCCAGCCCTATAACCCATCCCTATACCCCAGCATCAGCCCTAACCCCAGTCCCAGCCCTATAACCCAGCCCTATACCCCAGCTTCAGCCCTAACCCCAGTCCCAGCCCTATACCCCAGCCCTATACCCCAGCTTCAGCCCTAACCCCAGTGCCAGCCCTATACCCCAGCTTCAGCCCTAACCCCAGTCCCAGCCCTATACCCCAGCTTCAGCCCTAACCCCAACCCCGCCCTATACCCCAGCTCTATACCCCAACCCCCGCCCTATACCCCAGCTCTATACCCCAACCCCCGCCCTATACCCCAGCTCTATACCCCAACCCTGCCCTATGCCCCAGCTCTATACCCCAACCCCGCCCTATACCCCAGCTCTATACCCCAACCCCGCCCTATACCCCCGGCTATTACCCAGTTCTAGACCCTAGCCCCACCCTATACCCCAGCTCTATACCCCAACCCCGCCCTATACCCCCGGCTATTACCCAGCTCTAGACCCTAGCCCCGCCCTATACCCCAGCCCTACACCCCAACCCCACCCTATACCCCCGGCTATTACCCAGCTCTAGACCCTAGCCCCGCCCTATACCCCCGCCCTACACCCCAGCCCTACACCCCAGCCCTATACCCAGCCTCAGCTCAGATCATGTTGTCTTGTTAGCGGTGTATACAACCATCAGGCCTGCCAATCGATAGCCATACAGGCGGTGTGGACAGCAGGCCAAGGTGAGGGTCACGGGTACCACCTCGCTTCTAACTAAATAAGTGGATAAATAGACAGATGAATGGAAAGAAAAATAAATGAATTACTGGAGAGGGACAGATTTGAAATGACAGAGATTGGGGTGCATTAAAATGCAATTCTGATTTGCGATGCTGAGCTGAAAATAAACATTATTGTTGCAGACATATTTAATGTGAAAGCATGAAAGTATTATATATTGTTTTACTGTTTAATCATTATGCCATTGTGATGTGTGTATCATGTATTTATCATGTATTTATGCTGATTTTTAAAACTGTGATGTTTGCATTATTTATAGGGAGTCAGAAGGACATTTCAATGAATTCTTGTTGTTTATTATTATAATTTAGTCATCATTCTGAGTATTACTCATAACATTGAGTTACTTCATTTAAAACCATTTTAATATTACGTGATAATTACAGTAATGTATTTTCACAGTTTAATAATTGTCTCCCTAGTTATTTTAATATTAGGTAACAGCAGTGGATTTGTCTGTGTGTTTTTCAACAGTGGGGTTTGATATTGGCATTTTAATATTCTCAAATTAATAATTCCAACCAAAATAATTGGAAAGTGAAAATATTTTGATTTGTGTATGTGATCGGCCTTTTACTTCTCCTTTATGCTTCAATATTGAAAATGCTCATTTAACATCAGTTAATGCAAACGTTTCTAGAATACTTCTGAGATCTACGACTTCTCCTTATTTCTTAGATCTAATATCATATTTAGCATACCACTTAAAACCCATTGAACGTTTCATAAGTATTTGATAACCTTTAGAAATGACTGCATACGTACAACACTAGAGAAGAGCAGCAAGTTAAACGACTTGGGATTCCTTT
The DNA here is from genome assembly GCA_030435695.1 of Brachymystax lenok tsinlingensis. NCBI lineage: Eukaryota > Metazoa > Chordata > Actinopteri > Salmoniformes > Salmonidae > Brachymystax > Brachymystax lenok. The sequence continues at coordinate 11,721,597 of CM059786.1, read as the reverse complement.
AGACTAGTGATTGTGGGTTAATTAGTCCTTGAGTTTGGCCTGTCATTCTCATAACCTCATTTCCTTTTAATTCACTCTGACTACTGTAATTAAGACAAGGGTTTGGGCACACCACACACACACGCAAGCACGCACGAGCGCACACGGACACGGACACATGCAAGCACGCACACACACACATACGCACTAGCAGGCACGCGCATACAGACAACACACACAGACACGCCTCTGTGCGCATTGTGCTAGGGAAACGATGTAGATGTTGTAGTTTATATTTGGTAAATTACCAAATTAAGCTATTGATATTGATAATTAAATATGTACTATGCTAATTAGATCAATAAGTAGTAATGACGATAAAAACATAACGGCAATAATAAGAAAACAATTAGTTTAATAGTACTACTACTTCTGATAACGATATTGATAAGAATGAAATTAACAACAATAGTTATGACATTTTTTTATTCTAATTAGAATAGAAATAATAATAATACAAATATGCTGATTATGCTGATGGAAATGATATCAAGAAAACACGAATACTAAGATGAATATAATGATAATTATAATAATGGTGTAAAAAAAAAGTACAATAAGATAAATGTTAAATCCATTTCTACAATATTTTGTTCATAGAACATTCAAATGTTTTTTTTTTGTTCAAATATGCACTCCAACGGTATAGCTAATATATAGTCATTAGTGTGTCAACAGCAACGTGTTGTCATTTCCTGGGGTAATTATTGACAGTATCCATAACTATTGGGCATCTCTGTTGACAAACTCCTCCCCTAAAGGATGATGACTTCATCTGTCAAAGCCACACACACACACACACACACACACACATGCACGGCTCCCCTATTCATACACTTTGGCACGTACAGCCGCTACCAGCTTTTGCTCTCCACGTAATTGAATCAGATTCTCTCCCACCCCAAAAAACCTTCTCCATCAGCAGCTTTCCCTCTTTGCATGCCTACGTCTATTGTCCTTCTGTGGCCTGGCTGAATGATAATGATACAAATGACTCTTCCCCTGTAATATTAATCCCCCAAATCTTCCCGAGCATCCCCACCAAGACGCAGGGTGAGAAAAGTAGCGGTCGGTTTTTTTCTGTCTCCTAGCTCTCCCTAAGTGCTAACTTGGGATTTCCTGGTGGCATTGTCATGTCAAGCGGAGCCTGGGCCTTCCATTGTGATGATAATGGATTCAGTGTTGTTGGCTCAGAGGTCACGGGGTCAACATAAGCTCCTTAATGGACTGTGAAATAACTCTAACTGCATTAACCTCCCGAATCACACAGACCGGCACGCACACACACTCACACACTCACACAGACATACACACACACTCTCACATAGACACAGACATATACCCACTCACACGCGCACGCACACACACAGACATACACACACACACACACACTCTCACACAGACATACACACACACTCTCACATAGACACAGACATATACCCACTCACACGCGCACACACACACACTCTCATACAGACATACACACACACACGCAGACACACATATACACGTGTGCACACACAGACATATACCCACTCACACACACACACACACACTCAAGACACACACAAACACTCCTCAGATCACAGCTTTCCCAGTGACAGCCGATTGGATTGGTCTTTAATTGGCGAGGCTCTCCCACCTGGAGGAAGGCAGGAGGTTTAATCAGGGGGAGTGATGGAGCGGAGGAAGAGAAACGAGGGATGGAATGAAGGGATGGAAAACAAATAAGAAGGCAAAAACGGACAGAGAGTCATCAGGGGTAGGAGTCTGCCCTGCAACCGGTCATTACCGAGTGGAAAACACACACACACACCAGGGCCTACATTACAGTAATGCGCTTTGCAAATACTTCTGGGCCTTTTTAGAGTATATTAGAATGTGAGCCACATGTCCATATGCTGTGGGTTATATGGACATCCTAACTAGGACATGTTCTGGCAGTCCCAAGCAATCTGTTTTTTTTATATATTTTACTATAAGTGACCAGGTGAACACATTAGGTACAAAATGTCTCTCACATTAGATCCAACAACATATACCTATTAAGCCCTTCCATTCCTATGTGCTGTATCCTGTGATGCCCCTGCTAGACCAGGTTTGCTGTTGGTAATGACATTGACCTATGTCCACCTATGGTGGATCTGTAATTGCATGTTTCTGCCCAATTAGGTTCAATGCTCAACAAATACTGGTTAACACAGTTATCATGATGAAGGAGCTCTACAGGTGTGTGTTTCATCTCCATTTGGCCTTTTACTTTCTTAACTGTATGTAAACACTGTATCTGCTTCTTTTGTATTTTGCCTATGTCTGCTTATGGCCGGGATTCACAGCCAGGTCGTTCAAGATTGACGTGGAAATTGGACATCTATCCATTGAAAACGTGAAACAAGAGGAAGATGAAATGAGGCGTGTCGGGCCTTAATGGCGCCTTTTTAATGAGGAAGGCAAAATGAAGAAGCTTTTAAAGATAATTCCCTATTGGGCCGACATCTGCAGCGTTTACCATGAATGCGATCTTTGAGGGAACATTGCCTTTAAATGCTGCTTTGTCCATAACTCTGAATCCAGACTTAAGTTTGCCTATGTCTGCTTATAGCAGTCATAAGTAATTAGTCTTTATGTAGCTGTGTAACTCAGTCCAGTGAAGAGATGAGGCTCCACTGACACCCAGTCTTTCTCTTCTTCTTCTTCTCCCTGCGGTGAGTGTGAAGTGTCGAGGCGAGCAGTTGAACTTGATAAAGCTGATGAGGCATGTTCCATGTGACTGACGGATAAACACATTCATTTCTGTCAATAAAGAAAGATTTGGGTCCTCGATTGGCGTCTGAGAAGAGCCAGAACAATTATCGCTCCATTTTACCCTGCCAAATAGGGCTCCTAGGGAAAACAGAGAATTGGGTCCGGTGTAAATCAGTCTTCATTTTGCCTTCCTCATTAAAAAGGCGCCATTAAGGCCCGACGCGCCTCATTTCATCTTCCTCTTGTTTCACTTTTTCAATTTGTGCGAAAGGGGGAGTTCACTCATCATAAAATTTCACTTTGGCTGGCCTATCATTTGCATCTGAGCCAATAAATAGCAATTAGCATTAACAATTAAACCAGTGAGTGGAACCGCTGGCCGCTCCCTAGGATGGCTGATGAATGGCCGTGGAGGGGTTGTTTCCTACAGGAGAAGGAAAGATGTGTGTCTGTCTATCTGTCTGTCTGTGTGTGTGTGGGTGTGTGTGTAGGTGTGTGGTCGTTACCTTCAGTGGGGCCAGCTGTAAAACCCAACAGCTCTTACAGAGTCTCTAGATGTCCTGTTAAATGCTGATGTATTCAGTGGATCTGTGCTGTGCCCCTAACACATCATTCACATAGTCTGCTACGGTTGATGAGGAAAGTGAGTGTGAATGCGTGTCTGATTGTTTAACTTTGTCTTTGTATTGTTTGAGTCAAATTTTTTCCAGCCATTTCACACCAAATCCAATGCAACAGTCAACGTTTGTCCAGGTCCCCAGGACGTCGGGAGATACCTTCAATACCGGCCACTAGGGGCAACAGTGAGCGCTATTACCATCAAGTATGCCCGTGGCTTGCTAGCGTATGGGAATGGCGGCTGAACGTAAGTTGCAAGGTTCAGCTCGGAGGATTGCGGGTTCAATCTCAGTGCTATATTTAAATATATTTAAATATATTTTTTAACGATAACTCAAACCTTAACCCTTACCTTAAAGACATCCTCCAGCGATTTTTGAACTTTTACTGTTGAACAGTGATATCCCAAGTATAAGTACAGTAAAGTACACACACTAAAAGGTAAAACAAATAGTGTTTTTTAGACACAACTGCAAACTTCAAAGAGTAGGGCATTCAAAGAGTTGTTCTGATGGGAATTTGTGATGTCATCGGCTTCCCACCTTGCATAAGGAACAATAGAGGAGCAATAGAGAACAAAAAGAGGAAAGACCCACCTTTCAACTTGTGCCATGTCATGAGGATACCTGGACCACCTATAGAGCCCCACAGTGGAGGTGTCAAAATACCCATAAAACCTAGAGGTCAAACAGAGAAATGGTTCCAATTTTTCCCATAAGAGATTTTAGAAACACTTAAAATAAGGGCTGTGTTTTCATGTAGACTTACCCTAGCGTGACTTTTTGATTACTATGTAAATCTCTCTCGGACAAGGTGGCTTTTATCAATATATCCGTCTCTATTTACTAACAGATTATAAAATGCTAGTTATCATCAAAGTAGACATAATGCAAAAATACAAATCCCTGCAAGCTCCTGCACGTCATCTCTAGCTGACACCTTTGCTAACAGGTACTGTGTCAATTTAAAACTTGCACAAGTCAGTTTACAGAATTGTCCATTTAAAGAAATTACTATATTTAGCAGTCTTGTCCAGATCATCATGGCATTTGTAGTTCTTTATAATAGCCACATTAGCAGATAATTAGCATTTTATTTTGGGGGGGTAAATACAGGCGAATATATTGATAGTCACCTTGTCCAAGAGAGATTTACACGGTTATTAAGTGTTACTAAAATCCCCTATGGGAAAAAATTATGGTGGAAAAACGATTGGAATCATTTCCTTGTTTGATTGCTAGGTTTTATGGGTATTATGACTCATACTGTGGTACTCTATTGAGATGTGCACTTTGTTAAAGGTCCAATGCAGTTGTTTTTATCTCAAAATCTAATAACTTCTGGGTAACAATGATGTACCTTAATGTGATTGTTTTCAAATCAAATTGTCAAAAATAAACAAAAATAGATTCTTAGCAAAGAGCAATTTCTCAAGAAAGAATTTTGCTAGGACTGTCTGGGAGTGGTCTGAGTTGGGAGGGGAACACTGAAAACAAGCTGTTATTGGCAGAGAGGATTGGAACTATTTTTCTTATTGGTATATTAACTCATCTGGTGATGTCACCAGGCAGGCCAAAACGTCATCCCAAACCTTAATCCTTAACTTAACCATTCAGAATGAATGCCTAAACTCAACCATTGAGTTGTTTCTGTTATAATCCTATCCCAAACCTTAATCCTTAATTTAACCATTCTAAATGAATGCCTAAACTCAACCATTGAGTTGTTTCTGTTATAATCCTATCCCAAACCTTAATCCTTAATTTAACCATTCTAAATGAATGCCTAAACTCAACCATTGAGTTGTTTCTGTTATAATCCTATCCCAAACCTTAATCCTTAATTTAACCATTCTGAATGAATGCCTAAACTTAACCGTCAAAACTCTTCACATACACAACATCCTTATATCAAACTGGGCAGTATCAGGCCACTGATGCTTCTTTAACATCACACTCACACATCACTGACAAGTCAGGTCAGGTCAGTAGGGAAGATACATCCCTCTCATCTTGACACACACAAACACAAACACACACATGGTTGTGTCTCTCATCTCTAACTTTCACCACTCGTCTCCTAGCCGCGGGAGGCTAACGGTTGGAGTAGCACTGACATGTTTTAATGTCCAGCTCCCTCTTTTCTCTGTGTTCTCTCCCTGCTCTTTACTCTAACATTCCATTTTCCTTCTGTCGAGGATGACCAGAACGTCCATTTTGAAAGCCTTCAAACTACGCCAAAGAGAGAGGGGGAGAGAGAGAGAGAGAGAGAGAGAGAGAGAGAGAGAGAGAGAGAGAGAGAGAGAGAGAGAGAGAGAGAGGGGGAGAGAAAGAAAACTCCTTTGTTGCCACTAATCCGGTCAGCCAAAAATGTTTGAATGAAGGATTGTTATTTTTTGTGATATTGTGAGTATACTGTATCAAATAGTCTAACTTGGGGAGTTATGTTTCCATCTTCTAGTAGCTCCTGGATAGGGTGAATTATTATAGTAGCTGCTTGCACCTGATTGGGTGAATTATGATAGTAGCTCCTTGCACCTGATTGGGTGAATTATGATAGTAGCTCCTTGCACCTGATAGGATGAATTTTGATAGTAGCTCCTTGCACCTGGATAGGGTGCATTTTGATAGTCGCTCCTTGCACCTGATAGGGTGAATTTTGATAGTAGCTCCTTGCACCTGGATAGGGTGAATTTTGATAGGCCTCTGCGTGTGTGCATACATTCCTCTGTAGATGTGTGTGAGTGTGCGTGTGCTTGTGTGGCGTGTGTGCGTGTGTGTGTGTGCATGCGTGTGAGTGTGTCTGTGTGTGTGTGTGGGCACGCCTGAGGCATGGCACTGAAACGGCATGGAGATAGTGTGGTATTGTTGTAGGCTGATGAGTCCATCCGCATGCATTAATCATCCAATAGAAGTCCTGACACAGCACTACAGCAGGCCTGCCTAACAAACCATGGAGCAAGGACAGAGGCACCCAACAGCAGAGAGAGGGTGGAGAAAGAGAGAGAGAGAAAGATGTGGATGCTACTGAATGTGATCCTCGCTCTCTCCCTCCCTCTCTCTCTCTCTCTCTCTCTCTCTCTCTCTCTCTCTCTCTCTCTCTCTCTCTCCTCCTCTCTCTCTCTCTCTCTCTCTCTCTCTCTCTCTCTCTCTCTCTCTCTCTCTCTCTCTCTCTCCAGCTCTCGCAGGTCTTTTTATTGTTATGAACATCCCAGTTCCATCAGAATGCGCTCTGTTCTTCTTCACTAGAGCAATAAATGAAGAGGGCCTCTTGCTGCGGGCTCCTACAGCCTAGGCCTTTCACTACAGGGCCCCTCACACAAACACACCTCACACACACACCCCCGCTCGGCCCCTACACACACAGCCCACCCCTCTCACACACACTCTGCACACGGGGGCCAGCGGCGGGAATGTTGTAAGACGTGCGTGAAACAGATGTTCTGTAGGCTGACAATGCTGTGTTGGTGATTTATTGTTCATTTGCTCTGATCACAATGGAAAGTCTTTGGTCCATTAATTAGAGAGCAAGCAGAGGCTAGAGTAAGCAGCAGAGGCCTCATTACCACCCAATGACTTTGACACATCATCACATTGTGAAAGTGAGAGAGAGAAACACGGACAGCAGGGGCAACTTTTTAGGGACGGAAGGAAGCGGAGGAGACTCCGGACAGGTTGATTTTATTTGATTAAAAAAAGCCTTTTGGGGGCCCTAAACGAGATTTGGTTGATTTGATATCTGAATGTAAGTGAATAACAAAAGCAATAGTGGCCCCCTGGAGGTCAGGCCCCTGGGCATGTGCCCTTCGTGCCCGGTTGGTAATTCGGACATGATTACTACAAGTTTAGATAGCTTATCAAACAAAAAAATGTTAGCTGAGATGGACTAACTGAGTGACTGTCAGTGGCTGACTTAACAAGAGAAAAATTGCTGATATGCTGAGTTCCAAAACAAATCCTTCCCTTTGTTATTCTCTCTCTATCACACATTCTAAATCCATGATCTTCTCTCTCTCTCTTGCTCTCTGTCATTGAACACTGGTCACATTAATTATGTTTACCTACTGTTTTACCCACTTCATATGTATACTAAACAAAAATATGAATGCAACATGTAAAGTGTTGGTCCCATGTTTAATGACCTGAAATAAAATATCCCAGTAATGTTCCATACTCACAAAAAGCTTATTTCTCTCAAATGTTGTTCACAAATGTGTTTACATCCCTGTTAGTGAGCATTTCTCCTTTGCCAAGATAATCCATCCACCTGACAGGTGTGGCATATCAAGAAACTGATAAAACAGCATGATCATTACATAAGTATTCAGACCCTTTGCTATGAGCCTCGGAATTGAGCTCAGGTGCATCCTGTTTCCATTGATCATCCTTGAGATGTTTCTACAACTTGATTGGAGAACAGCTGTGGTAAATTCAATTGATTGTGCATAATTTAAAATGGCACACACCTGTCTATATAAGGTCCCACAATTGACAATGCATATCAGAGCAAAAACCAAGCCATAAGGTCGAAGGAATTGTCCTCAGAGCTCCGGATTGTGTCGAGGCACAGATCTGGGGAAGGGTACCAAAACAGTTTTGCAGCATTGAAGGTCCCCAAGAACACATTGGCCTCAATCATTCTTAAATGGAAAAAGTTTGGAAACACCAAGACTCTTCCTAGAGCTGGCCGCCCGGCCAAACTGAGCAATCGGGGGGAGAAGGGCCTTGGTCAGGGAGGTGACCAAGAACCTGATGGTCACTCTGATAGGGCTCCTCTGTGGAGATGGGATAAACTTCCAGAAGGACAACCATCTCTGCAGCACTCCACCAATCAGGGCTTTATGATAGTGGCCAGACGGAAGCCACTCCTCAGTAAAAAGAACATGACAGCCCACTTAGAATTTGCCAAAAGGCACCTTAAAGACTCTGACAATGAGAAACAAGATTCTCTGTTCTGATGAAACCAAGATTGAACTCTGGCCTGAATGCCAAGCCTCACGTCTGGAGGAAACCTGGCACCATCCCTACAGTGAAGTATGGTGGTGGCAGCATCATGCTGTGGGGATGTTATTCAGCAGCAGAGACTGGGAGACTAGTCAGGATATAGGGAAAGATTAACGTAGCCAAGTACGTATAGATCCTTGATGAAATCCTGCTCCAGAGCGCCAGGGACCTGAAAATAGTTGTGCTGTGACGCTCCCATCCAACCTGACAGAGCTTGAGAGGATATGCAAAGAAGAATGGGAGAACTCCCTAAATACAAGTGTGCCAAGCTTGTAACGTCATACCCAAGAAGACCCAAGGCTGTAATTTCTGCCAAAGGTACTCCAACAAAGTACTGAGTAAAGGGTCTGAATACTTATGTAAATGTGTTATACATTTTTTAATTGTAATACATTTGCAAAAAATGACTAAAAACCTGTTTTTGCTTTGTCATTATGGGGTATTGTGTGTAAATTGATGAGGGATTATAAAAATAAAAATAAACATTTTAGAGTAAGGCTGTAACGTAACAAAACATGGAAAAAGTCTGAATACTTTCCGAATGCACTGTATATTTATATTCCGGACTCTGACATCGCTAGTACTGATATTTCTTAATTTCTTTATTACATTTTTGATTTGTATTGTTAGGTATTACTACACTGTTGGCGCTCGAAACAAGCATTTCGCTGTACCTGCAATAACATCTGAAAAATACAATTGAAGTCGGAAGTTTACATACACCTTAGCCAAATACATTGAAACTCAATCTTTCACAATTCCGGACTTTTAATCCTATTAACAATTCCCTGTCTTATGTCAGTTAGTATCACCACTTTATTTTAAGAATGTGAAATGTCCAAATAATAGTAGAGAGAATGATTTATTTCAGCTTTTATTTCTTTCATCACATTCCCAGTGGGTCAGAAGTTTACAGACACTCAATTAGTATTTGGTAGCATTGCCTTTAAATTGTTTAACTTGGGTCAAACATTTTGGGTAGCCTTCCACAAGCTTCCCACAATAAGTTGGGGGAATTTTGGCCCATTCCTCCTGACAGAGCTGGTATAAGTGAGTCAGGTTTGTAGGCCTCCTTGCTCGCACACACTTTTTCAGTTCTGCCCACACATTTTCTATGGGATTGAGGTCAGGGCTTTGTGATGGCCACTCCAATACCTTGACTTTGTTGTCCTTAAGCCATTTTGCCACAACTTTGGAAGTATGCTTGGGGTCATTGTCCATTTGGAAGGCCCATTTGCGACCAAGCTTTAACTTCCTGACTGATGTTTTGAGATGTTGCTTCAATATATCCACATAATTTTCCATCCTCATGATGCCATCTATTTTGTGAAGTGCACCAGTCCCTCCTGCAGCAGAGGAACCCCACAACATGATGCTGCCACCCCCTTGCTTCACGGTTGGGATGGTGTTCTTCGGTTTGCAAGCCTCGCACTTTTTCCTCCAAACATAACGATGGTCATTATGGCAAAACAGTTATATTTGTGTTTCATCAGACCAGAGGACATTTCACCCAAAAGTACGATCTTTGTCCCCATGTGCAGTTGCAAACCGTAGTCTGGCTTTTTTATGGCGGTTTTTGGAGCAGTGGCTTCTTCCTTGCTGAGCGACCTTTCAGGTTATGTTGATATAGGACTCATTTTACTGTGGATATAGATACTTTTGTACCTGTTTCCTCCAGCATCTTCACAGGGTCCTTTGCTGTTGTTCTGGGATTGATTTTCACTTTTTGCACCAAAGTACGTTCATCTCTAGGAGACAGAACGCGTCTCCTTCCTGAGCGGTATGACGGCTGTGTGGTCCCATGGTGTTTATACTTGCGTACTATTGTTTGTTCAGATGAATGTGGTACCTTCAGGCGTTTGGAAATTGCTCCCAAGGATGAACCAGACTTGCGGAGGTCTACAATATTTGTTTTCTGAGGTCTTTGCTGATTTCTTTTGATATTCCCATGATGTCAAGCAAAGAGGCACTGAGTTTGAAGATAGGCCTTGAAATACATCCACAGGTACATCTCCAATTGACTCAAATGATATCAATTAGCCCATCAGAAGCTTATAAAGCCATGACATCAGTTTCCAAGCTGTTTAAAGGCACTGTCAACTTAGTGTATGTTAACTTCTGTCCCACTGGAATTGTGATACAGTGAATTATAGGTGAAATAATCTGTCTGTTAACAATTGTTGGAAAAATTACTTGTGTCATGCACAAAGTAGATGTCCTAACCGACTTGCCAAAACTATAGTTTGTTAACAAGAAAGTTGTGGAGTGGTTGAAAAACGAGTTATGACTCCAACCTAAGTGTATGTGAACTTCCGACTTCAACTGTATGTGTATGCAACAAATAAAATGAGATGTTATTTGTCTCTAACTCTATCTGTCTGTATAGCTGCCTGTCTCTGTCTCTCTCAGAAACACCAACCCAGACAGTGTGAGAGTCAGAGGTATTTTAGGGGAGACAGAGGAAGTGCTGGTTCTCACCTGACGTCTCGAAAAACTGGATTCATTACTGACACAGACCAGAGACGCCATCAGAGGACAGACTCAATAAAGAGAGAGGGATGGAGAGTGAGTGTGTGCTTGCATGTGTGCATGTGTACCTATCAACTGGCCTCTTTCCACTCATCATCCATTGCGGGCCATCCCAATGCAGCTGCTTTGTTTGGTAAAATGTTGAATGCATTGTACCCATCAGGCCAGGAAATTCATACCTGTCTTCCCCAGTTATATCTCCTCTTTTCCTCCTCTCTCCTCCTCTACTGTCTTTCACCAGCATATCCTCTTTGGCCCACTAAAAGCTGCTGAAATTAAGTGGTGTCACTTCTCAATGACACTTTAATGATAGCGCCGCTCAGTGAAAGAGATGGGGATGGTTGTGAGCATCTGCTAAAGATAGGCCCTAGACAGAGGGGATATGGGCACACACAAGCACGTCCAAACGTGTGAGCCTCCCTTTGTCTCTGCTGCCACGGCGACCGCAGGGGACGGGTGGAGTCTAATTAAGAGGGTCCGTAGGGAGAGAAGCACATTTGTGTGTGTGTGTGTGTGTGTGTGTGTGTGTGTGTGTGTGTGTGTGTGTGTGTGTGTGTGTGTGTGTGTGTGTGTGTGTGTGTGTGTGTGTGTGTGTGTGTGTGTGTGTGTGTGTGTGTGTGTGTGGGAAACAGTGTCATTCTGGCTTGGCATCATCATCACCTGCCTGGCACAGCCAACATGGTTGGCATCAGGTCCTAGGAGGGAGGGAGAGAGAGAGAGAGGGGGTGAGAGAGAGAGATAGAGAGAGGGATGAGAAAGAGGGGAAGAAGAACTATGCTTTGGCAGAATGGTACTGTATAAAGGATGAGGAAGGAAGATAGATAGATAGATAGATAGATAGATAGATGTGTGGTGCATGGTACTTTGACATGCTCTCTCCCCTCCTCTTCTCTCTCTCCCTGACTCCTGTCTTCCATCCCTGCCTCTGTTTGTGTGTGTGTGTGTGTGTGTGTGTGTGTGTGTGTGTGTGCTGCCAGCCAGTGGATTCTAACAGGTAGAACATGTCTTGATAGAGTCAGCACTAACTAACACCACTACAGACACAAAGATCAATTACCACACCACATCAATTAACATGTCAATAAATAAAAAGTCATTATGCTGTCTTTAAGAGTAGGAGCGCAGGCTTAATGGGCATTTACATAACCGCACCCCCCTTACACACACACACACACACACACACACACACGTATCATTCTCACACACACCAGCTGCTGATATAGAGGACATGTAGAGCACTTAGGAGAAACAAGCTTAGGACCATCAGAAAATTACAAAAGCTGAGAATCTGTGTGTGAGCAACAAGATTTCATAGTTTGCCTTCAGTATTCGACATTTGTCCGGGAAGGGGGGTAGTGTTACAACACAAACAACTCGACCCTTAAGTTTAGGCATTGTTTAAGGTAAGGCTTGTGATAAGAGTTAAAACAGATAAAAGTGTGTGTGTGTGTTGCATGCGCGTGTGTGTGTGTGTGTGAGTGTGTGAGGTCATGGCAGGGTGGGGGCTCCAGCTACAGGGCAGTGTGTCGACTGATTACTACGGAATCTTGACCAGAGGACTAGCGATGGCCTGGACGACAACGCACACACACTGTGATGTCCAGCGGGGTCTGACAAGACCAAACAGGACATCAGCGTCGAGATGCGGCCCCTCACCTCTTCTGCTTGTCCCCGATCTGGCAGCTCACACACACACACACACACACACACACACACACACACACACACACACACACACACACACACACACACACACACAGAGCCCGCCCTGGTAGTTGTGTTGACAGACACGATATGAGGAGACAAGGTAGAGATGTTCTCTTTTTACAGACGTCACTGCAGCCACTGTAACAGATCCCTGCTCTCTGATCTAAATATAATATGTGTGCGTGTGTGTGTGTGTGTGTGTCTGAGGTGGAGGAGGTGGAGGAGGTGGGTGGCAGGGTAAATATCTGGATAAACAGGCAGTAAGAACAGATATCTACTGGTAGAAACTGACTGTAGTGGACAGATCCTTTATAGAGCCTGTTAGATGACTTCATCTCACATCTCTGTCTCTGTGGGTAGATGTAAACTGAAGTCTGTGGATAGAAACTGAAGTTAGTAGATAGAAACTGAAGTTAGTAGATAGAAACTGAAGCCAGTAAATAGAAACTGAAGTCAGTAGATAGAAACTGAAGCCAGTAGATAGAAACTGAAGTTAGTAGATATAAACTGAAGCCAGTAGATATAAACTGAAGTTAGTAGATAGAAACTGAAGCAAGTACATCTCAACTGAAGCCAGTAGATCTAAACTGAAGCCAGTAGATATAAATTGAAGCCAGTAGATAGAAACTGAAGTTAGTAGATAGAAACTGAAGCCAGTAAATAGAAACTGAAGTCAATAAATATAAACTGAAGCCAGTAGATATAAATTGAAGCCAGTATATAGAAACTGAAGTTAGTAGATAGAAACTGAAGCCAGTAGATAGAAACTGAAGCCAGTAGATAGAAACTGAAGCCAGTAGATAGAAATTGAAGCCAGTAAATATAAACTGAAGTCAGTAAATATAAACTGAAGCCAGTAGATATAAACTGAAGCCAGTAGACAGAAATTGAAGCCAGTAAATATAAACTGAAGTCAGTAAATATAAACTGAAGCCAGTAGATAGAAACTGAAGCCAGTAGATAGAAACTGAAGTTAGTAGATAGAACTGAAGCAAGTATATCTAAACTGAAGCCAGTAGATATAAACTGAAGCCAGTAGATATAAACTGAAGCCAGTAGATATAAACTGAAGACAGTAGATATAAACTGAAGCCAGTAGATATAAACTGAAGCCAGTAGATAGAAACTGAAGTTAGTAGATAAAAACGGAAGCCAGTAAATATAAACTGAAGTCAGTAGTTAGAAACTGAAGCCAGTAGATATAAACTGAAGTTAGTAGATAGAAACTGAAGCAAGTAGATCTAAACTGAAGCCAGTAGATAGAAACTGAAGCCAGTAAATATAAACTGAAGTCAGTAGATATAAACTGAAGCCAGTAGATATAAACTGAAGCCAGTAGATATAAACTGAAGTTAGTAGATAGAAACTGAAGCCAGTAGATTTAAACTGAAGCCAATAGATAGAAACTGAAGTTATTAGATAGAAACCGAAGCCAGTAGATAGAAACTGAAGCCAGTAGATAGAAACTGAAGTTAGTAGATAGAAACTGAAGCAAGTAGATCTAAACTGAAGCCAGTAGATCTAAACTGAAGCCAGTAGATATAAATTGAAGCTAGTATATAGAAACTGAAGTCAGTAGATATAAACTGAAGCCAGTAGATATAAACTGAAGTCAGTAGATATAAACTGAAGCCAGTAGATATAAATTGAAGCCAGTAGATATAAACTGAAGTTAGTAGATATAAATGGAAGTTAGTAGATAGAAACGGAAGTCAGTAGATGGAAACTGAAGCCAGTAGATAGAAACTGAAGTTATTAGATAGAAACTGAAGCCAGTAGATAGATACTGAAGTTAGTAGATAGAAACCGAAGCCAGTAGATAGAAACTGAAGCCAGTAGATAGAAACTGGAGTTAGTAGATAGAAACTGAAGCAAGTAGATAGAAACTGAAGCCAGTAAATATAAACTGAAGTCAGCAGATAGTAACTGAAGCCAGTAGATATAAACTGAAGTTAGTAGATCTAAACTGAAGCCAGTAGATAGAAACTGAAGTTATTAGATAGAAACTGAAGCCAGTAGATAGATACTGAAGTTAGTAGATAGAAACCGAAGCCAGTAGATAGAAACTGAAGCCAGTAGATAGAAACTGGAGTTAGTAGATAGAAACTGAAGCAAGTAGATAGAAACTGAAGCCAGTAAATATAAACTGAAGTCAGCAGATAGTAACTGAAGCCAGTAGATATAAACTGAAGTTAGTAGATCTAAACTGAAGCCAGTAGATAGAAACTGAATCCAGTAGATATAAATTGAAGCCAGTAGATGTAAACTGAAGTTAGTAGATAGAAACTGAAGCCAGTAGATAGAAACTGAAGCCAGTAGATAGAAACTGAAGTTATTAGATAGAAACCGAAGCCAGTAGATAGAAACTGAAGCCAGTAGATAGAAACTGAAGTTAGTAGATAGAAACTGAAGCCAGTAGACATAAACTGAAGTTATTCGATAGAAACTAGAGCCAGTAGATAGAAACTGAAGTTAGTAGATAGAAACTGAAACCAGTAGATATAAACTGAAGCCAGTAGAATATAACGGAAGCCAGTAGATAGAAAATGAAGCCAGTAGACATTAACTGAAGTCAGTAGAGATAACCTGAAGCCAGTAGATAGAAACAGAAGCCAGTAGATAGAAACTGAAGCCAGTAGATAGAAACTGAAGCCAGTAGATATAAATTGAAGCCAGTAGATAAAAACTGAAGCCAGTAGACATAAACTGAAGTCAGTAGAGATAACCTGAAGCAAGTAGATATAAACTTAAGTTAGTAGATAGAAACTGAAGCCAGTAGATTTAAACTGAAGTTAGTAGATATAAACTGAAGCAAGTAGATCTAAACTGAAAACAGTAGATAGAAACTGAATCCAGTAGATATAAATTGAAGCCAGTAGATATAAACTGAAGTTATTAGATAGAAACCGAAGCCAGTAGATAGAAACGGAAGCAAGTAGATCTAAACTGAAGCCAGTAGATAGAAACTGAAGCCAGTAAATATAAACTGAAGTCAGTAGATATAAACTGAAGCCAGTAGATATAAACTGAAGCCAGTAGATATAAATTGAAGCCAGTAGATATAAACTGAAGTTAGTAGATAGAAACTGAAGCCAGTAGATTTAAACTGAAGCCAGTAGATAGAAACTGAAGTTATTAGATAGAAACCGAAGCCAGTAGATAGAAACTGAAGCCAGTAGATAGAAACTGAAGCCAGTAGATAGAAACTGAAGTTAGTAGATAGAAACTGAAGCAAGTAGATCTAAACTGAAGCCAGTAGATCTAAACTGAAGCCAGTAGATATAAATTGAAGCTAGTATATAGAAACTGAAGTCAGTAGATATAAACTGAAGCCAGTAGATATAAACTGAAGCCAGTAGATATAAATTGAAGCCAGTAGATATAAACTGAAGTTAGTAGATATAAATGGAAGTTAGTAGATAGAAACGGAAGTCAGTAGATGGAAACTGAAGCCAGTAGATAGATACTGAAGTTAGTAGATAGAAACCGAAGCCAGTAGATAGAAACTGAAGCCAGTAGATAGAAACTGGAGTTAGAAGATAGAAACTGAAGCAAGTAGATAGAAACTGAAGCCAGTAGATAGAAACTGGAGTTAGAAGATAGAAACTGAAGCAAGTAGATAGAAACTGAAGCCAGTAAATAGAAACTGAAGTCAGCAGATAGTAACTGAAGCCAGTAGATATAAACTGAAGTTAGTAGATCTAAACTGAAGCCAGTAGATAGAAACTGAATCCAGTAGATATAAATTGAAGCCAGTAGATGTAAACTGAAGTTAGTAGATAGAAACTGAAGCCAGTAGATAGAAACTGAAGCCAGTAGATAGAAACTGAAGTTAGTAGATAGAAACTGAAGCCAGTAGATAGAAACTGAAGTTAGTAGATAGAAACTGAAGCCAGTAGACATAAACTGAAGTTATTCGATAGAAACTAGAGCCAGTAGATAGAAACTGAAGTTAGTAGATAGAAACTGAAACCAGTAGATATAAACTGAAGCCAGTAGAATATAACGGAAGCCAGTAGATAGAAAATGAAGCCAGTAGATAGAAACGGAAGCCAGTAAATAGAAACTGAAGTTATTAGATAGAAACTGAAGCCCGTAGATAGAAGCTGAAGCCAGTAGATAGAAACTGAAGCCTGTAGATAGAAACTGAAGCCAGTAGACATTAACTGAAGTCAGTAGAGATAACCTGAAGCCAGTAGATATAAACTGAAGTCAGTAGATAGAAACAGAAGCCAGTAGATAGAAACTGAAGCCAGTAGATAGAAACTGAAGCCAGTAGATATAAATTGAAGCCAGTAGATAAAAACTGAAGCCAGTAGACATAAACTGAAGTCAGTAGAGATAACCTGAAGCAAGTAGATATAAACTTAAGTTAGTAGATAGAAACTGAAGCCAGTAGATAGAAACTTAAGTTAGTAGATAGAAACTGAAGCCAGTAGATTTAAACTGAAGTTAGTAGATATAAACTGAAGCAAGTAGATCTAAACTGAAAACAGTAGATAGAAACTGAATCCAGTAGATATAAATTGAAGCCAGTAGATATAAACTGAAGTTATTAGATAGAAACCGAAGCCAGTAGATAGAAACTGAAGCCAGTAGATATAAACTGAAGCCTGTAGATACAAACTGAAGCCAGTAGATATAAATTGAAGCCAGTAGATACAAACTGAAGTTAGTAGATATAAATTGAATTTAGCAGATAGAAACGGAAGTCAGTAGATGGAAACTGAAGCCAGTAGATATAAACTGAAGTTAGTAGATAGAAACTGAAACCAGTAGATATTAACGGAAGTCAGTAGATAGAAACTGAAGCCAGTAGATAGAAACTGAAGCCAGTTGATAGAAACTGAAGCCAGTAGATAGAAACTGAAGCCAGTTGATAGAAACTGAATCCAGTAGATAGAAACTGAAGCCAGTAGATATAAACTGAAGCCTGTAGATAGAAACTGAAGCCAGTAGACATAAACTGAAGTCAGTAGAGACAACCGGAAGCAAGTAGATATAAACTGAAGTCAGTAGATAGAAACTGAAGCCAGTAGATAGAAACTGAAGCCAGTAGATAGAAACTGAAGTTAGTAGATAGAAACTGAAGCAAGTAGATCTAAACTGAAGCCAGTAGATCTAAACTGAAGCCAGTAGATATAAATTGAAGCTAGTATATAGAAACTGAAGTCAGTAGATATAAACTGAAGCCAGTAGATATAAACTGAAGCCAGTAGATATAAATTGAAGCCAGTAGATATAAACTGAAGTTAGTAGATATAAATGGAAGTTAGTAGATAGAAACGGAAGTCAGTAGATGGAAACTGAAGCCAGTAGATAGATACTGAAGTTAGTAGATAGAAACCGAAGCCAGTAGATAGAAACTGAAGCCAGTAGATAGAAACTGGAGTTAGAAGATAGAAACTGAAGCAAGTAGATAGAAACTGAAGCCAGTAGATAGAAACTGGAGTTAGAAGATAGAAACTGAAGCAAGTAGATAGAAACTGAAGCCAGTAAATAGAAACTGAAGTCAGCAGATAGTAACTGAAGCCAGTAGATATAAACTGAAGTTAGTAGATCTAAACTGAAGCCAGTAGATAGAAACTGAATCCAGTAGATATAAATTGAAGCCAGTAGATGTAAACTGAAGTTAGTAGATAGAAACTGAAGCCAGTAGATAGAAACTGAAGCCAGTAGATAGAAACTGAAGTTAGTAGATAGAAACTGAAGCCAGTAGATAGAAACTGAAGTTAGTAGATAGAAACTGAAGCCAGTAGACATAAACTGAAGTTATTCGATAGAAACTAGAGCCAGTAGATAGAAACTGAAGTTAGTAGATAGAAACTGAAACCAGTAGATATAAACTGAAGCCAGTAGAATATAACGGAAGCCAGTAGATAGAAAATGAAGCCAGTAGATAGAAACGGAAGCCAGTAAATAGAAACTGAAGTTATTAGATAGAAACTGAAGCCCGTAGATAGAAGCTGAAGCCAGTAGATAGAAACTGAAGCCTGTAGATAGAAACTGAAGCCAGTAGACATTAACTGAAGTCAGTAGAGATAACCTGAAGCCAGTAGATATAAACTGAAGTCAGTAGATAGAAACAGAAGCCAGTAGATAGAAACTGAAGCCAGTAGATAGAAACTGAAGCCAGTAGATATAAATTGAAGCCAGTAGATAAAAACTGAAGCCAGTAGACATAAACTGAAGTCAGTAGAGATAACCTGAAGCAAGTAGATATAAACTTAAGTTAGTAGATAGAAACTGAAGCCAGTAGATAGAAACTTAAGTTAGTAGATAGAAACTGAAGCCAGTAGATTTAAACTGAAGTTAGTAGATATAAACTGAAGCAAGTAGATCTAAACTGAAAACAGTAGATAGAAACTGAATCCAGTAGATATAAATTGAAGCCAGTAGATATAAACTGAAGTTATTAGATAGAAACCGAAGCCAGTAGATAGAAACTGAAGCCAGTAGATATAAACTGAAGCCTGTAGATACAAACTGAAGCCAGTAGATATAAATTGAAGCCAGTAGATACAAACTGAAGTTAGTAGATATAAATTGAATTTAGCAGATAGAAACGGAAGTCAGTAGATGGAAACTGAAGCCAGTAGATATAAACTGAAGTTAGTAGATAGAAACTGAAACCAGTAGATATTAACGGAAGTCAGTAGATAGAAACTGAAGCCAGTAGATAGAAACTGAAGCCAGTTGATAGAAACTGAAGCCAGTAGATAGAAACTGAAGCCAGTTGATATAAACTGAAGCCTGTAGATAGAAACTGAAGCCAGTAGACATAAACTGAAGTCAGTAGAGACAACCGGAAGCAAGTAGATATAAACTGAAGTCAGTAGATAGAAACTGAAGCCAGTAGATATAAACTTAAGCCTGTAGATAGAAACTGAAGCCAGTAGACATAAACTGAAGTCAGTAGAGACAACCGGAAGCAAGTAGATATAAACTGAAGTCAGTAGATAGAAACTGAAGCCAGTAGATAGAAACTTAAGTTAGTAGATATAAACTGAAGCCAGTAGATTTAAACTGAAAACAGTAGATAGATACTGAATCCAGTAGATATAAATTGAAGCCAGTAGATATAAACTGAAGTTAGTAGATAGAAACTGAAGCCAGTAGATTTAAACTGAAGCCAGTAGATAGAAACTGAAGTTATTAGATAGAAACCG
Organism: Brachymystax lenok tsinlingensis; assembly: GCA_030435695.1. Lineage (NCBI taxonomy): Eukaryota > Metazoa > Chordata > Actinopteri > Salmoniformes > Salmonidae > Brachymystax > Brachymystax lenok. The sequence goes on along the minus strand of CM059786.1, from coordinate 11,701,787 downwards.
AAGCCAGTAGATAGAAACTGAAGCCAGTAGATAGAAACTGAAGCCTGTAGATAGAAACTGAAGCCAGTAGGTATAAACACAAGTTAGTATATATAAACTGAAGTTAGTAGATAGAAACTGAAGCCAGTAGATATAAACTGAAGCCAGTAAATGTAAACTGAAGTTAGTAGATAGAAACTGAAGCCAGTAGACATAAACTGAAGTCAGTAGAGATAACCTGAAGCCAGTAGATATAAACTGAAGTCAGTAGATAGAAACTGAAGCCAGTAGATAGAAACTGAAGTTAGTAGATAGAAACTGAAGCCAGTAGATTTAAACTGAAGCCAGTAGATAGAAACTGAAGCCAGTAAATATAAACTGAAGTCAGTAGATATAAACTGAAGCCAGTAGATATAAACTGAAGCCAGTAGATATAAACTGAAGTTAGTAGATAGAAACTGAAGCCAGTAGATTTAAACTGAAGCCAATAGATAGAAACTGAAGTTATTAGATAGAAACCGAAGCCAGTAGATAGAAACTGAAGCCAGTAGATAGAAACTGAAGTTAGTAGATAGAAACTGAAGCAAGTAGATCTAAACTGAAGCCAGTAGATCTAAACTGAAGCCAGTAGATATAAATTGAAGCTAGTATATAGAAACTGAAGTCAGTAGATATAAACTGAAGCCAGTAGATATAAACTGAAGTCAGTAGATATAAACTGAAGCCAGTAGATATAAATTGAAGCCAGTAGATATAAACTGAAGTTAGTAGATATAAATGGAAGTTAGTAGATAGAAACGGAAGTCAGTAGATGGAAACTGAAGCCAGTAGATAGAAACTGAAGTTATTAGATAGAAACTGAAGCCAGTAGATAGATACTGAAGTTAGTAGATAGAAACCGAAGCCAGTAGATAGAAACTGAAGCCAGTAGATAGAAACTGGAGTTAGTAGATAGAAACTGAAGCAAGTAGATAGAAACTGAAGCCAGTAAATATAAACTGAAGTCAGCAGATAGTAACTGAAGCCAGTAGATATAAACTGAAGTTAGTAGATCTAAACTGAAGCCAGTAGATAGAAACTGAAGTTATTAGATAGAAACTGAAGCCAGTAGATAGATACTGAAGTTAGTAGATAGAAACCGAAGCCAGTAGATAGAAACTGAAGCCAGTAGATAGAAACTGGAGTTAGTAGATAGAAACTGAAGCAAGTAGATAGAAACTGAAGCCAGTAAATATAAACTGAAGTCAGCAGATAGTAACTGAAGCCAGTAGATATAAACTGAAGTTAGTAGATCTAAACTGAAGCCAGTAGATAGAAACTGAATCCAGTAGATATAAATTGAAGCCAGTAGATGTAAACTGAAGTTAGTAGATAGAAACTGAAGCCAGTAGATAGAAACTGAAGCCAGTAGATAGAAACTGAAGTTATTAGATAGAAACCGAAGCCAGTAGATAGAAACTGAAGCCAGTAGATAGAAACTGAAGTTAGTAGATAGAAACTGAAGCCAGTAGACATAAACTGAAGTTATTCGATAGAAACTAGAGCCAGTAGATAGAAACTGAAGTTAGTAGATAGAAACTGAAACCAGTAGATATAAACTGAAGCCAGTAGAATATAACGGAAGCCAGTAGATAGAAAATGAAGCCAGTAGACATTAACTGAAGTCAGTAGAGATAACCTGAAGCCAGTAGATAGAAACAGAAGCCAGTAGATAGAAACTGAAGCCAGTAGATAGAAACTGAAGCCAGTAGATATAAATTGAAGCCAGTAGATAAAAACTGAAGCCAGTAGACATAAACTGAAGTCAGTAGAGATAACCTGAAGCAAGTAGATATAAACTTAAGTTAGTAGATAGAAACTGAAGCCAGTAGATTTAAACTGAAGTTAGTAGATATAAACTGAAGCAAGTAGATCTAAACTGAAAACAGTAGATAGAAACTGAATCCAGTAGATATAAATTGAAGCCAGTAGATATAAACTGAAGTTATTAGATAGAAACCGAAGCCAGTAGATAGAAACGGAAGCAAGTAGATCTAAACTGAAGCCAGTAGATAGAAACTGAAGCCAGTAAATATAAACTGAAGTCAGTAGATATAAACTGAAGCCAGTAGATATAAACTGAAGCCAGTAGATATAAATTGAAGCCAGTAGATATAAACTGAAGTTAGTAGATAGAAACTGAAGCCAGTAGATTTAAACTGAAGCCAGTAGATAGAAACTGAAGTTATTAGATAGAAACCGAAGCCAGTAGATAGAAACTGAAGCCAGTAGATAGAAACTGAAGCCAGTAGATAGAAACTGAAGTTAGTAGATAGAAACTGAAGCAAGTAGATCTAAACTGAAGCCAGTAGATCTAAACTGAAGCCAGTAGATATAAATTGAAGCTAGTATATAGAAACTGAAGTCAGTAGATATAAACTGAAGCCAGTAGATATAAACTGAAGCCAGTAGATATAAATTGAAGCCAGTAGATATAAACTGAAGTTAGTAGATATAAATGGAAGTTAGTAGATAGAAACGAAGTCAGTAGATGGAAACTGAAGCCAGTAGATAGATACTGAAGTTAGTAGATAGAAACCGAAGCCAGTAGATAGAAACTGAAGCCAGTAGATAGAAACTGGAGTTAGAAGATAGAAACTGAAGCAAGTAGATAGAAACTGAAGCCAGTAGATAGAAACTGGAGTTAGAAGATAGAAACTGAAGCAAGTAGATAGAAACTGAAGCCAGTAAATAGAAACTGAAGTCAGCAGATAGTAACTGAAGCCAGTAGATATAAACTGAAGTTAGTAGATCTAAACTGAAGCCAGTAGATAGAAACTGAATCCAGTAGATATAAATTGAAGCCAGTAGATGTAAACTGAAGTTAGTAGATAGAAACTGAAGCCAGTAGATAGAAACTGAAGCCAGTAGATAGAAACTGAAGTTAGTAGATAGAAACTGAAGCCAGTAGATAGAAACTGAAGTTAGTAGATAGAAACTGAAGCCAGTAGACATAAACTGAAGTTATTCGATAGAAACTAGAGCCAGTAGATAGAAACTGAAGTTAGTAGATAGAAACTGAAACCAGTAGATATAAACTGAAGCCAGTAGAATATAACGGAAGCCAGTAGATAGAAAATGAAGCCAGTAGATAGAAACGGAAGCCAGTAAATAGAAACTGAAGTTATTAGATAGAAACTGAAGCCCGTAGATAGAAGCTGAAGCCAGTAGATAGAAACTGAAGCCTGTAGATAGAAACTGAAGCCAGTAGACATTAACTGAAGTCAGTAGAGATAACCTGAAGCCAGTAGATATAAACTGAAGTCAGTAGATAGAAACAGAAGCCAGTAGATAGAAACTGAAGCCAGTAGATAGAAACTGAAGCCAGTAGATATAAATTGAAGCCAGTAGATAAAAACTGAAGCCAGTAGACATAAACTGAAGTCAGTAGAGATAACCTGAAGCAAGTAGATATAAACTTAAGTTAGTAGATAGAAACTGAAGCCAGTAGATAGAAACTTAAGTTAGTAGATAGAAACTGAAGCCAGTAGATTTAAACTGAAGTTAGTAGATATAAACTGAAGCAAGTAGATCTAAACTGAAAACAGTAGATAGAAACTGAATCCAGTAGATATAAATTGAAGCCAGTAGATATAAACTGAAGTTATTAGATAGAAACCGAAGCCAGTAGATAGAAACTGAAGCCAGTAGATATAAACTGAAGCCTGTAGATACAAACTGAAGCCAGTAGATATAAATTGAAGCCAGTAGATACAAACTGAAGTTAGTAGATATAAATTGAATTTAGCAGATAGAAACGGAAGTCAGTAGATGGAAACTGAAGCCAGTAGATATAAACTGAAGTTAGTAGATAGAAACTGAAACCAGTAGATATTAACGGAAGTCAGTAGATAGAAACTGAAGCCAGTAGATAGAAACTGAAGCCAGTTGATAGAAACTGAAGCCAGTAGATAGAAACTGAAGCCAGTTGATAGAAACTGAATCCAGTAGATAGAAACTGAAGCCAGTAGATATAAACTGAAGCCTGTAGATAGAAACTGAAGCCAGTAGACATAAACTGAAGTCAGTAGAGACAACCGGAAGCAAGTAGATATAAACTGAAGTCAGTAGATAGAAACTGAAGCCAGTAGATATAAACTTAAGCCTGTAGATAGAAACTGAAGCCAGTAGACATAAACTGAAGTCAGTAGAGACAACCGGAAGCAAGTAGATATAAACTGAAGTCAGTAGATAGAAACTGAAGCCAGTAGATAGAAACTTAAGTTAGTAGATATAAACTGAAGCCAGTAGATTTAAACTGAAAACAGTAGATAGATACTGAATCCAGTAGATATAAATTGAAGCCAGTAGATATAAACTGAAGTTAGTAGATAGAAACTGAAGCCAGTAGATTTAAACTGAAGCCAGTAGATAGAAACTGAAGTTATTAGATAGAAACCGAAGCCAGTAGATAGAAACTGAAGCCAGTAGATAGAAACTGAAGCCTGTAGATAGAAACTGAAGCCAGTAGGTATAAACACAAGTTAGTATATATAAACTGAAGTTAGTAGATAGAAACTGAAGCCAGTAGATATAAACTGAAGCCAGTAAATATAAACTGAAGTTAGTAGATAGAAACTGAAGCCAGTAGACATAAACTGAAGTCAGTAGAGATAACCTGAAGCCAGTAGATATAAACTGAAGTCAGTAGATAGAAACTGAAGCCAGTAGATAGAAACTGAAGTTAGTAGATAGAAACTGAAGCCAGTAGATTTAAACTGAAGTTAGTAGATAGAAACTGAAGCAAGTATATCTAAACTGAAGCCAGTAGATAGAAACTGAAGCCAGTAGATAGAAACTGAAGCCAGTAGATTTAAACTGAAGTTAGTAGATATAAACTGAAGCAAGTAGATCTAAACTGAAAACAGTAGATAGAAACTGAATCCAGTAGATATAAATTGAAGCCAGTAGATATAAACTGAAGTTATTAGATAGAAACCGAAGCCAGTAGATAGAAACTGAAGCCAGTAGATATAAACTGAAGCCTGTAGATACAAACTGAAGCCAGTAGATATAAATTGAAGCCAGTAGATACAAACTGAAGTTAGTAGATATAAATTGAATTTAGCAGATAGAAACGGAAGTCAGTAGATGGAAACTGAAGCCAGTAGATATAAACTGAAGTTAGTAGATAGAAACTGAAACCAGTAGATATTAACGGAAGTCAGTAGATAGAAACTGAAGCCAGTAGATAGAAACTGAAGCCAGTTGATAGAAACTGAAGCCAGTAGATAGAAACTGAAGCCAGTTGATAGAAACTGAATCCAGTAGATAGAAACTGAAGCCAGTAGATATAAACTGAAGCCTGTAGATAGAAACTGAAGCCAGTAGACATAAACTGAAGTCAGTAGAGACAACCGGAAGCAAGTAGATATAAACTGAAGTCAGTAGATAGAAACTGAAGCCAGTAGATATAAACTTAAGCCTGTAGATAGAAACTGAAGCCAGTAGACATAAACTGAAGTCAGTAGAGACAACCGAAGCAAGTAGATATAAACTGAAGTCAGTAGATAGAAACTGAAGCCAGTAGATAGAAACTTAAGTTAGTAGATATAAACTGAAGCCAGTAGATTTAAACTGAAAACAGTAGATAGATACTGAATCCAGTAGATATAAATTGAAGCCAGTAGATATAAACTGAAGTTAGTAGATAGAAACTGAAGCCAGTAGATTTAAACTGAAGCCAGTAGATAGAAACTGAAGTTATTAGATAGAAACCGAAGCCAGTAGATAGAAACTGAAGCCAGTAGATAGAAACTGAAGCCTGTAGATAGAAACTGAAGCCAGTAGGTATAAACACAAGTTAGTATATATAAACTGAAGTTAGTAGATAGAAACTGAAGCCAGTAGATATAAACTGAAGCCAGTAAATATAAACTGAAGTTAGTAGATAGAAACTGAAGCCAGTAGACATAAACTGAAGTCAGTAGAGATAACCTGAAGCCAGTAGATATAAACTGAAGTCAGTAGATAGAAACTGAAGCCAGTAGATAGAAACTGAAGTTAGTAGATAGAAACTGAAGCCAGTAGATTTAAACTGAAGTTAGTAGATAGAAACTGAAGCAAGTATATCTAAACTGAAGCCAGTAGATAGAAACTGAAGCCAGTATATATAAACTGAAGTTAGTAGATAGAAGCTGCAGTTAGTAGATATAAACTGAAGCCAGTAGATATAAACTGATGCCAGTAGATAGAAACTGAAGTTAGTAGATATAAACTGAAGCCAGTAGATAGAAACTGAAGCCAGTAGATAGAAACTGAAGTTATTAGATAGAAACTGAAGCCAGTAGATAGAAACTGAAGCCAGTAGATAGAAACTGAAGTTAGTAGATTGAAACTGAAGCCAGTAGATAGAGCACCCATCCATACAACTTATTCAGTGCATGAAAATGTACACTCTCACGGTTGAGACTATGTCTTTTTTTCTTATTTTAAACCTTTACTTAACTAGGCAAGTCAGTTAAGAACAAATTCTTATTCACAAAGACAGCGTAGGAACAGTGGGTTAACTGCCTTGTTAATGTGAAGAACGACAGATTTTTACCTTGTCAGCTCAGGGATTCAATCTAGCAACCTTTCGGTTACTGGCCAAACGCTCTAGCCACTAGGCTACATGCCGCCCCAGCTGATTTTATATTGATTGTGATTTACACTAACGAATTAACAAAAAAGCTGCATTGTTTACAAGCGCGATTCAATTGAAACCTGTCCTTAGGTTCAGTTTTTTCATATATGTTTAGTACAGAAATAGTCTCTCTCTCTTCCACTCTCTCCAGATGTATGTATTCCCATCAAAACTTGTGAAATGTTCCCGAACTCCCAGAGGCTTTCCCTGCAATGGAGGGAGTTGAGGTGGTCTGATGGAAGTGTTTTCCTATTGTGGCATTCAACCCTCATTTGTATTGCAAAGAAATCTGTCTCGGCACACACACACAGACAAACACACACACACACACGGACAAACACCATATAAAGTAGTCAATCAAAAACGGGAGGAATGATTACATTGGGGGCCCATTCCTCTCCTGGGGGGTCTAAGGAACTCGAAACGGCCAAACAGACCACACACACACACACACATACACACACACAGAGACCAACTTGAACCGGGACTACCTCTCCAGGTTTACAGAGGTCAACAGGTTACAGGGGTGTAGGGGAACAAGACAGAGGGGGGAGAGGGAGAGGGGGAAAGAAAGACAGAGGGAGAGAGTAAAAGAGGGAAAATTCAAGCTAAAGGGGGACAACAACAGGCGGGGGAAGGGTGTGTGTGTGTGAGAGAGAGAGAGAGAGAGAGAGAGAGAGAGAGAGAGAGAGAGAGAGAGAGAGAGAGAGAGAGAGAGAGAGATACAACTGTAAATAAGCTCATGAATGGGCAATGCCGAGGTCCTTGTTTCCACGACAGTCAGGACCAGCATCCTCTCTGTCAGCCACACTTTAAAGGGGTTGCCATGAATTGGCAATAACTTACAGGTAGCTCAGTGGCAATTAAAATTCTGTATTTCATATTACAGTACACCTACTGTAATGTAAATATGGAATCAAAGAAAGTACTGTGAAATGACAAACAGTACAATACCGTACAATGTACTGTATTATACTGTAAAAATAATGATGCTACCATAATTGGAATGAATGGATGAATGGGAGGGGTTTGTATTTTACTGTAATTACAAGGGATTGGCTTTGGCAGGTTGTCTGCTACACTTCATTATGTAACCGTAAATTCCAAAGTAACTTAACAGTACATTACTGTAAAGAAGTGCTTTCTTTACCTACACTGTACCTACACTGTAAAAAACGTAACTTGTAACAAGTTACAGTTTTTACAGTGTATCTAAAGTGTTTACGCATTACAGCATATTAAGGAACGTTTTGTGTTTTATATCACTTGCACTTCTAGAGGCCTTCACAATCTGTCCCCCTATACATTTTCAATTGATGGGGCACTATAACCACTTAACCAATTGATACAGCATTCTTACTCACGGGTGCAGCAAATATAACCTATATAATATAGCAAATAAGGCACAACTCAAAATATGTTAATAATCCAGAAACAACAAACCATGCACCCACTAGTGGTCAAAAGGTTTTTGGCATGCCAAAGATACGGTACGGGTACTGTACTCTGTGGGGTTGGAATACAGCAACTCTTTCCCCGGCCACAACATTTTCACATAATGCACCATAATTTACAGTATGCTACAGTAAAACATTTCAAAGTATTTTACTGTTAATAATACCCTAAATTACCCTACAAATTACAATTTTCTGTTACAGTGCAGAGCACGTCACCTGACTGGGGACCAGACGTATCTCTGCCCCAGTTAGTCCCGGTTTCAAACCCCTGTCTAACTACATCTGTTTGTCTGTGACTATATCATGATCACGGAGGCTTTATCGCTGCTACACTATAAGTTTGTCCACACACTTGGACCCAAATCAGCGGACCTCTCTATATAGTCAGGTGAGTCCTGTGCTTGTTCTGAGGTCAGAGACAGAGCATGAAATGAATTATTATGACATATTGTCAACCTGCTGCAGGGACTTGAGTCTGTCCATTAGCTTCAAGCTAAGAGACGATGCAGGACACAGACACACCCGCACAACATCCTGTACATACCAGGGCAGTCCCTCGCAGCTTAAAAATACATTTTAGGAGGGTAAATGACCAAATAATAAATTTCTTCACTTAAGGTTGTCGTCATACAGCATTACTTACTGGAAGTGTGAAGAATCCCAATTGTTGATTTATCTTTTTAGAGCCAAATGGAATCAATTAAGTGACTATTCATTTAATGCCCATGTAATTAGGAACAGCATGCTCGGTAAACAAGGATATGCCAAATGCACACAAGTAAACCCACATTAATTACAAGTACACACACTGGCACACACACACGCACAGTCTATAGGCTGCTCATTTCTGTTGGAGGAATGATTGTAGAGATCGTATTCATCTTTCTATAATATTTTTAGATTTGTTCAAACATCTATTCAGGAGAGTCTGCTTCCATACGCTTTTGAATTGCACTTTTTATATAAACATACAGTATACTGTATACTTTATACTACAGTATTTCATGTGTCCTTTTGTTACAAAATGTCCTATACTTTACTTTAGCAACTTCATTCGCCAGCTGCTTAGCGCTGTACAGTCTATCTGTCAGTTCCTGTTGTAAAACTGTAGTAGTAGACTGTATTTCCCCCCAGCTCCATTAATCTCCATCAACTCTATGTATAGCGCCACGTCCTTTCCTTTGTCAGAGGGCCAGGACGGCGCGGTACGGTGTGGCACGATACAGCGTGGCGCGGTGCGGGCACAGCAGCATATGCTCCTCTTTCTCTCTGCGGAGAATCAAATCAAATTTGTCTGTGATGTCAGCTTGTCATCAGAGGCATCGTGGCAACAATTAGATTAACATTTAGTCAAGCAGCTAACAGACGGCAGGAGAAATGAGACAGGGACTGATCACACTCTAGGCCTCCATTAACCCTACTGAGATGGAGGGATTGAGAGGAGGAGAGGGGTAGGAGGAGAGAGAGAAGGGGGAGGAGATGGAAAGAGAGATGGGGAGAGAGAGAGAGAGAGAGAGAGAGAGAGAGAGAGAGAGAGAGAGAGAGAGAGAGAGAGGGATGTGGAAATTCTTCATCACCTTAACCTTCAAAGATGTATCACAGAAGATACAGCTATTTACAAAACCATGATTCCTCTCAGGTAGACAGATGTCTGTTCTCTCAGTCAGAATGAATGTTCTAATTGTACAAAGTCACCACACAACATAATACAGTATGTTACAGGATCTGAGGCGTTTGACGCTAGTTTCTACTTCACAGTAAGGCCGTTTAAAATATATATTTATATTTACATATATAAAGTTCCTTCAGAAAGTATTTATATTTATTAAATCTCACCCATCTACACACAATACCCCATATAATGACAAAGTGGAAACATGTTTTTAGACATTTTTGCTAATTTATTTAAAATGAAATACAGAAACATCTCATTTACATAAGTATTCACACCCCTGAGTCAATAACTTTTAGAATCACCTTTGGCAGCGATTACAGCGGTGAGTCTTTCTGGGTAAGTCTCTAAGAGCATTGCACACCTGGATTGTACAATATTTGCATTATTTTTTAAAAGATGATTCAAGCTCTGTCAAGTTGGTTGTTGATCATTGCTAGACAGCCATATTCATGTCTTGCCATAGATTTTCAAGCCGAATTAAGTCAAAACTGTAACCAGGCCACTCAGGAACATTCCACGTCGTCTTGGTAAGCAATGCCAGTGTATGTTTGGCCTAGTGTTGTAGGTTATTGTCTTGCTGAAAGGTGAATTAATTTCCCAGTGTCTGGTGAAAAGCAGACTGAATCAGGTTTTCCTCTATGATTTTGCCTTTTTATCCTGAAAAACTTTCCAGTTCTTAACGATTACAAGCATACCCATAACATGATGCAGCCAGAACTATGCTTGAAAATATGGAGAGTGGTACTCAGTAATGCGTTGTATTGGATTTGCCCCAAACATAACACTTTGCAGTATTAACACTCACCTGTGTTCCCTATAAATGCTGTTTAGAATTAAACAGATTTGTACCTACACACTGAAGGAGGCTGCAAGTAATTGAAGATATCTAAAAATGAAGTAAGCTTTTTGCAACAACTTCTTAAGTGTGGACCCATCACACCTTTTGTTCGTCTGAATCTGTGCTTGAAATGTATTGCTCGATTGAGGGACCTTAGAGATCATTGTATGTGTGGGGTACAGAGATGAGGTAGTCATTCAAAAATCATGTTAAACACTATTATTGCACACAGAGTGAGTCTATGCAACTTATTACGTGACTTGTTAAGCACATTTTTACTCCTGAACTTGCCATAACAAAGGGGTTGAACACTTATTGACTCAAGACATTTCAGCTTTACTTTTAAAATTAATTAGTAAAACATTATGGGGTATTGTGTGTAGGCCAGTGACACAAAATCTACATTTAATACATTTTAAATTCAGGAAGTAACACAACAAAATGTGGAAAAAGTAAAGGGGTGTGAATAGTTTCTGAAGGCACTTTATACAGTATATATACAGTACCAGTCAAACATTTGGACACACCTATTCATTCGAGTTTTTCTTTATTTTTACTATTTTCTACATTGTAGAATAATAGTGAAGACATTAAACTATGAAATAACACATATGGAATCATGTAGTAACCAAAAAAGTGTTATTCAAATCAAAATAGATTTGAGATCCTTCAAAGTAGAAACTCTTTGTGTTGATGACAGCCTTGCACACTCTTGGCATTCTCAACCAGGTTCACCTTTCCAACAGTCTTGAAGGAGTTCCCACATATGCTGAGCACTTGTTGGCTGCTTTTCCTTCACTCTGCGGTCCAACTCATCACAAACCATCTCAACTGGGTTGAGGTCAGGTGATTGTGGAGGCCAGGTCATCTGATGCAGCACTCCATCACTCTCCTTCTCGGTCAAATAGCCTTTACACAGCCTGGAGGTGTGTTGCATCATTGTCCTGTTGAAAAACAAATGATAGTCCCATTAAGCGCAAACCAGACTGGATGGCGTATCACTGCAAAATGCTGTGGTAGCCATGCTGGTTAAGTGTGCCTTGAATTCTAAACAAATCACTGACAGTGTCACCAGCAAAGCATCCCACACATCACACCTCCTCCAACATGCTTCACGGTGGGAACCACACATGCGGAGATAATCCGTTCACCTACACTGCGTCTCACAAAAACACTGTCTCAACGTCAACAGTGCAGAGGCGGCTCCGGGATGCTGGCCTTCTAAACAGAAATGCAAAGAAAAAGCCATATCTCAGACTGGCCAATAAAAATAAAATATTAAGATGGGCAAAAGAACACAGACACTGGACAGAGGAACTCTGCCTAGAAGGCCAGCATCCCGGAGTCGCCTCTTCACTGTTGACATTGAGACTGGTGTTTTGCAGGTACAATTTAATGAAGCTGCCAGTTGAGGACTTGTGAGGCATCCGAACTAGACACTCTAATGTACTTGTCCTCTTGCTCAGTTGTGCACTGGGCCTCCCACTCATCTTTCTATTCTGGTTAGAGCCAGTTTGTTCTGTTCTGTGAAGGGAGTAGTACACAGATTTGTACGAGATCTTCTTTTTCTTGGCAATTTCTTGCATAGCATAGCCTTCATTTCTCAGAACAGGAATAGACTGACGAGTTTCAGAAGAAAGTTATTTTGATCGGTAGTTAATATATATATATATATATATATATATATATATATATATACATACTCAGCAAAAAAATAAACATCCCTTTTTCAGGACCCTGTCTTTCAAAGATAATTCGTAAAAATCCCAATAACTTCACAGATCTTCATTGTAAAGGGTTTAAACATTGTTTCCCATGCTTGTTCAATGAACCATAAACAATTAATGAACATGCACCTGTGGAACGGTCGTTAAGACACTAACAACTTACAGACAGTAGGCAATTAATGTCACTGTTATGAAAACGTAGGACACTAAAGAGGCCTTTCTACCGACTCTGAAAAACACCAAAAGAAAGATGCCCAGGGTCCCTGCTCATCTGCGTGAACGTGCCTTAGTCATGCTGCAAGGAGGCATGAGGACTGCAGATGTGGACAGGGCAATGAATTGCAATGTCCGTACTGTGAGACTCCTAAGACAGTGCTACAGGGAGACAGGACGGACAGCTGATCGTCCTCGCAGTGGCAGACCACGCATAACTACACCTACACAGGATCGGTACATCCGAACATCACACCTGCGGGACAGGTACAGGATGGCATCACCAACTGCCTGAGTTACACCAGGAATGCACAATCCCTCCATCAATGCTCAGACTGTTCGCAATAGGCTGAGAGAGGCTGGACTGAGGGCTTGTAGGCCTGTTATAAGGCAGGTCCTCACCAGACATCACCGGGCAACAAAGTCGCCTATGGGCACAAACCCACCGTCGCTGGACCAGACAGGACTGGCAAAAAGTGCTCTTCACTGACGAGTCACGGTTTTGTCTCACCAGGGGTGATGTTCGGATTTGCGTTTATCGTCGAAGGAATGAATGTTACACCAAGGCCTGTACTCTGGAGCGGGATCGATTTGGAGGTGGAGGGTCCGTCATGGTCTGGGGCAGTGTGTCACAGCATCATTGGACTGAGCTTGTTGTCATTGCAGGCAATCTCAACGCTGTGCGTTACAGGGAAGACATCCTCCTCCCTCATGTGGTACCCTTCCTGCAGGCTCATCCTGACATGACCCTCCAGCATGACAATGTCACCAGCCATACTACTCGTTCTGTGCGTGATTTCCTGCAAGACAGGAATGGCAGAGTTCTGCTATGGCCAGCGGAGAGCCCGGATCTCAATGCCATTGAGCACGCGCCTGGGACCTGTTGGATCGGAGGGTGAGGGCTAGGGCCATTCCCCCCCAGAAATGTCTGGGAACTTGCAGGTGCCTTGGTGAAAGAGTGGGGTAACATCTCACAGCAAGAACTGGCAAACCTGGTGCCATCCATGAGGAGGAGATACACTGCGGTGCTTAATGCAGCTGGTGGCCACACCAGATACTGGCTGTTACTTTAGATTTTGACCCCCTTTGTTCAGGGACACATTATTAAATTTCTGTTAGTCACATGTCTGTGGAACTTGTTCAGTTTATGTCTGTTGTTGAATCTTGTTATGTTCATACAAATATTTACACATATTAAGTTTGTTGAAAATAAACGCAGTTGACAGTGAGAGGATGTTTCTTTTTTTGCTGAGTTTATATACACTTTACGGACACAGTATATTTGACATTAGTTATCTTGTTATTAGTCCCACCCTTCGGCTCCACTCAACCCCTCCCATCTATCTCTGAAGACCATCCATTTTTTATTTCTATTTGCCATTATTTTCAACTGTGCTATGATGTTTCACAAAAGGACATTTCTTTTTTTGCTGAGTTTATATATATTATTGTATTTTTTGCTTAATTGCCTTCTTGAGCATGTGAACTTTAATGTGCCTTAATTACAAACTTGTATTGGATCCATAACTATGAATAAAAACAAAATATGATTAGCCTAGTTTAGCCAAGGAGAAAGCACTGTGCTATACAAGGAGAATGAAAGGTTCCTTCCTGGCTAGTCATGAATGGCTGAGATAATGGGGTAGCCTATAATAGAATGGGGGCTTCCCTGGTCAGAATAGATAGATCATTTTACTTGCACAGATTTTTTAAAACATTGCTGCCCTGAATTTAGCTCAGTTTAAGTAGAGAGCGTTTCTGGATGCCATGCTGACTCACGTGTTTACATGTGTGGGTGGGAGGGGCTAAGGCTTAAGGTGTGAAAGATGCTGAATGAGTGTGAACAAAGAAGATCTCTGTAGGAAGTGTGAAAATCTTATCAAAATCTTTCAAATGGTATTTTCTCCTACTTGTCTCATTAAAGGGATAACAAGTTGAATCATATTTTAAAGCAGCATAACTTCCCAATGTTTCCTCCAACTACAGTGTATGATATACCATTTTGAAGCTCTTAGTCGGTGCTTTCATAAAATGTAAAAATAAGCAAATCATTTACATTTAACATAAGCCTTGATAGAGAAATCTGGACACATGAATATGAACATTTAAATCACGAACTGGTTGTTGCATTGGGTAAAAAGCCTTCTGTAGATCTTCAAGATCTCACTGCTAATCAGAGGCAAAGGGCTGTTGTGTGTGTGTGTGTGTGTGTGTGTGTGAGCAGGTCTCTAGGTGGCGTCAGGCAGGCTGGTGTGTGAGGACCAAGTTGGTTTGAGTGACAGTTTAAAGGAGGGTTCATTAAACCATCTGATCGCCCTGGTGGCTACAATTCCCAGCTCCCCCTCTCCTCCCCTCCTTCTCTCCATCTCCCTTCTTCCTCTCTTCCTCCTCGTCTTTTACCTGGAGTCTTCAAGGACACAGTGGAGGTAGCGGCACTCTGTCTGCACACCGACGCATTCTGCGCTGCGGTGTGTATGGCTTCAGGCCAGAGAGACGCTGGTAGAGCTCCCTCCGAATAAACAGATTAAGAGTGACAGCTCTTTCTCTCCCTTTCTTTCTCGGTCTGTCTCTCTCTCTGCTGAGTTTTCAACATTACAGACAGCACTATCTGACCACACAACACAATATGACACAAATTGTTCTATTTAGTGTGTCACTTAAAAGAGGAGAAAACATAGTTAAGAGAAAAGAGAACAGAATGATAGAGGAGGGGAAGAGAAAAGAGAGAGATGAGAGAGAGGTGTGCTTGGTAGTCTGGGTTAGACATGACAGTGTTTCTGTGGTTTGTTGTTGAAACCCAGCTTTGAAAAAATAAAGATTTCAACATAAGATACAACAGGGAAAACATTGGATAACAAAGATTTGACAAATAGTTGTTACTATGCTTTTTATATATTCAATATGATTCTAATGACTACCTGGATAACTTGAGGTTATGATATGTTTTGTTGTTTGATGTTTTAGGACAAATCATTTCAGCCTCATGTATGAGGCATCCACAAAGTGTTATCAGACAACACAATACAACAACAATTGGACATTACACTACTACAACATAATTCTAATATGTAACAGAAGCATTAATAATGTATTTGACTGAAAAAGTTAATGGCTTGTTGTTGATTATGTTGTTTCTAAGCAGCACATTTATTGTTCAGTGAGTCATGGAGTCCTCTCTGTAGTGTCCTCCAGGGCAGTGATGCATGGCTACTTAACCCCTGACCGCTCATGGCTATACAGTAACTCTGACACTTCATGTTGCCTACTCTGTCTGGACCAGCTCAGACCTCCTATTACAGCCCTACTGTCTTACACCTTCACTGTCTTACTGCTCTACTGTCTTACTGCTCTACTGTCTTTCTGCTCTACTCTTACACCTTTACTGTCTTACAGCTCTACTGTCTTTCTGCTCTACTGTCTTACACCTTTACTGTCTTACAGCTCTACTGTCTTTCTGCTCTACTGTCTTACACCTTTACTGTCTTACTGCTCTACTGTCTTACTGCTCTACTGTATTTCTGCTCTACTGTCTTACACCTTTACTGTCTTACACCTTTACTGTCTTACTGCTCTACTCTTTTACAGCTCTACTGTCTTTACTGCTCTACTGTCTTACATCTTTACTGTGTTACAGCTCAACTGTCTTACTGCTCTACTGTCTTACACCTTTACTGTCTTACAGCCCTACTTTCTTAAAGCGCTACTGTCTTACACCTTTACTGTCTTACTGCTCTACTGTCTTAATGCTCTACTGTCTTACAGCTCTACTGTTTTACAGCTATTGTGTCTTACAGTTCTAGTGTCTTACAGCTCTACTGTCTTACAGCTCTACTTTATTACAGCCCTACTGTCATACAGCCCTACTGTCTTATTGCTCTACTGTCTTACATCCTTACTCTCTTACAGCTCTTGTGACTTACATCCCTACTGTCTTACAGCCCTACTGTCTTACAGCCCTATTATATTACAGCCCTACTGTCTTACAGCTCTTGTGTCTTACTGCTCTAGGGTCTTACTCCTTTACTGTCTTACACCTCTACTTTCTTACAGCCCTACTGTCTTACAGCCCTACTATATTACAGCCCTACTGTCTTACAGCTCTTGTGTCTTACTGCTCTACTGTCTTACAACTCTACTGTTTTACAGCTCTACTGTCTTACAGCTTTACTGTCTTACTGCTCTATTGTCTTACTGCTCTAGGGTCTTACTCCTTTACTGTCTTACACCTCTACTGTCTTACTGCTCTACTGTCTTATAGCTCTACTGTCTTACACCTTCATTGTCTTACTGCTCTACTGTCTTACAGCTCTACTGTCTTACAGCCCTACTGTCTGACTGCTCTACTGTCTTACAGCCCTACTGTCTTATAGCTCTACAGTCATACTGTTTTACTGTCTTACACCTATTCTGTCTTACAGCTCTACAGTCATACTGTTTTACTGTCTTACACCTATTCTGTCTTACAGCTCTACTGTCTTACTGCTCTACTGTCTTACAACTCTACTGTCTTACAGCTCTACTGTCTTAAAGCCCTACTGTCTTACTGCTCTACTGTCTTACTGCTCTACGGTCTTACTCCTTTTACTGTCTTACACCTCTACTGTCTTACTGCTCTACAGTCTTACATTTCTACTGTCTTCCACCTTTACTGTCTTACTGCTCTACTGCCTTACAGCTCTACTGTCTTACAGCTCTACTGTCCTACAGCTCTTGTGTCTTACTGCTCTACTGTCTTACAGCCCTACTGTCTTATAGCTCTACTGTCTTACTGCTCTACTGTATTACAGCCCTACTGTCTTACAGCTCTCGTGTCTTACAGCTCTCGTGTCTTACTGCTCTACTGTCTTACAGCTCTATTGTCTTACAGCCCTACTGTCTTACAGCCCTACTGTCTTACAGCTCTGCTGTCTTCCATCCCTACTGTCGTTCAGCTCTACTGTCTTACAGCTCTTGTGTCTTATATCCCTACTGTCTTCATCCCTACTGTCTTATAGCTCTACTGTCTTACTGCTCTACTGTCTTACAGCTATACTGTCTTACAGCTCTTGTGTCTTACCTCCCTACTGTCTTACAGCCCTACTATATTACAGCACTACTGTCTTACAGCTCTTGTGACTTACTTCTCTACTGTCTTACAGCTCTACTGTTTTACATATCTACTGTCTTACTAATCTACTGTCTTACAGCCATACTGTCTTACAGCTCTACTGTCTTACAGCTCTAGTGTCTTACTGCTCTACTGTCTTACAGCTCTAGTGTCTTACTGCTCTACTGTCTTACTGCTCTACTGTCTTAAATCTCTTGTGTCTTACATCCCTACTGTCTTACTGCTCTACTGTCTTACAGCCCTACTGTCTTACATTCCGACTGTCTTATTGCTCTACAGTCTTACATCCTTACTGTCTTACAGCTCTACTGTCTTACAGCTCTTGTGTCTTACATCCATACTGTCTTACAGGCCAACTGTCTTACTGCTCTACTGTCTTACATCCCTACTGTCTTAAAGCTCTACTGTCTAACTGCTCTACTGTCTTACACCTCTATTGTCTTACAGCTCTTGTGTCTTACAGCTCTAGTGTCTTACTGCTCTACTGTCTTACAGCTCTACTGTGTTACAGCCCTACTGTCTTACTGCTCTACTGTCTTACTGCTCTACGGTCTTACTCCTTTACTGTCTTACACATCTACTGTCTTACATTTCTACTGTCTTACATTTCTACTGTCTTCCACCTTTACTGTCTTACTGCTCTACTGCCTTACAGCTCTACTGTCTTACAGCTCTGCTGTTTTACAGCTCTACTGTCCTACAGCTTTTGTGTCTTACATCCCTACTGTCTTACAGCCCTACTGTCTGACTGCTCTACTGTCTTACAGCCCTACTGTCTTATAGCTCTACTGTCTTACTGCTCTACTGTCTTACAGCTCTATTGTCTTACAGCCCTACTGTGTTACACCCCTGCTGTCTTATAGCTCTACTGTCTTACTGTTTTACTGTCTTACACCTTCACTGTCTTACAGCTCTACTGTATTACAGCCCTACTGTCTAACAGCTCTCGTGTCTTACAGCTCTAGTGTCTTACTGCTCTACTGTCTTACAGCTCTACTGTCTTACATTCCTACTGTCTTATTGCTCTACTGTCTTACATCCTTACTGTCTTACAGCTCTACTGTCTTACAGCTCTTGTGTCTTACATCCATACTGTCTTACAGCCCAACTGTCTTACTGCTCTACTGTCTTACATCCCTACTGTCTTACAGTTCTACTGTATTACAGCCCTACTGTTTTACAGCTCTTGTGTCTTACTTCTCTACTGTCTTACAGCTCTACTATATTACAACCCTACTGTATTACAGCTCTATTGTCTTACAACTCTAGTGTCTTATTACTCTACTGTCTTACTGCTCTACGGTCTTACTCCTTTACTGTCTTACACCTCTACTGTCTTACTGCTCTACTGTCTTAAAGCTCTTGTGTCTTACATCCCTACTGTCTTACTGCTCTACTGTCTTACAGCTCTACTGTCTTACAGCTCTATTGTCTTACACCTCTACTGTCTTACTGCTCTTCTGTCTTACAGCTCTACTGTCTCACAACTCTACTGTCTTACTGCTCTACTGTCTTTAGCTCTACTGTGCTCTTCGTATTACTGCTCTACTGTCTTACAGCTCTACGGTATTACACCTTTACTGTCTTACACCTTTACTGCCTTACTGCTCTACTGTCTTATAGCTCTACAGTATTACACCTTTACTGTCTTACACCTTTACTGTCTTACTGCTCTACTGTTGTATAGCTCTACTGTGCTCTACTATCTCACTGCTCTACGGTCTTACAGCCCTACTGTCTTATAGCTCTACGGTTATACACCTGTACTGTCTTCCACCTCTACTGTCTTACTGCTCTACTGTCTTACTGGTTTACTGTTTTACAGCTCTGTAGTACAGTTCTACTGTTTAACAGGCCTATTGTCTTACTTTTCTACTGTCTTACTGCTACACTCTCTTAATGCTCTACTGTCTTACTGCTCTACTGTCTTACAGCTCTACTTTTCCACTGCTCTACTGTTTTACTGCTCTACTCTCTTACAGCTCTACTGTTTTACAGCTCTACTGTCTTACATATTTCTGTCTTACTGCTATACTGTTTTACAGCTCGGTCTTACAGTTCGACTGTCTTACAGCTCTACTGTCTTACTGTTCTACTGTCTTACTGCTTTACGGTCTTACTCCTTTACTGTCTTACAGCTCTACTGTCTTACAGCCCTACTGTCTTACAGCCATACTGTGTTATTGCTCTACTGTCATACATCCTAATTGTCTACAGCTCTGCTTTCTTACAGCCCTACTGACTTTCAGCTCTTGTGTCTTATTTCTCTACTGTCTTGCAGCTCTACTATATTACAGCCGTACTGTCTTCCACCTTTACTGTCTTACAGCCCTACTGTCTGACTGCTCTACTGTCTTACAGCCCTACTGTCTTATAGCTCTACTGTCTTACTGCTCTACTGTATTACAGCCCTACTGTCTTACATCTCTCGTGTCTTACAGCTCTAGTGTCTTACTGCTCTACTGTCTTACAGCTCTATTGTCTTACAGCCCTACTGTCTTACAGCCCTACTGTCTTACAGCTCTGCTGTGATACATCCCTACTGTCGTTCAGCTCTACTGTCTTACAGCTCTTGTGTCTTATATCCCTACTGTCTTTCATCCTTACTGTCTTATAGCTCTACTGCCTTACTGCTCTACTGTCTTACAGCTCTACTGTCTTACAGCTCTTGTGTCTTACATCCCTACTGTCTTACAGCCCTATTGTCTTACAGCCCTACTATATTACAGCACTACTGTCTTACAGCTCTTGTGACTTACTGCTCTACTGTCTTACAGCTCTACTGTTTTACAGCTCTACTGTCTTACTAATCTACTGTCTTACACCTTTACTGTCTTACTGCTCTATTGTTTTACAGCTCGGTCTTACAGTTCTACTGTCTTGCAGCTATACTGTCTTACAGCTCTACTGTCTTACTGCTCTATTGTCTTGAAGCTCTACTGTCTGACTGCTCTACTGTCTTACAGCCCTACTGTCTTATAGCTCTACTGTCTTACTGTTTTACTGTCTTACACCTCCACTGTCTTACAGCTCTACTGTATTACAGCCCTACTGTCTAACAGCTCTCGTGTCTTACAGCTCTACTGTCTTACTGCTCGTCTGTCTTACAGCCCTACTGTCTTACATTCCTACTGTCTTATTGCTCTACTGTCTTACATCCTTACTGTCTTACAGCTCTACTGTCTTACAGCTCTTGTGTCTTACATCCATACTGTCTTACAGCCCAACTGTCTTACTGCTCTACTGTCTTACATCCCTACTGTCTTAAAGCTCTACTGTCTTACTGCTCTACAGTTTTACAGCTTTGCTGTCTTACAGCCCTACTGTCTTACTGCTCTAGTGTCTTACAACTCTTGTGTCTTACAGCCCTACTATAATACAGCCCTACTGTATTACAGTTCTCGTGTCTTACTGCTCTACTGTCTTACAGCTCTATTGTCTTACAGCCCTACTGTCTTACAGCCCTACTGTCTTACAGCTCTGCTGTCTTCCATCCCTACTGTCGTTCAGCTCTACTGTCTTACAGCTCTTGTGTCTTATATCCCTACTGTCTTCATCCCTACTGTCTTATAGCTCTACTGTCTTACTGCTCTACTGTCTTACAGCTATACTGTCTTACAGCTCTTGTGTCTTACCTCCCTACTGTCTTACAGCCCTACTATATTACAGCACTACTGTCTTACAGCTCTTGTGACTTACTTCTCTACTGTCTTACAGCTCTACTGTTTTACATATCTACTGTCTTACTAATCTACTGTCTTACAGCCATACTGTCTTACAGCTCTACTGTCTTACAGCTCTAGTGTCTTACTGCTCTACTGTCTTACAGCTCTAGTGTCTTACTGCTCTACTGTCTTACTGCTCTACTGTCTTAAATCTCTTGTGTCTTACATCCCTACTGTCTTACTGCTCTACTGTCTTACAGCCCTACTGTCTTACATTCCGACTGTCTTATTGCTCTACAGTCTTACATCCTTACTGTCTTACAGCTCTACTGTCTTACAGCTCTTGTGTCTTACATCCATACTGTCTTACAGGCCAACTGTCTTACTGCTCTACTGTCTTACATCCCTACTGTCTTAAAGCTCTACTGTCTAACTGCTCTACTGTCTTACACCTCTATTGTCTTACAGCTCTTGTGTCTTACAGCTCTAGTGTCTTACTGCTCTACTGTCTTACAGCTCTACTGTGTTACAGCCCTACTGTCTTACTGCTCTACTGTCTTACTGCTCTACGGTCTTACTCCTTTACTGTCTTACACATCTACTGTCTTACATTTCTACTGTCTTACATTTCTACTGTCTTCCACCTTTACTGTCTTACTGCTCTACTGCCTTACAGCTCTACTGTCTTACAGCTCTGCTGTTTTACAGCTCTACTGTCCTACAGCTTTTGTGTCTTACATCCCTACTGTCTTACAGCCCTACTGTCTGACTGCTCTACTGTCTTACAGCCCTACTGTCTTATAGCTCTACTGTCTTACTGCTCTACTGTCTTACAGCTCTATTGTCTTACAGCCCTACTGTGTTACACCCCTGCTGTCTTATAGCTCTACTGTCTTACTGTTTTACTGTCTTACACCTTCACTGTCTTACAGCTCTACTGTATTACAGCCCTACTGTCTAACAGCTCTCGTGTCTTACAGCTCTAGTGTCTTACTGCTCTACTGTCTTACAGCTCTACTGTCTTACATTCCTACTGTCTTATTGCTCTACTGTCTTACATCCTTACTGTCTTACAGCTCTACTGTCTTACAGCTCTTGTGTCTTACATCCATACTGTCTTACAGCCCAACTGTCTTACTGCTCTACTGTCTTACATCCCTACTGTCTTACAGTTCTACTGTATTACAGCCCTACTGTTTTACAGCTCTTGTGTCTTACTTCTCTACTGTCTTACAGCTCTACTATATTACAACCCTACTGTATTACAGCTCTATTGTCTTACAACTCTAGTGTCTTATTACTCTACTGTCTTACTGCTCTACGGTCTTACTCCTTTACTGTCTTACACCTCTACTGTCTTACTGCTCTACTGTCTTAAAGCTCTTGTGTCTTACATCCCTACTGTCTTACTGCTCTACTGTCTTACAGCTCTACTGTCTTACAGCTCTATTGTCTTACACCTCTACTGTCTTACTGCTCTTCTGTCTTACAGCTCTACTGTCTCACAGCTCTAGTGTCTTACTGCTCTACTGTCTTACAGCTCTATTGTCTTACAGCCCTACTGTCTTACAGCCCTACTGTCTTACAGCTCTGCTGTGATACATCCCTACTGTCGTTCAGCTCTACTGTCTTACAGCTCTTGTGTCTTATATCCCTACTGTCTTTCATCCTTACTGTCTTATAGCTCTACTGTCATACATCCTAATTGTCTACAGCTCTGCTTTCTTACAGCCCTACTGACTTTCAGCTCTTGTGTCTTATTTCTCTACTGTCTTGCAGCTCTACTATATTACAGCCGTACTGTCTTCCACCTTTACTGTCTTACAGCCCTACTGTCTGACTGCTCTACTGTCTTACAGCCCTACTGTCTTATAGCTCTACTGTCTTACTGCTCTACTGTATTACAGCCCTACTGTCTTACATCTCTCGTGTCTTACAGCTCTAGTGTCTTACTGCTCTACTGTCTTACAGCTCTATTGTCTTACAGCCCTACTGTCTTACAGCCCTACTGTCTTACAGCTCTGCTGTGATACATCCCTACTGTCGTTCAGCCTCTACTGTCTTACAGCTCTTGTGTCTTATATCCCTACTGTCTTTCATCCTTACTGTCTTATAGCTCTACTGCCTTACTGCTCTACTGTCTTACAGCTCTACTGTCTTACAGCTCTTGTGTCTTACATCCCTACTGTCTTACAGCCCTATTGTCTTACAGCCCTACTATATTACAGCACTACTGTCTTACAGCTCTTGTGACTTACTGCTCTACTGTCTTACAGCTCTACTGTTTTACAGCTCTACTGTCTTACTAATCTACTGTCTTACACCTTTACTGTCTTACTGCTCTATTGTTTTACAGCTCGGTCTTACAGTTCTACTGTCTTACACCTCCACTGTCTTACAGCTCTACTGTATTACAGCCCTACTGTCTAACAGCTCTCGTGTCTTACAGCTCTACTGTCTTACTGCTCGTCTGTCTTACAGCCCTACTGTCTTACATTCCTACTGTCTTATTGCTCTACTGTCTTACATCCTTACTGTCTTACAGCTCTACTGTCTTACAGCTCTTGTGTCTTACATCCATACTGTCTTACAGCCCAACTGTCTTACTGCTCTACTGTCTTACATCCCTACTGTCTTAAAGCTCTACTGTCTTACTGCTCTACAGTTTTACAGCTTTGCTGTCTTACAGCCCTACTGTCTTACTGCTCTAGTGTCTTACAACTCTTGTGTCTTACAGCCCTACTATAATACAGCCCTACTGTCTTACAGTTCTTGTGTCTTACTGCTCTACTGTCTTGCAGCTCTACTGTTTTACAGCTCTACTGTCTTACAGCTTTACTGTCTTACTGCTCTATTGTCTTACAGCTCTACGGTCTTACTTCTTTAATGTCTTACAACCCTACTGTGTTTCATCCCTACTGTTTTATAGCTCTACTGTCTTACTGCTCTACTGTCTTACACCTCTACTGTTTTACAGCTCTACTGTATTACAGCCTTACTGTATTACAGCTCTTGTGTCTTACTTCTCTACTGTCTAGCAGCTCTATTATATTACAGCCATACTGTCTTACAGCTATTGTGTCTTACAGCTCTAGTGTCTTCCTGCTCTACTGTCTTACAACTCGACTATATTACAGCCGTACTGTCTTACAGCTCTTGTGTCTTACAGCTCTAGTGTCTTACTGCTCTAATGTCTTACAGCTCTACTTCATTACAGCCCTACTGTCTTACATCCCTACTGTCTTATTGCTCCACTGTCTTAAAACTCTACTATATTACAGCCGTACTGTCTTAGAGCTCTCGTGTCTTACAGCTCTAGTGTCTTACTTCTCTACTGTCTTACAGCTCTACTATATTACAGTCCTACTGTCTTACAGCTATTGTGTCTTACAACTCTAGTATCCTACTGCTCTACTGTCTTACACCTCTACTGTCTTACTGCTCTACTGTCTTACATTTCTACTGTCTTCCACCTTTACTGTCTTACTGCTCTACTGCCTTACAGCTCTACTGTCTTACAGCTCTACTGTTTTACAGCTCTACTCTCCTATAGCTCTTGTGTCTTACATCCCTACTGTCTTACAGCCCTACTGTCTGACTGCTCTACTGTCTTACAGCCCTACTGTCTTATAGCTCTACTGTCTTACAGCTCTACTGTATTACAGCCCTACTGTCTTAAAGCTCTCGTGTCTTAAAGCTCTAGTGTCTTACTGCTCTACTGTCTTATTGCTCTACTGTCTTATATCCTTTCTGTCTTACAGCTTTGCTGTCTTACAGCTTTGCTGTCTTACAGCCCTACTGTCTTACAGCTCTAGTGTCTTACAACTCGTGTGTCTTACAGCCCTACTATAATACAGCCCTACTGTCTTACAGTTCTTGTGTCTTACTGCTCTACTGTCTTACAGCTCTACTGTTTTACAGCTCTACTGTCTTACTGCTCTACTGTCTTACAGCTCTACTGTCTTTCTGCTCTATTGTCTTACTGCTCTACGGTCTTACTGCTCTAATGTCTTACAGCTCTACTTCATTACAGCCCTACTGTCTTACATCCTTACTGTCTTATTGCTCCACTGTCTGAAAACTCTACTCTATTACAGCCGTACTGTCTTACAGCTCTCGTGTCTTACAGCTCTAGTGTCTTACTTCCCTACTGTCTTACAGCTCTACTATATTACAGCCCTACTGTCTTACAGCTCTACGGTCTTACTTCTTTAATGTCTTACATCCCTACTGTGTTTTATCCCTACTGTTTTATAGCTCTACTGTCTTACTGCTCTACTGTCTTACACCTCTACTGTTTTACAGCTCTACTGTATTACAGCCTTACTGTATTACAGCTCTTGTGTCTTACTTCTCTACTGTCTAGCAGCTCTATTATATTACAGCCATACTGTCTTACAGCTATTGTGTCTTACAGCTCTAGTGTCTTCCTGCTCTACTGTCTTACAACTCGACTATATTACAGCCGTACTGTCTTACAGCTCTCGTGTCTTACAGCTCTAGTGTCTTACTGCTCTAATGTCTTACAGCTCTACTTCATTACAGCCCTACTGTCTTACATCCCTACTGTCTTATTGCTCCACTGTCTTAAAACTCTACTCTATTACAGCCGTACTGTCTTACAGCTCTCGTGTCTTACAGCTCTAGTGTCTTACTTCTCGACTGTCTTACAGCTCTACTATATTACAGCCCTACTGTCTTACAGCTCTAGTGTCTTACTGCTCTACTGTCTTACAACCCTACTGTCTTACAGCTCTTGTGTCTTACATCGCTACTGTCTTACAGCCCTACTGTCTGACTGCTCTACTGTCTTACAGCTCTACTGTCTTATTTTGCTCTACTCTCTTACAGCTCTACTGTCTTACAGCCCTACTGTCTTGCAGCTCTACTGTCTTAAAGCTCTTGTGTCTTACGTCCCTACTGTCTTACAGCTCTACTGTCTTACTGCTCTACTGTCTTACTTCTCTACGGTCTTACTCCTTTACTGTCTTACACCTCTACTGTCTTACTGCTCTACTGTCTTACAGCTCTACTGTCTTACAGCTCTTGTGTCTGACATCCCTACTGTCTTACAGCCCTACTGTCTTACTGCTCTACTCTCTTACAGCTCTTGTGTCTTACAGCCCTACTATATTACAGCCCTACTGTCTTACAGCTCTTGTGTCTTACAGCTCTACTGTCTTACAGCTCTACTGTTTTACAGCTCTACTGTCTTACTAATCTACTGTCTTACAGCTCTACTGTCTTATTGCTCTATTGTCTTACTGCTCTACAGTCTTACTCCTTTAATGTCTTACAGCCCTACTGTCTTTCAGCTCTACTGTCTTACAGCTCTTGTGTCTAACATCCCTACTGTATTTCATCCCTACTGTTCATCCCTACTGTATTTCATCCCTAATAGCTCTACTGTCTTACTGCTCTACTGTCTTACTGCTCTAATGTCTTACAGCTCTACTTCATTACAGCCCTACTGTCTTACAGCCCTACTGTCTTATTGCTCTACTGTCTTACAACTCTACTATATTACAGCCGTACTGTCTTACAGCTCTAGTGTCATACTTCTCTACTGTCTTACAGCTCTTGTGTCTTACAGCTCTAGTGTCTTACTGCTCTACTGTCTTACAGCTCTTGTGTCTGACATCCCTACTGTCTTACAGCCCTACTGTCTTATAGCTCTACTGTCTTACAGCTCTACTGTCTTACAGCTCTTGTGTCTTACAGCCCTACTATATTACAGCCCTACTGTCTTACAGCTCGTGTGTCTTACAGCTCTACTGTCGTACAGCCCTAATGTCTTACTGCTCTACTGTCTTACTGCTCTACGGTCTTACTCCTTTACTGTCTTACAGCCCTACTGTCTTTCAGCTCTACTGTCTTTCAGCTCTACTGTCTTACAGCTTTTGTGTCTTACATCCCTACTGTCTTACAGCCCTACTGTCTTACTGTTCTACTGTCTTTCATCCCTACTGTCTTATAGCTCTACTGTCTTACAGCTCTACTGTCTTACTTCTCTACTGTCTTGCAGCTCTACTATATTACAGCCCTACTGTCTTACAGCTCGTCTGTCTTACAGCCCTACTGTCTTACATCTCTACTGTCTTACAGCTCTACTGTCTTACATTCTTACTGTCTTACAGCACTGCTGTCTTACAACCCTACTGTCTTACAGCTCTACTGTCTTAAAGCCCTACTGTCTTACAGCCCTACTGTCTTACAGCTCTTGTGTCTTACATCCATACTGTCTTACAGCCCAACTGTCTTCCTGCTCTACTGTCTTACATCCCTACTGTCTAAAAGCTCTACTCTCTTACTGCTCGTCTGTCTTTCACCTCTACTGTCTTACAGCTCTACTATATTACAGCCCTACTGTCTTACAGCTATTGTTTCTTACAGCTCTAGTGTCTTACTGCTCTACTGTCTTACAACTCTACTGTCTTACAGCTCTACTGTCGTACAGCCCTACTGTCTTACTGCTCTACTGTCTTACTGCTCTACGTTCTTACTCCTTTACTGTCTTACACCTCTACTGTCTTACTGCTCTACTGTCTTACAGCTCTTGTGTCTGACATCCCTACTGTCTTACAGCCCTACTGTCTTATAGCTCTACTGTCTTACAGCTCTACTGTCTTACAGCTCTTGTGTCTTACAGCTCTACTATATTACAGCCCTACTGTCTTACAGCTCTTGTGTCTTACTAATCTACTGTCTTACATCCCTACTGTCTATCAGCTCTACTGTCTTACAGCTCTTGTGTCTTACATCCCTACTGTATTTCATCCCTACTGTTATATAGCTCTACTCTCTTACTGCTCTACTGTCTTACAGCTCTACTGTCTTACAGCTCTTGTGTCTTACATCCCTACTGTATTTCATCCCTACTGTTTTATAGCTCTACTGTCTTACTGCTCTACTGTATTACAGCCTTACTGTATTACAGCTCTTGTGTCTTACTTCTGTACTGCCTAGCAGCTCTACTATATTACAGCCATACTGTCTTACAGCTATTGTGTCTTACAGCTCTAGTGTCTTACTGCTCTACTGTCTTACAACTCTACTATTTTACAGCTGTACTGTCTTACTGCTCTAATGTCTTACAGCTCTACTTCATTACAGCCCTACTGTCTTATTGCTCTACTGTCTTACAACTCTACTATATTACAGCCTTACTGTCTTACAGCTCTCGTGTCTTACAGCTCTAGTGTCTTACTACTCTACTGTCTTACATCTCTACTGTCTTACAGCCGTACTGTCTTACAGCTCTACTGTCTTACATCCTTATTGTCTTACAGCGCTGCTGTCTTACAGCCCTACTGTCTTACTGCTCTACTGTCTTTCATCCCTACTGTCTTATAGCTCTACTGTCTTACTGCTCTACTGTCTTATTTCTCTACTGTCTTGCAGCTCTACTATATTACAGCCCTACTGTCTTACAGCTCTACTGTCTTACAGCCCTACTGTCTTACAGCTCTACTGTCTTACAGCTCTTGTGTCTGACATCCCTACTGTCTTACTGCCCTACTTTCTTATAGCTCTACTGTCTTACAGCTCTTGTGTCTTACTTCTGTACTGCCTAGCAGCTCTACTATTTTACAGCCATACTGTCTTACAGCTATTGTGTCTTACAGCTCTACTGTCTTATTGCTCTACTATATTACAGTCGTACTGTCTTACAGCTTTGCTGTCTTACAGCCCTACTGTCTTACAGCTCTAGTGTCTTACAACTCGTGTGTCTTACAGCCCTACTATAATACAGCCCTACTGTCTTACAGTTCTTGTGTCTTACTGCTCTACTGTCTTACAACCCTACTGTTTTACAGCTCTACTGTCTTACTGCTCTACTGTCTTACAGCTCTACTGTCTTTCTGCTCTATTGTCTTACTGCTCTACGGTCTAACTGCTCTAATGTCTTACAGCTCTACTTCATTACAGCCCTACTGTCTTACAGCTATTGTTTCTTACAGCTCTAGTGTCTTACTGCTCTACTGTCTTACAACTCTACTGTCTTACAGCTCTACTGTCGTACAGCCCTACTGTCTTACTGCTCTACTGTCTTACTGCTCTACGTTCTTACTCCTTTACTGTCTTACACCTCTACTGTCTTACTGCTCTACTGTCTTACAGCTCTTGTGTCTGACATCCCTACTGTCTTACAGCCCTACTGTCTTATAGCTCTACTGTCTTACAGCTCTACTGTCTTACAGCTCTTGTGTCTTACAGCTCTACTATATTACAGCCCTACTGTCTTACAGCTCTTGTGTCTTACTAATCTACTGTCTTACATCCCTACTGTCTATCAGCTCTACTGTCTTACAGCTCTTGTGTCTTACATCCCTACTGTATTTCATCCCTACTGTTATATAGCTCTACTCTCTTACTGCTCTACTGTCTTACAGCTCTACTGTCTTACAGCTCTTGTGTCTTACATCCCTACTGTATTTCATCCCTACTGTTTTATAGCTCTACTGTCTTACTGCTCTACTGTATTACAGCCTTACTGTATTACAGCTCTTGTGTCTTACTTCTGTACTGCCTAGCAGCTCTACTATATTACAGCCATACTGTCTTACAGCTATTGTGTCTTACAGCTCTAGTGTCTTACTGCTCTACTGTCTTACAACTCTACTATTTTACAGCTGTACTGTCTTACTGCTCTAATGTCTTACAGCTCTACTTCATTACAGCCCTACTGTCTTATTGCTCTACTGTCTTACAACTCTACTATATTACAGCCTTACTGTCTTACAGCTCTCGTGTCTTACAGCTCTAGTGTCTTACTACTCTACTGTCTTACATCTCTACTGTCTTACAGCCGTACTGTCTTACAGCTCTACTGTCTTACATCCTTATTGTCTTACAGCGCTGCTGTCTTACAGCCCTACTGTCTTACTGCTCTACTGTCTTTCATCCCTACTGTCTTATAGCTCTACTGTCTTACTGCTCTACTGTCTTATTTCTCTACTGTCTTGCAGCTCTACTATATTACAGCCCTACTGTCTTACAGCTCTACTGTCTTACAGCCCTACTGTCTTACAGCTCTACTGTCTTACAGCTCTTGTGTCTGACATCCCTACTGTCTTACTGCCCTACTTTCTTATAGCTCTACTGTCTTACAGCTCTTGTGTCTTACTTCTGTACTGCCTAGCAGCTCTACTATTTTACAGCCATACTGTCTTACAGCTATTGTGTCTTACAGCTCTACTGTCTTATTGCTCTACTATATTACAGTCGTACTGTCTTACAGCTTTGCTGTCTTACAGCCCTACTGTCTTACAGCTCTAGTGTCTTACAACTCAGTGTGTCTTACAGCCCTACTATAATACAGCCCTACTGTCTTACAGTTCTTGTGTCTTACTGCTCTACTGTCTTACAGCTCTACTGTTTTACAGCTCTACTGTCTTACTGCTCTACTGTCTTACAGCTCTACTGTCTTTCTGCTCTATTGTCTTACTGCTCTACGGTCTAACTGCTCTAATGTCTTACAGCTCTACTTCATTACAGCCCTACTGTCTTACATCCCTACTGTCTTATTGCTCCACTGTCTTAAAACTCTACTCTATTACAGCCGTACTGTCTTACAGCTCTCGTGTCTTACAGCTCTAGTGTCTTACTTCTCTAATGTCTTACAGCTCTACTATATTACAGCCCTACTGTCTTACTTCTTTAATGTCTTACATCCCTACTGTGTTTCATCCCTACTGTTTTATAGCTCTACTGTCTTACTGCTCTACTGTCTTACACCTCTACTGTTTTACAGCTCTACTGTATTACAGCCTTACTGTATTACAGCTCTTGTGTCTTACTTCTCTACTGTCTAGCAGCTCTATTATATTACAGCCATACTGTCTTACAGCTATTGTGCCTTACAGCTCTAGTGTCTTCCTGCTCTACTGTCTTACTGCTCTACTGTCTTACAGCTCTCGTGTCTTACAGCTCTAGTGTCTTACTTCTCGACTGTCTTACAGCTCTACTATATTACAGCCCTACTGTCTTACAGCTCTAGTGTCTTACTGCTCTACTGTCTTACAACCCTACTGTCTTACAGCTCTTGTGTCTTACAACGCTACTGTCTTACAGCCCTACTGTCTGACTGCTCTACTGTCTTACAGCTCTACTGTCTTATTTTGCTCTACTCTCTTACAGCTCTACTGTCTTACAGCCCTACTGTCTTACAGCTCTACTGTCTTAAAGCTCTTGTGTCTTACATCCCTACTGTCTTACAGCTCTACTGTCTTACTGCTCTACTGTCTTAATGCTCTACGGTCTTACTCCTTTACTGTCTTACACCTCTACTGTCTTACTGCTCTACTGTCTTACAGCTCTTGTGTCTGACATCCCTACTGTCTTACAGCCCTACTGTCTTACTGCTCTACTCTCTTACAGCTCTTGTGTCTTACAGCCCTACTATATTACAGCCCTACTGTCTTACAGCTCTTGTGTCTTACGGCTCTACTGTCTTACAGCTCTACTGTTTTACAGCTCTACTGTCTTACTAATCTACTGTCTTACAGCTCTACTGTCTTATTGCTCTATTGTCTTACTGCTCTACAGTCTTACTCCTTTAATGTCTTACAGCCCTACTGTCTTCAGCTCTACTGTCTTACAGCTCTTGTGTCTAACATCCCTACTGTATTTCATCCCTACTGTTTAATAGCTCTACTGTCTTACTGCTCTAATGTCTTACAGCTCTACTTCATTACAGCCCTACTGTCTTACAGCCCTACTGTCTTATTGCTCTACTGTCTTACAACTCTACTATATTACAGCCGTACTGTCTTACAGCTCTCGTGTCTTACAGCTCAAGTGTCATACTTCTCTACTATCTTACAGCTCTTGTGTCTTACAGCTCTAGTGTCTTACTGCTCTACTGTCTTACAGCTCTTGTGTCTGACATCCCTACTGTCTTACAGCCCTACTGTCTTATAGCTCTACTGTCTTACAGCTCTACTGTCTTACAGCTCTTGTGTCTTACAGCCCTACTATATTACAGTCCTACTGTCTTACAGCTCTTGTGTCTTACTGCTCTATTGTCTTACAGTTCTACTGTTTTACAGCTCTACTGTCTTACTAATCTACTGTCTTACAGCTCTACTATATTACAGCCCTACTGTCTTACAGCTATTGTTTCTTACAGCTCTAGTGTCTTACTGCTCTACTGTCTTACAACTCTACTGTCTTACAGCTCTTGTGTCTTACAGCCCTACTATATTACAGCCCTACTGTCTTACAGCTCTTGTGTCTTACTGCTCTATTGTCTTACAGTTCTACTGTTTTAAAGCTCTACTGTCTTACTAATCTACTGTCTTACAGCTCTACTATATTACAGCCCTACTGTCTTACAGCTGTTGTTTCTTACAGCTCTAGTGTCTTACTGCTCTACTGTCTTACAACTCTACTGTCTTACAGCTCTACTGTCTTACTGCTCTACTTTCTTACTGCTCTACGGTCTTACTCCTTTACTGTCTTACACCTCTACTGTCTTACTGCTCTACTGTCTTACAGCTCTTGTGTCTGACATCCCTACTGTCTTACAGCCCTACTGTCTTATAGCTCTACTGTCTTACAGCTCTACTGTCTTACAGCTCTTGTGTCTTACAGCCCTACTATATTACAGCCCTACTGTCTTACAGCTCTTGTGTCTTACTGCTCTATTGTCTTACAGTTCTACTGTTTTACAGCTCTACTGTCTTACTAATCTACTGTCTTACAGCTCAACTGTCTTACATCCTTTTTGTCTTACAGCGCTGCTGTCTTACAGCCCTACTGTCTTACTGCTCTACTGTCTTTCATCCCTACTGTCTTATAGCTCTACTGTCTTACTGCTCTACTGTCTTATTTCTCTACTGTCTTACACCTCTACTGTCTTACTGCTCTACTGTCTTACAGCTCTTGTGTCTGACATCCCTACAGCCCTACTGTCTTATAGCTCTACTGTCTTACAGCTCTACTGTCTTACAGCTCTTGTGTCTTACAGCCCTACTATATTACAGCCCTACTGTCTTACAGCTCTTGTGTCTTACTAATCTACTGTCTTACATCCCTACTGTCTTTCAGCTCTACTGTCTTACAGCTCTTGTGTCTTACATCCCTACTGTATTTCATCCCTACTGTTATATAGCTCTACTGTCTTACTGCTCTACTGTCTTACAGCTCTACTGTCTTACAGCTCTTGTGTCTTACATCCCTACTGTATTTCATCCCTACTGTTTTATAGCTCTACTGTCTTACTGCTCTACTGTATTACAGCCTTACTGTATTACAGCTCTTGTGTCTTACTTCTGTACTGCCTAGCAGCTCTACTATATTACAGCCATACTGTCTTACAGCTATTGTGTCTTACAGCTCTAGTGTCTTACTGCTCTACTGTCTTACAACTCTACTATTTTACAGCTGTACTGTCTTACAGCTCTTGTGTCTTACAGCTCTAGTGTCTTACTGCTCTAATGTCTTACAGCTCTACTTCATTACAGCCCTACTGTCTTACAGCCCTACTGTCTTATTGCACTACTGTCTTACAACTCTACTATATTACAGCCTTACTGTCTTACAGCTCTCGTGTCTTACAGCTCTAGTGTCTTACTACTCTACTGTCTTACAGCTCAACTGTCTTACATCCTTTTTGTCTTACAGCGCTGCTGTCTTACAGCCCTACTGTCTTACTGCTCTACTGTCTTTCATCCCTACTGTCTTATAGCTCTACTGTCTTACTGCTCTACTGTCTTATTTCTCTACTGTCTTGCAGCTCTACTATATTACAGCCCTACTGTCTTACAGCTCTACTGTCTTACAGCCCTACTGTCTTACAGCTCTACTGTCTTACAGCTCTTGTGTCTGACATCCCTACTGTCTTACTGCCCTACTGTCTTATAGCGCTACTGTCTTACAGCTCTTGTGTCTTACTTCTGTACTGCCTAGCAGCTCTACTATTTTACAGCCATACTGTCTTACAGCTATTGTGTCTTACAGCTCTAGTGTCTTACTGCTCTACTGTCTTATTGCTCTACTATATTACAGTCGTACTGTCTTACAGCTTTGCTGTCTTACAGCCCTACTGTCTTACAGCTCTAGTGTCTTACAACTCGTGTGTCTTACAGCCCTACTATAATACAGCCCTACTGTCTTACAGTTCTTGTGTCTTACTGCTCTACTGTCTTACAGCTCTACTGTTTTAAAGCTCTACTGTCTTACTGCTCTACTGTCTTACAGCTCTACTGTCTTTCTGCTCTATTGTCTTACTGCTCTACGGTCTTACTGCTCTAATGTCTTACAGCTCTACTTCATTACAGCCCTACTGTCTTACATCCCTACTGTCTTATTGCTCCACTGTCTTAAAACTCTACTCTATTACAGCCGTACTGTCTTACAGCTCTCGTGTCTTACAGCTCTAGTGTCTTACTTCTCTACTGTCTTACAGCTCTACTATATTACAGCCCTACTGTCTTACAGCTCTACGGTCTTACTTCTTTAATGTCTTACATCCCTACTGTGTTTCATCCCTACTGTTTTATAGCTCTACTGTCTTACTGCTCTACTGTCTTACACCTCTACTGTTTTACA
Source organism: Brachymystax lenok tsinlingensis (assembly GCA_030435695.1). Classification (NCBI taxonomy): domain Eukaryota; kingdom Metazoa; phylum Chordata; class Actinopteri; order Salmoniformes; family Salmonidae; genus Brachymystax; species Brachymystax lenok. Next base: position 11,666,908 of record CM059786.1, on the reverse strand, counting down.
GCTCTACTGTATTACAGCCTTACTGTCTTACTGCCCTACTGTCTTATAGCTCTACTGTCTTACAGCTCTTGTGTCTTACTTCTGTACTGCCTAGCAGCTCTACTATTTTACAGCCATACTGTCTTACAGCTATTGTGTCTTACAGCTCTAGTGTCTTACTGCTCTACTGTCTTATTGCTCTACTATATTACAGTCGTACTGTCTTACAGCTTTGCTGTCTTACAGCCCTACTGTCTTACAGCTCTAGTGTCTTACAACTCGTGTGTCTTACAGCCCTACTATAATACAGCCCTACTGTCTTACAGTTCTTGTGTCTTACTGCTCTACTGTCTTACAGCTCTACTGTTTTAAAGCTCTACTGTCTTACTGCTCTACTGTCTTACAGCTCTACTGTCTTTCTGCTCTATTGTCTTACTGCTCTACGGTCTTACTGCTCTAATGTCTTACAGCTCTACTTCATTACAGCCCTACTGTCTTACATCCCTACTGTCTTATTGCTCCACTGTCTTAAAACTCTACTCTATTACAGCCGCACTGTCTTACAGCTCTCGTGTCTTACAGCTCTAGTGTCTTACTTCTCTACTGTCTTACAGCTCTACTATATTACAGCCCTACTGTCTTACAGCTCTACGGTCTTACTTCTTTAATGTCTTACATCCCTACTGTGTTTCATCCCTACTGTTTTATAGCTCTACTGTCTTACTGCTCTACTGTCTTACACCTCTACTGTTTTACAGCTCTACTGTATTACAGCCTTACTGTATTACAGCTCTTGTGTCTTACTTCTCTACTGTCTAGCAGCTCTATTATATTACAGCCATACTGTCTTACAGCTATTGTGTCTTACAGCTCTAGTGTCTTACTGCTCCAATGTCTTACAGCTCTACTTCATTACATCCCTACTGTCTTATTGCTCCACTGTCTTAAAACTCTACTATATTACAGCCGTACTGTCTTACAGCTCTCGTGTCTTACAGCTCTAGTGTCTTACTTCTCGACTGTCTTACAGCTCTACTATATTACAGCCCTACTGTCTTACAGCTCTAGTGTCTTACTGCTCTACTGTCTTACAACCCTACTGTCTTACAGCTCTTGTGTCTTACATCGCTACTGTCTTACAGCCCTACTGTCTGACTGCTCTACTGTCTTACAGCTCTACTGTCTTATTTTGCTCTACTCTCTTACAGCTCTACTGTCTTACAGCCCTACTGTCTTACAGCTCTACTGTCTTAAAGCTCTTGTGTCTTACATCCCTACTGTCTTACAGCCCTACTGTCTTATTGCTCCACTGTCTTAAAACTCTACTATATTACAGCCGTACTGTCTTACAGCTCTCGTGTCTTACAGCTCTAGTGTCTTACTTCTCGACTGTCTTACAGCTCTACTATATTACAGCCCTACTGTCTTACAGCTCTAGTGTCTTACTGCTCTACTGTCTTACAACCCTACTGTCTTACAGCTCTTGTGTCTTACATCGCTACTGTCTTACAGCCCTACTGTCTGACTGCTCTACTGTCTTACAGCTCTACTGTCTTATTTTGCTCTACTCTCTTACAGCTCTACTGTCTTACAGCCCTACTGTCTTACAGCTCTACTGTCTTAAAGCTCTTGTGTCTTACATCCCTACTGTCTTACAGCCCTACTGTCTTACTGCTCTTCTGTCTTACTGCTCTACGGTCTTACACCTTTACTGTCTTACACCTCTACTGTCTTACTGCTCTACTGTCTTACAGCTCTTGTGTCTGACATCCCTACTGTCTTACAGCCCTACTGTCTTACTGCTCTACTCTCTTACAGTTCTTGTGTCTTACAGCCCTACTATATTACAGCCCTACTGTCTTAAAGCTCTTGTGTCTTACGGCTCTACTGTCTTACAGCTCTACTGTTTTACAGCTCTACTGTCTTACTAATCTACTGTCTTACAGCTCTACTGTCTTATTGCTCTATTGTCTTACTGCTCTACAGTCTTACTCCTTTAATGTCTTACAGCCCTACTGTCTTTCAGCTCTACTGTCTTACAGCTCTTGTGTCTAACATCCCTACTGTATTTCATCCCTACTGTTTAATAGCTCTACTGTCTTACAGCCCTACTGTCTTATTGCTCTACTGTCTTACAACTCTACTATATTACAGCCGTACTGTCTTACAGCTCTCGTGTCTTACAGCTCTAGTGTCATACTTCTCTACTGTCTTACAGCTCTTGTGTCTTACAGCTCTAGTGTCTTACTGCTCTACTGTCTTACAGCTCTTGTGTCTGACATCCCTACTGTCTTACAGCCCTACTGTCTTATAGCTCTACTGTCTTACAGCTCTACTGTCTTACAGCTCTTGTGTCTTACAGCGCTACTATATTACAGCCCTACTGTCTTACAGCTCTTGTGTCTTACTGCTCTATTGTCTTACAGTTCTACTGTTTTACAGCTCTACTGTCTTACTAATCTACTGTCTTACAGCTCTACTATATTACAGCCCTACTGTCTTACAGCTATTGTTTCTTACAGCTCTAGTGTCTTACTGCTCTACTGTCTTACAACTCTACTGTCTTACAGCTCTACTGTCGTACAGCCCTACTGTCTTACTGCTCTACTGTCTTACTGCTCTACGGTCTTACTCCTTTACTGTCTTACACCTCTACTGTCTTACTGCTCTACTGTCTTACAGCTCTTGTGTCTGACATCCCTACTGTCTTACAGCCCTACTGTCTTATAGCTCTACTGTCTTACAGCTCTACTGTCTTACAGCTCTTGTGTCTTACAGCCCTACTATATTACAGCCCTACTGTCTTACAGCTCTTGTGTCTTACTAATCTACTGTCTTACATCCCTACTGTCTTTCAGCTCTACTGTCTTACAGCTCTTGTGTCTTACATCCCTACTGTATTTCATCCCTACTGTTATATAGCTCTACTGTCTTACTGCTCTACTGTCTTACAGCTCTACTGTCTTACAGCTCTTGTGTCTTACATCCCTACTGTATTTCATCCCTACTGTTTTATAGCTCTACTGTCTTACTGCTCTACTGTATTACAGCCTTACTGTATTACAGCTCTTGTGTCTTACTTCTGTACTGCCTAGCAGCTCTACTATATTACAGCCATACTGTCTTACAGCTATTGTGTCTTACAGCTCTAGTGTCTTACTGCTCTACTGTCTTACAACTCTACTATTTTACAGCTGTACTGTCTTACAGCTCTTGTGTCTTACAGCTCTAGTGTCTTACTGCTCTTATGTCTTACAGCTCTACTTCATTACAGCCCTACTGTCTTACAGCCCTACTGTCTTATTGCACTACTGTCTTACAACTCTACTATATTACAGCCTTACTGTCTTACAGCTCTCGTGTCTTACAGCTCTAGTGTCTTACTACTCTACTGTCTTACAGCTCAACTGTCTTACATCCTTTTTGTCTTACAGCGCTGCTGTCTTACAGCCCTACTGTCTTACTGCTCTACTGTCTTTCATCCCTACTGTCTTATAGCTCTACTGTCTTACTGCTCTACTGTCTTATTTCTCTACTGTCTTGCAGCTCTACTATATTACAGCCCTACTGTCTTACAGCCCTACTGTCTTATAGCTCTACTGTCTTACAGCTCTACTGTCTTACAGCTCTTGTGTCTTACAGCCCTACTATATTACAGCCCTACTGTCTTACAGCTCTTGTGTCTTACTGCTCTATTGTCTTACAGTTCTACTGTTTTACAGCTCTACTGTCTTACTAATCTACTGTCTTACAGCTCTACTATATTACAGCCCTACTGTCTTACAGCTATTGTTTCTTACAGCTCTAGTGTCTTACTGCTCTACTGTCTTACAACTCTACTGTCTTACAGCTCTACTGTCGTACAGCCCTACTGTCTTACTGCTCTACTGTCTTACTGCTCTACGGTCTTACTCCTTTGCTGTCTTACAACTCTACTGTCTTACTGCTCTACTGTCTTACAGCTCTTGTGTCTGACATCCCTACTGTCTTACAGCCCTACTGTCTTATAGCTCTACTGTCTTACAGCTCTACTGTCTTACAGCTCTTGTGTCTTACAGCCCTACTATATTACAGCCCTACTGTCTTACAGCTCTTGTGTCTTACTAATCTACTGTCTTACATACCTACTGTCTTTCAGCTCTACTGTCTTACAGCTCTTGTGTCTTACATCCCTACTGTATTTCATCCCTACTGTTATATAGCTCTACTGTCTTACTGCTCTACTGTCTTACAGCTCTACTGTCTTACAGCTCTTGTGTCTTACATCCCTACTGTATTTCATCCCTACTGTTTTATAGCTCTACTGTCTTACTGCTCTACTGTATTACAGCCTTACTGTATTACAGCTCTTGTGTCTTACTTCTGTACTGCCTAGCAGCTCTACTATATTACAGCCATACTGTCTTACAGCTATTGTGTCTTACAGCTCTAGTGTCTTACTGCTCTACTGTCTTACAACTCTACTATTTTACAGCTGTACTGTCTTACAGCTCTTGTGTCTTACAGCTCTAGTGTCTTACTGCTCTAATGTCTTACAGCTCTACTTCATTACAGCCCTACTGTCTTACAGCCCTACTGTCTTATTGCACTACTGTCTTACAACTCTACTATATTACAGCCTTACTGTCTTACAGCTCTCGTGTCTTACAGCTCTAGTGTCTTACTACTCTACTGTCTTACAGCTCAACTGTCTTACATCCTTTTTGTCTTACAGCGCTGCTGTCTTACAGCCCTACTGTCTTACTGCTCTACTGTCTTTCATCCCTACTGTCTTATAGCTCTACTGTCTTACTGCTCTACTGTCTTATTTCTCTACTGTCTTGCAGCTCTACTATATTACAGCCCTACTGTCTTACAGCTCTACTGTCTTACAGCCCTACTGTCTTACAGCGCTACTGTCTTACAGCTCTTGTGTCTGACATCCCTACTGTCTTACTGCCCTACTGTCTTATAGCGCTACTGTCTTACAGCTCTTGTGTCTTACTTCTGTACTGCCTAGCAGCTCTACTATTTTACAGCCATACTGTCTTACAGCTATTGTGTCTTACAGCTCTAGTGTCTTACTGCTCTACTGTCTTATTGCTCTACTATATTACAGTCGTACTGTCTTACAGCTTTGCTGTCTTACAGCCCTACTGTCTTACAGCTCTAGTGTCTTACAACTCGTGTGTCTTACAGCCCTACTATAATACAGCCCTACTGTCTTACAGTTCTTGTGTCTTACTGCTCTACTGTCTTACAGCTCTACTGTTTTAAAGCTCTACTGTCTTACTGCTCTACTGTCTTACAGCTCTACTGTCTTTCTGCTCTATTGTCTTACTGCTCTACGGTCTTACTGCTCTAATGTCTTACAGCTCTACTTCATTACAGCCCTACTGTCTTACATCCCTACTGTCTTATTGCTCCACTGTCTTAAAACTCTACTCTATTACAGCCGTACTGTCTTACAGCTCTCGTGTCTTACAGCTCTAGTGTCTTACTTCTCTACTGTCTTACAGCTCTACTATATTACAGCCCTACTGTCTTACAGCTCTACGGTCTTACTTCTTTAATGTCTTACATCCCTACTGTGTTTCATCCCTACTGTTTTATAGCTCTACTGTCTTACTGCTCTACTGTCTTACACCTCTACTGTTTTACAGCTCTACTGTATTACAGCCTTACTGTATTACAGCTCTTGTGTCTTACTTCTCTACTGTCTAGCAGCTCTATTATATTACAGCCATACTGTCTTACAGCTATTGTGTCTTACAGCTCTAGTGTCTTACTGCTCTAATGTCTTACAGCTCTACTTCATTACAGCCCTACTGTCTTACATCCCTACTGTCTTATTGCTCAACTGTCTTAAAACTCTACTATATTACAGCCGTACTGTCTTACAGCTCTCGTGTCTTACAGCTCTAGTGTCTTACTTCTCGACTGTCTTACAGCTCTACTATATTACAGCCCTACTGTCTTACTGCTCTACGGTCTTACTGCTCTAATGTCTTACAGCTCTACTTCATTACAGCCCTACTGTCTTACATCCCTACTGTCTTATTGCTCCACTGTCTTAAAACTCTACTCTATTACAGCCGTACTGTCTTACAGCTCTCGTGTCTTACAGCTCTAGTGTCTTACTTCTCTACTGTCTTACAGCTCTACTATATTACAGCCCTACTGTCTTACAGCTCTACGGTCTTACTTCTTTAATGTCTTACATCCCTACTGTGTTTCATCCCTACTGTTTTATAGCTCTATTGTCTTACTGCTCTACTGTCTTACACCTCTACTGTCTTACAGCTCTACTGTATTACAGCCTTACTGTATTACAGCTCTTGTGTCTTACTTCTCTACTGTCTAGCAGCTCTATTATATTACAGCCATACTGTCTTACAGCTATTGTGTCTTACAGCTCTAGTGTCTTACTGCTCCAATGTCTTACAGCTCTACTTCATTACAGCCCTACTGTCTTACAGCTCTACTGTCTTAAAGCTCTTGTGTCTTACATCCCTACTGTCTTACAGCCCTACTGTCTTATTGCTCCACTGTCTTAAAACTCTACTATATTACAGCCGTACTGTCTTACAGCTCTCGTGTCTTACAGCTCTAGTGTCTTACTTCTCGACTGTCTTACAGCTCTACTATATTACAGCCCTACTGTCTTACAGCTCTAGTGTCTTACTGCTCTACTGTCTTACAACCCTACTGTCTTACAGCTCTTGTGTCTTACATCGCTACTGTCTTACAGCCCTACTGTCTGACTGCTCTACTGTCTTACAGCTCTACTGTCTTATTTTGCTCTACTCTCTTACAGCTCTACTGTCTTACAGCCCTACTGTCTTACAGCTCTACTGTCTTAAAGCTCTTGTGTCTTACATCCCTACTGTCTTACAGCCCTACTGTCTTACTGCTCTACTGTCTTACTGCTCTACGGTCTTACACCTTTACTGTCTTACACCTCTACTGTCTTACTGCTCTACTGTCTTACAGCTCTTGTGTCTGACATCCCTACTGTCTTACAGCCCTACTGTCTTACTGCTCTACTCTCTTACAGTTCTTGTGTCTTACAGCCCTACTATATTACAGCCCTACTGTCTTAAAGCTCTTGTGTCTTACGGCTCTACTGTCTTACTGTCTTTACAGCTCTACTGTCTTACAGCTCTACTGTCTTACTAATCTACTGTCTTACAGCTCTACTGTCTTACTGCTCTACTGTCTTACAGCTCTACTGTCTTACAGCTCTTGTGTCTTACATCCCTACTGTATTTCATCCCTACTGTTTTATAGCTCTACTGTCTTACAGCTCTACTGTATTACAGCCTTACTATTCAGCTCTTGTATCTTCACTTCTGTACTGCCTAGCAGCTCTATATTACAGTCAGTACTGTCTTACAGCTCTACTGTCTTACAGCTCTAGTGTCTTACTGCTCTAATGTCTTACAGCTCTACTGTCATTACAGCCCTACTGTCTTACAGCCCTACTGTCTTATTGCTCTACTGTCTTACAACTCTACTATATTACAGCCGTACTGTCTTACAGCTCTCGTGTCTTACAGCTCTAGTGTCATACTTCTCTACTGTCTTACAGCTCTTGTGTCTTACAGCTCTAGTGTCTTACTGCTCTACTGTCTTACAGCTCTTGTGTCTGACATCCCTACTGTCTTACAGCCCTACTGTCTTATAGCTCTACTGTCTTACAGCTCTACTGTCTTACAGCTCTTGTGTCTTACAGCCCTACTATATTACAGCCCTACTGTCTTACAGCTCTTGTGTCTTACTGCTCTATTGTCTTACAGTTCTACTGTTTTACAGCTCTACTGTCTTACTAATCTACTGTCTTACAGCTCTACTATATTACAGCCCTACTGTCTTACAGCTATTGTTTCTTACAGCTCTAGTGTCTTACTGCTCTACTGTCTTACAACTCTACTGTCTTACAGCTCTACTGTCGTACAGCCCTACTGTCTTACTGCTCTACTGTCTTACTGCTCTACAGTCTTACTCCTTTACTGTCTTACACCTCTACTGTCTTACTGCTCTACTGTCTTACAGCTCTTGTGTCTGACATCCCTACTGTCTTACAGCCCTACTGTCTTATAGCTCTACTGTCTTACAGCTCTACTGTCTTACAGCTCTTGTGTCTTACAGCCCTACTATATTACAGCCCTACTGTCTTACAGCTCTTGTGTCTTACTAATCTACTGTCTTACATCCCTACTGTCTTTCAGCTCTACTGTCTTACAGCTCTTGTGTCTTACATCCCTACTGAATTTCATCCCTACTGTTATATAGCTCTACTGTCTTACTGCTCTACTGTCTTACAGCTCTACTGTCTTACAGCTCTTGTGTCTTACATCCCTACTGTATTTCATCCCTACTGTTTTATAGCTCTACTGTCTTACTGCTCTACTGTATTACAGCCTTACTGTATTACAGCTCTTGTGTCTTACTTCTGTACTGCCTAGCAGCTCTACTATATTACAGTCGTACTGTCTTACAGCTCTCGTGTCTTACAGCTCTAGTGTCTTACTGCTCTAATGTCTTACAGCTCTACTTCATTACAGCCCTACTGTCTTACAGCCCTACTGTCTTATTGCTCTACTGTCTTACAACTCTACTATATTACAGCCGTACTGTCTTACAGCTCTCGTGTCTTACAGCTCTAGTGTCATACTTCTCTACTGTCTTACAGCTCTTGTGTCTTACAGCTCTAGTGTCTTACTGCTCTACTGTCTTACAGCTCTTGTGTCTGACATCCCTACTGTCTTACAGCCCTACTGTCTTATAGCTCTACTGTCTTACAGCTCTACTGTCTTACAGCTCTTGTGTCTTACAGCCCTACTATATTACAGCCCTACTGTCTTACAGCTCTTGTGTCTTACTGCTCTATTGTCTTACAGTTCTACTGTTTTACAGCTCTACTGTCTTACTAATCTACTGTCTTACAGCTCTACTATATTACAGCCCTACTGTCTTACAGCTATTGTTTCTTACAGCTCTAGTGTCTTACTGCTCTACTGTCTTACAACTCTACTGTCTTACAACTCTACTGTCGTACAGCCCTACTGTCTTACTGCTCTACTGTCTTACTGCTCTACGGTCTTACTCCTTTACTGTCTTACACCTCTACTGTCTTACTGCTCTACTGTCTTACAGCTCTTGTGTCTGACATCCCTACTGTCTTACAGCCCTACTGTCTTATAGCTCTACTGTCTTACAGCTCTACTGTCTTACAGCTCTTGTGTCTTACAGCCCTACTATATTACAGCCCTACTGTCTTACAGCTCTTGTGTCTTACTAATCTACTGTCTTACATCCCTACTGTCTTTCAGCTCTACTGTCTTACAGCTCTTGTGTCTTACATCCCTACTGAATTTCATCCCTACTGTTATATAGCTCTACTGTCTTACTGCTCTACTGTCTTACAGCTCTACTGTCTTACAGCTCTTGTGTCTTACATCCCTACTGTATTTCATCCCTACTGTTTTATAGCTCTACTGTCTTACTGCTCTACTGTATTACAGCCTTACTGTATTACAGCTCTTGTGTCTTACTTCTGTACTGCCTAGCAGCTCTACTATATTACAGTCGTACTGTCTTACAGCTCTCGTGTCTTACAGCTCTAGTGTCTTACTGCTCTAATGTCTTACAGCTCTACTTCATTACAGCCCTACTGTCTTACAGCCCTACTGTCTTATTGCTCTACTGTCTTACAACTCTACTATATTACAGCCGTACTGTCTTACAGCTCTCGTGTCTTACAGCTCAAGTGTCATACTTCTCTACTATCTTACAGCTCTTGTGTCTTACAGCTCTAGTGCCTTACTGCTCTACTGTCTTACAGCTCTTGTGTCTGACATCCCTACTGTCTTACAACCCTACTGTCTTATAGCTCTACTGTCTTACAGCTCTACTGTCTTACAGCTCTTGTGTCTTACAGCCCTACTATATTACAGCCCTACTGTCTTACAGCTCTTGTGTCTTACTGCTCTATTGTCTTACAGTTCTACTGTTTTACAGCTCTACTGTCTTACTAATCTACTGTCTTACAGCTCTACTATATTACAGCCCTACTGTCTTACAGCTATTGTTTCTTACAGCTCTAGTGTCTTACTGCTCTACTGTCTTACAACTCTACTGTCTTACAGCTCTACTGTCGTACAGCCCTACTGTCTTACTGCTCTACTGTCTTACTGCTCTACGGTCTTACTCCTTTACTGTCTTACACCTCTACTGTCTTACTGCTCTACTGTCTTACAGCTCTTGTGTCTGACATCCCTACTGTCTTACAGCCCTACTGTCTTATAGCTCTACTGTCTTACAGCTCTACTGTCTTACAGCTCTTGTGTCTTACAGCCCTACTATATTACAGCCCTACTGTCTTACAGCTCTTGTGTCTTACTAATCTACTGTCTTACATCCCTACTGTCTTTCAGCTCTACTGTCTTACAGCTCTTGTGTCTTACATCCCTACTGAATTTCATCCCTACTGTTATATAGCTCTACTGTCTTACTGCTCTACTGTCTTACAGCTCTACTGTCTTACAGCTCTTGTGTCTTACATCCCTACTGTATTTCATCCCTACTGTTTTATAGCTCTACTGTCTTACTGCTCTACTGTATTACAGCCTTACTGTATTACAGCTCTTGTGTCTTACTTCTGTACTGCCTAGCAGCTCTACTATATTACAGTCGTACTGTCTTACAGCTCTCGTGTCTTACAGCTCTAGTGTCTTACTGCTCTAATGTCTTACAGCTCTACTTCATTACAGCCCTACTGTCTTACAGCCCTACTGTCTTATTGCTCTACTGTCTTACAACTCTACTATATTACAGCCGTACTGTCTTACAGCTCTCGTGTCTTACAGCTCAAGTGTCATACTTCTCTACTATCTTACAGCTCTTGTGTCTTACAGCTCTAGTGCCTTACTGCTCTACTGTCTTACAGCTCTTGTGTCTGACATCCCTACTGTCTTACAACCCTACTGTCTTATAGCTCTACTGTCTTACAGCTCTACTGTCTTACAGCTCTTGTGTCTTACAGCCCTACTATATTACAGCCCTACTGTCTTACAGCTCTTGTGTCTTACTGCTCTATTGTCTTACAGTTCTACTGTTTTACAGCTCTACTGTCTTACTAATCTACTGTCTTACAGCTCTACTATATTACAGCCCTACTGTCTTACAGCTATTGTTCTTACAGCTCTAGTGTCTTACTGCTCTACTGTCTTACAACCCTACTGTCTTATAGCTCTACTGTCTTACTGCTCTACTTTCTTACTGCTCTACGGTCTTACTCCTTTACTGTCTTACACCTCTACTGTCTTACTGCTCTACTGTCTTACAGCTCTTGTGTCTGACATCCCTACTGTCTTACAGCCCTACTGTCTTATAGCTCTACTGTCTTACAGCTCTACTGTCTTACAGCTCTTGTGTCTTACAGCCCTACTATATTACAGCCCTACTGTCTTACAGCTCTTGTGTCTTTCTGCTCTATTGTCTTACAGTTCTACTGTTTTACAGCTCTACTGTCTTACTAATCTACTGTCTTACAGCTCTACTATATTACAGCCCTACTGTCTTACAGCTATTGTTTCTTACAGCCTCTAGTGTCTTACTGCTCTACTGTCTTACAACTCTACTGTCTTACAGCCCTACTGTCTTACTGCTCTACTGTCTTACTGCTCTACGGTCTTACTCCTTTACTGTCTTACACCTCTACTGTCTTACTGCTCTACTGTCTTACAGCTCTTGTGTCTGACATCCCTACAGCCCTACTGTCTTATAGCTCTACTGTCTTACAGCTCTACTGTCTTACAGCTCTTGTGTCTTACAGCCCTACTATATTACAGCCCTACTGTCTTACAGCTCTTGTGTCTTACTAATCTACTGTCTTACATCCCTACTGTCTTTCAGCTCTACTGTCTTACAGCTCTTGTGTCTTACATCCCTACTGTATTTCATCCCTACTGTTATATAGCTCTACTGTCTTACTGCTCTACTGTCTTACAGCTCTACTGTCTTACAGCTCTTGTGTCTTACATCCCTACTGTATTTCATCCCTACTGTTTTATAGCTCTACTGTCTTACTGCTCTACTGTATTACAGCCTTACTGTATTACAGCTCTTGTGTCTTACTTCTGTACTGCCTAGCAGCTCTACTATATTACAGCCATACTGTCTTACAGCTATTGTGTCTTACAGCTCTAGTGTCTTACTGCTCTACTGTCTTACAACTCTACTATTTTACAGCTGTACTGTCTTACAGCTCTTGTGTCTTACAGCTCTAGTGTCTTACTGCTCTAATGTCTTACAGCTCTACTTCATTACAGCCCTACTGTCTTACAGCCCTACTGTCTTATTGCACTACTGTCTTACAACTCTACTATATTACAGCCTTACTGTCTTACAGCTCTCGTGTCTTACAGCTCTAGTGTCTTACTACTCTACTGTCTTACAGCTCAACTGTCTTACATCCTTTTTGTCTTACAGCGCTGCTGTCTTACAGCCCTACTGTCTTACTGCTCTACTGTCTTTCATCCCTACTGTCTTATAGCTCTACTGTCTTACTGCTCTACTGTCTTATTTCTCTACTGTCTTGCAGCTCTACTATATTACAGCCCTACTGTCTTACAGCTCTACTGTCTTACAGCCCTACTGTCTTACAGCTCTACTGTCTTACAGCTCTTGTGTCTGACATCCCTACTGTCTTACTGCCCTACTGTCTTATAGCGCTACTGTCTTACAGCTCTTGTGTCTTACTTCTGTACTGCCTAGCAGCTCTACTATTTTACAGCCATACTGTCTTACAGCTATTGTGTCTTACAGCTCTAGTGTCTTACTGCTCTACTGTCTTATTTCTCTACTATATTACAGTCGTACTGTCTTACAGCTTTGCTGTCTTACAGCCCTACTGTCTTACAGCTCTAGTGTCTTACAACTCGTGTGTCTTACAGCCCTACTATAATACAGCCCTACTGTCTTACAGTTCTTGTGTCTTACTGCTCTACTGTCTTACAGCTCTACTGTTTTAAAGCTCTACTGTCTTACTGCTCTACTGTCTTACAGCTCTACTTTCTTTCTGCTCTATTGTCTTACTGCTCTACGGTCTTACTGCTCTAATGTCTTACAGCTCTACTTCATTACAGCCCTACTGTCTTACATCCCTACTGTCTTATTGCTCCACTGTCTTAAAACTCTACTCTATTACAGCCGTACTGTCTTACAGCTCTCGTGTCTTACAGCTCTAGTGTCTTACTTCTCTACTGTCTTTACAGCTCTACTATATTATAGCCCTACTGTCTTACAGCTCTTGTGTCTGACATCCCTACTGTCTTACAGCCCTACTGTGTTTCATCCCTACTGTTCTTACAGCTCTACTGTCTTACAGCTCTTGTGTCTTACAGCCCTACTATATTACAGCCCCTACTGTCTTACAGCTCTTGTGTCTTACTGCTCTACTGTCTTACAGCTCTACTGTTTTACAGCTCTTGTGTCTTACTTCTGTACTGTCTTACAGCTCTACTATATTACAGCACTACTGTCTTACAGCTATTGTGTCTTACAGCTCTAGTGTCTTACTGCTCTACTGTCTTATTGCTCTACTGTCTTACAGCTCGTACTGTCTTACTGCTTTCTTACTGCTCTCTACGGTCTTACTCCTTACTGTCTTACAGCCCTACTGTCTTACTGCTCTAGTGTCTTACAGCTCTTGTGTCTGACATCCCTACTATCTTACAGCCCTACTGTCTTATAGCTCTACTGTCTTACAGCTCTACTGTCTTACAGCTCTACTGTTTTACAGCCCTACTGTCTTACAGCTCTACTGTCTTACAGCTCTTGTGTCTTTCTGCTCATTGTCTTACAGTTCTACTTTTTACAGCTCTACTGTCTTACTAATCTACTGTCTTACAGCTCTACTATATTACAGCCCTACTGTCTTACAGCTATTGTTTCTTACAGCTCTAGTGTCTTACTGCTCTACTGTCTTACAACTCTACTGTCTTACAGCCCTACTGTCTTACTGCTCTACTGTCTTACTGCTCTCACGGTCTTACTCCTTTACTGTCTTACACCTCTACTGTCTTACTGCTCTACTGTCTTACAGCTCTTGTGTCTGACATCCCTACAGCCCTACTGTCTTATAGCTCTACTGTCTTACAGCTCTACTGTCTTACAGCTCTTGTGTCTTACAGCCCTACTATATTACAGCCCTACTGTCTTACAGCTCTTGTGTCTTACTAATCTACTGTCTTACATCCCTACTGTCTTTCAGCTCTACTGTCTTACAGCTCTTGTGTCTTACATCCCTACTGTATTTCATCCCTACTGTTATATAGCTCTACTGTCTTACTGCTCTACTGTCTTACAGCTCTACTGTCTTACAGCTCTTGTGTCTTACATCCCTACTGTATTTCATCCCTACTGTTTTATAGCTCTACTGTCTTACTGCTCTACTGTATTACAGCCTTACTGTATTACAGCTCTTGTGTCTTACTTCTGTACTGCCTAGCAGCTCTACTATATTACAGCCATACTGTCTTACAGCTATTGTGTCTTACAGCTCTAGTGTCTTACTGCTCTACTGTCTTACAACTCTACTATTTTACAGCTGTACTGTCTTACAGCTCTTGTGTCTTACAGCTCTAGTGTCTTACTGCTCTAATGTCTTACAGCTCTACTTCATTACAGCCCTACTGTCTTACAGCCCTACTGTCTTATTGCACTACTGTCTTACAACTCTACTATATTACAGCCTTACTGTCTTACAGCTCTCGTGTCTTACAGCTCTAGTGTCTTACTACTCTACTGTCTTACAGCTCAACTGTCTTACATCCTTTTTGTCTTACAGCTGCTGTCTTACAGCCCTACTGTCTTACTGCTCTACTGTCTTTCATCCCTACTGTCTTATAGCTCTACTGTCTTACTGCTCTACTGTCTTATTTCTCTACTGTCTTGCAGCTCTACTATATTACAGCCCTACTGTCTTACAGCTCTACTGTCTTACAGCCCTACTGTCTTACAGCTCTACTGTCTTACAGCTCTTGTGTCTGACATCCCTACTGTCTTACTGCCCTACTGTCTTATAGCTCACTGTCTTACAGCTCTTGTGTCTTACTTCTGTACTGCCTAGCAGCTCTACTATTTTACAGCCATACTGTCTTACAGCTATTGTGTCTTACAGCTCTAGTGTCTTACTGCTCTACTGTCTTATTGCTCTACTATATTACAGTCGTACTGTCTTACAGCTTTGCTGTCTTACAGCCCTACTGTCTTACAGCTCTAGTGTCTTACAACTCGTGTGTCTTACAGCCCTACTATAATACAGCCCTACTGTCTTACAGTTCTTGTGTCTTACTGCTCTACTGTCTTACAGCTCTACTGTTTTAAAGCTCTACTGTCTTACTGCTCTACTGTCTTACAGCTCTACTGTCTTTCTGCTCTATTGTCTTACTGCTCTACGGTCTTACTGCTCTAATGTCTTACAGCTCTACTTCATTACAGCCCTACTGTCTTACATCCCTACTGTCTTATTGCTCCACTGTCTTAAAACTCTACTCTATTACAGCCGTACTGTCTTACAGCTCTCGTGTCTTACAGCTCTAGTGTCTTACTTCTCTACTGTCTTACAGCTCTACTATATTACAGCCCTACTGTCTTACAGCTCTACGGTCTTACTTCTTTAATGTCTTACATCCCTACTGTGTTTCATCCCTACTGTTTTATAGCTCTACTGTCTTACTGCTCTACTGTCTTACACCTCTACTGTTTTACAGCTCTACTGTATTACAGCCTTACTGTATTACAGCTCTTGTGTCTTACTTCTCTACTGTCTAGCAGCTCTATTATATTACAGCCATACTGTCTTACAGCTATTGTGTCTTACAGCTCTAGTGTCTTACTGCTCTAATGTCTTACAGCTCTACTTCATTACAGCCCTACTGTCTTACATCCCTACTGTCTTATTGCTCCACTGTCTTAAAACTCTACTATATTACAGCCATTGTCTTACAGCTCTCGTGTCTTACAGCTCTAGTGTCTTACTTCTCGACTGTCTTACAGCTCTACTATATTACAGCCCTACTGTCTTACAGCTCTAGTGTCTTACTGCTCTACTGTCTTACAACCCTACTGTCTTACAGCTCTTGTGTCTTACATCGCTACTGTCTTACAGCCCTACTGTCTGACTGCTCTACTGTCTTACAGCTCTACTGTCTTATTTTGCTCTACTCTCTTACAGCTCTACTGTCTTACAGCCCTACTGTCTTACAGCTCTACTGTCTTAAAGCTCTTGTGTCTTACATCCCTACTGTCTTACAGCCCTACTGTCTTACTGCTCTACTGTCTTACTGCTCTACGGTCTTACACCTTTACTGTCTTACACCTCTACTGTCTTACTGCTCTACTGTCTTACAGCTCTTGTGTCTGACATCCCTACTGTCTTACAGCCCTACTGTCTTACTGCTCTACTCTCTTACAGTTCTTGTGTCTTACAGCCCTACTATATTACAGCCCTACTGTCTTAAAGCTCTTGTGTCTTACGGCTCTACTGTCTTACAGCTCTACTGTTTTACAGCTCTACTGTCTTACTAATCTACTGTCTTACAGCTCTACTGTCTTATTGCTCTATTGTCTTACTGCTCTACAGTCTTACTCCTTTAATGTCTTACAGCCCTACTGTCTTTCAGCTCTACTGTCTTACAGCTCTTGTGTCTAACATCCCTACTGTATTTCATCCCTACTGTTTAATAGCTCTACTGTCTTACAGCCCTACTGTCTTATTGCTCTACTGTCTTACAACTCTACTATATTACAGCCGTACTGTCTTACAGCTCTCGTGTCTTACAGCTCTAGTGTCATACTTCTCTACTGTCTTACAGCTCTTGTGTCTTACAGCTCTACTGTCTTACTGCTCTACTGTCTTACAGCTCTTGTGTCTGACATCCCTACTGTCTTACAGCCCTACTGTCTTATAGCTCTACTGTCTTACAGCTCTACTGTCTTACAGCTCTTGTGTCTTACAGCCCTACTATATTACAGCCCTACTGTCTTACAGCTCTTGTGTCTTACTGCTCTATTGTCTTACAGTTCTACTGTTTTACAGCTCTACTGTCTTACTAATCTACTGTCTTACAGCTCTACTATATTACAGCTCTACTGTCTTACAGCCCTACTGTCTTATTGCTCTACTGTCTTACAACTCTACTATATTACAGCCGTACTGTCTTACAGCTCTCGTGTCTTACAGCTCTAGTGTCATACTTCTCTACTGTCTTACAGCTCTTGTGTCTTACAGCTCTAGTGTCTTACTGCTCTACTGTCTTACAGCTCTTGTGTCTGACATCCCTACTGTCTTACAGCCCTACTGTCTTATAGCTCTACTGTCTTACAGCTCTACTGTCTTACAGCTCTTGTGTCTTACAGCCCTACTATATTACAGCCCTACTGTCTTACAGCTCTTGTGTCTTACTGCTCTATTGTCTTACAGTTCTACTGTTTTACAGCTCTACTGTCTTACTAATCTACTGTCTTACAGCTCTACTATATTACAGCCCTACTGTCTTACAGCTATTGTTTCTTACAGCTCTAGTGTCTTACTGCTCTACTGTCTTACAACTCTACTGTCTTACAGCTCTACTGTCGTACAGCCCTACTGTCTTACTGCTCTACTGTCGTACTGCTCTACGTTCTTACTCCTTTACTGTCTTACACCTCTACTGTCTTACTGCTCTACTGTCTTACAGCTCTTGTGTCTGACATCCCTACTGTCTTACAGCCCTACTGTCTTATAGCTCTACTGTCTTACAGCCTCTACTGTCTTACAGCTCTTGTGTCTTACAGCCCTACTATATTACAGCCCTACTGTCTTACAGCTCTTGTGTCTTACTAATCTACTGTCTTACATCCCTACTGTCTTTCAGCTCTACTGTCTTACAGCTCTTGTGTCTTACATCCCTACTGAATTTCATCCCTACTTTTATATAGCTCTACTGTCTTACTGCTCTACTGTCTTACAGCTCTACTGTCTTACAGCTCTTGTGTCTTACATCCCTACTGTATTTCATCCCTACTGTTTTATAGCTCTACTGTCTTACTGCTCTACTGTATTACAGCCTTACTGTATTACAGCTCTTGTGTCTTACTTCTGTACTGCCTAGCAGCTCTACTATATTACAGTCGGACTGTCTTACAGCTCTGTCTTACAGCTCTAGTGTCTTACTGCTCTAATGTCTTACAGCTCTACTTCATTACAGCCCTACTGTCTTACAGCCCTACTGTCTTATTGTTCTACTGTCTTACAACTCTACTATATTTCAGCCGTACTGTCTTACAGCTCTCGTGTCTTACAGCTCAAGTGTCATACTTCTCTACTATCTTACAGCTCTTGTGTCTTACAGCTCTAGTGTCTTACTGCTCTACTGTCTTATAGCTCTTGTGTCTGACATCCCTACTGTCTTACAGCCCTACTGTCTTATAGCTCTACTGTCTTACAGCTCTACTGTCTTACAGCTCTTGTGTCTTACAGCCCTACTATATTACAGCCCTACTGTCTTACAGCTCTTGTGTCTTACTGCTCTATTGTCTTACAGTTCTACTGTTTTACAGCTCTACTGTCTTACTAATCTACTGTCTTACAGCTCTACTATATTACAGCCCTACTGTCTTACAGCTATTGTTTCTTACAGCTCTAGTGTCTTACTGCTCTACTGTCTTACAACTCTACTGTCTTACAGCACTACTGTCTTACTGCTCTACTTTCTTACTGCTCTACGGTCTTACTCCTTTACTGTCTTACACCTCTACTGTCTTATTGCTCTACTGTCTTACAGCTCTTGTGTCTGACATCCCTACTGTCTTACAGCCCTACTGTCTTATAGCTCTACTGTCTTACAGCTCTACTGTCTTACAGCTCTTGTGTCTTACAGCCCTACTATATTACAGCCCTACTGTCTTACAGCTCTTGTGTCTTTCTGCTCTATTGTCTTACAGTTCTACTGTTTTACAGCTCTACTGTCTTACTAATCTACTGTCTTACAGCTCTACTATATTACAGCCCTACTGTCTTACAGCTATTGTTTCTTACAGCTCTAGTGTCTTACTGCTCTACTGTCTTACAACTCTACTGTCTTACAGCCCTACTGTCTTACTGCTCTACTGTCTTACTGCTCTACGGTCTTACTCCTTTACTGTCTTACACCTCTACTGTCTTACTGCTCTACTGTCTTACAGCTCTTGTGTCTGACATCCCTACAGCCCTACTGTCTTATAGCTCTACTGTCTTACAGCTCTACTGTCTTACAGCTCTTGTGTCTTACAGCCCTACTATATTACAGCCCTACTGTCTTACAGCTCTTGTGTCTTACTAATCTACTGTCTTACATCCCTACTGTCTTTCAGCTCTACTGTCTTACAGCTCTTGTGTCTTACATCCCTACTGTATTTCATCCCTACTGTTATATAGCTCTACTGTCTTACTGCTCTACTGTCTTACAGCTCTACTGTCTTACAGCTCTTGTGTCTTACATCCCTACTGTATTTCATCCCTACTGTTTTATAGCTCTACTGTCTTACTGCTCTACTGTATTACAGCCTTACTGTATTACAGCTCTTGTGTCTTACTTCTGTACTGCCTAGCAGCTCTACTATATTACAGCCATACTGTCTTACAGCTATTGTGTCTTACAGCTCTAGTGTCTTACTGCTCTACTGTCTTACAACTCTACTATTTTACAGCTGTACTGTCTTACAGCTCTTGTGTCTTACAGCTCTAGTGTCTTACAGCTCTACTGTCTTACAGCTCTACTGTCTTACAGCTCTACTTCATTACAGCCCTACTGTCTTACAGCCCTACTGTCTTATTGCACTACTGTCTTACAACTCTACTATATTACAGCCTTACTGTCTTACAGCTCTCGTGTCTTACAGCTCTAGTGTCTTACTACTCTACTGTCTTACAGCTCAACTGTCTTACATCCTTTTTGTCTTACAGCGCTGCTGTCTTACAGCCCTACCGTCTTACTGCTCTACTGTCTTTCATCCCTACTGTCTTATAGCTCTACTGTCTTACTGCTCTACTGTCTTATTTCTCTACTGTCTTGCAGCTCTACTATATTACAGCCCTACTGTCTTACAGCTCTACTGTCTTACAGCCCTACTGTCTTACAGCTCTACTGTCTTACAGCTCTTGTGTCTGACATCCCTACTGTCTTACTGCCCTACTGTCTTATAGCTACTGTCTTACAGCTCTTGTGTCTTACTTCTGTACTGCCCTAGCAGCTCTACTATTTTACAGCCATACTGTCTTACAGCTATTGTGTCTTACAGCTCTAGTGTCTTACTGCTCTACTGTCTTATTGCTCTACTATATTACAGTCGTACTGTCTTACAGCTTTGCTGTCTTACAGCCCTACTGTCTTACAGCTCTAGTGTCTTACAACTCGTGTGTCTTACAGCCCTACTATAATACAGCCCTACTGTCTTACAGTTCTTGTGTCTTACTGCTATACTGTCTTACAGCTCTACTGTTTTAAAGCTCTACTGTCTTACTGCTCTACTGTCTTACAGCTCTACTGTCTTTCTGCTCTATTGTCTTACTGCTCTACGGTCTTACTGCTCTAATGTCTTACAGCTCTACTTCATTACAGCCCTACTGTCTTACATCCCTACTGTCTTATTGCTCCACTGTCTTAAAACTCTACTCTATTACAGCCGTACTGTCTTACAGCTCTCGTGTCTTACAGCTCTAGTGTCTTACTTCTCTACTGTCTTACAGCTCTACTATATTACAGCCCTACTGTCTTACAGCTCTACGGTCTTACTTCTTTAATGTCTTACATCCCTACTGTGTTTCATCCCTATTGTTGTATAGCTCTACTGTCTTACTGCTCTACTGTCTTACACCTCTACTGTTTTACAGCTCTACTGTATTACAGCCTTACTGTCTTACTGCCCTACTGTCTTATAGCTCTACTGTCTTACAGCTCTTGTGTCTTACTTCTGTACTGCCTAGCAGCTCTACTATTTTACAGCCATACTGTCTTACAGCTATTGTGTCTTACAGCTCTAGTGTCTTACTGCTCTACTGTCTTATTGCTCTACTATATTACAGTCGTACTGTCTTACAGCTTTGCTGTCTTACAGCCCTACTGTCTTACAGCTCTAGTGTCTTACAACTCGTGTGTCTTACAGCCCTACTATAATACAGCCCTACTGTCCTACAGTTCTTGTGTCTTACTGCTCTACTGTCTTACAGCTCTACTGTTTTAAAGCTCTACTGTCTTACTGCTCTACTGTCTTACAGCTCTACTGTCTTTCTGCTCTATTGTCTTACTGCTCTACGGTCTTACTGCTCTAATGTCTTACAGCTCTACTTCATTACAGCCCTACTGTCTTACATCCCTACTGTCTTATTGCTCCACTGTCTTAAAACTCTACTCTATTACAGCCGTACTGTCTTACAGCTCTCGTGTCTTACAGCTCTAGTGTCTTACTTCTCTACTGTCTTACAGCTCTACTATATTACAGCCCTACTGTCTTACAGCTCTACGGTCTTACTTCTTTAATGTCTTACATCCCTACTGTGTTTCATCCCTACTGTTTTATAGCTCTACTGTCTTACTGCTCTACTGTCTTACACCTCTACTGTTTTACAGCTCTACTGTATTACAGCCTTACTGTATTACAGCTCTTGTGTCTTACTTCTCTACTGTCTAGCAGCTCTATTATATTACAGCCATACTGTCTTACAGCTATTGTGTCTTACAGCTCTAGTGTCTTACTGCTCTAATGTCTTACAGCTCTACTTCATTACAGCCCTACTGTCTTACATCCCTACTGTCTTATTGCTCCACTGTCTTAAAACTCTACTATATTACAGCCGTACTGTCTTACAGCTCTCGTGTCTTACAGCTCTAGTGTCTTACTTCTCGACTGTCTTACAGCTCTACTATATTACAGCCCTACTGTCTTACAGCTCTAGTGTCTTACTGCTCTACTGTCTTACAACCCTACTGTCTTACAGCTCTTGTGTCTTACATCGCTACTGTCTTACAGCCCTACTGTCTGACTGCTCTACTGTCTTACAGCTCTACTGTCTTATTTTGCTCTACTCTCTTACAGCTCTACTGTCTTACAGCCCTACTGTCTTACACCTCTACTGTCTTAAAGCTCTTGTGTCTTACATCCCTACTGTCTTACAGCCCTACTGTCTTACTGCTCTACTGTCTTACTGCTCTACGGTCTTATTCCTTTACTGTCTTACACCTCTACTGTCTTACTGCTCTACTGTCTTACAGCTCTTGTGTCTGACATCCCTACTGTCTTACAGCCCTACTGTCTTACTGCTCTACTCTCTTACAGTTCTTGTGTCTTACAGCCCTACTATATTACAGCCCTACTGTCTTAAAGCTCTTGTGTCTTACGGCTCTACTGTCTTACAGCTCTACTGTTTTACAGCTCTACTGTCTTACTAATCTACTGTCTTACAGCTCTACTGTCTTATTGCTCTATTGTCTTACTGCTCTACAGTCTTACTCCTTTAATGTCTTACAGCCCTACTGTCTTTCAGCTCTACTGTCTTACAGCTCTTGTGTCTAACATCCCTACTGTATTTCATCCCTACTGTTTAATAGCTCTACTGTCTTACAGCCCTACTGTCTTATTGCTCTACTGTCTTACAACTCTACTATATTACAGCCGTACTGTCTTACAGCTCTCGTGTCTTACAGCTCTAGTGTCATACTTCTCTACTGTCTTACAGCTCTTGTGTCTTACAGCTCTAGTGTCTTACTGCTCTACTGTCTTACAGCTCTTGTGTCTGACATCCCTACTGTCTTACAGCCCTACTGTCTTACTGCTCTACTCTCTTACAGTTCTTGTGTCTTACAGCCCTACTATATTACAGCCCTACTGTCTTAAAGCTCTTGTGTCTTACGGCTCTACTGTCTTACAGCTCTACTGTTTTACAGCTCTACTGTCTTACTAATCTACTGTCTTACAGCTCTACTGTCTTATTGCTCTATTGTCTTACTGCTCTACAGTCTTACTCCTTTAATGTCTTACAGCCCTACTGTCTTTCAGCTCTACTGTCTTACAGCTCTTGTGTCTAACATCCCTACTGTATTTCATCCCTACTGTTTAATAGCTCTACTGTCTTACAGCCCTACTGTCTTATTGCTCTACTGTCTTACAACTCTACTATATTACAGCCGTACTGTCTTACAGCTCTCGTGTCTTACAGCTCTAGTGTCATACTTCTCTACTGTCTTACAGTTCTTGTGTCTTACAGCTCTAGTGTCTTACTGCTCTACTGTCTTACAGCTCTTGTGTCTGACATCCCTACTGTCTTACAGCCCTACTGTCTTATAGCTCTACTGTCTTACAGCTCTACTGTCTTACAGCTCTTGTGTCTTACAGCCCTACTATATTACAGCCCTACTGTCTTACAGCTCTTGTGTCTTACTGCTCTATTGTCTTACAGTTCTACTGTTTTACAGCTCTACTGTCTTACTAATCTACTGTCTTACAGCTCTACTATATTACAGCCCTACTGTCTTACAGCTATTGTTTCTTACAGCTCTTGTGTCTTACTGCTCTACTGTCTTACAACTCTACTGTCTTACAGCTCTACTGTCGTACAGCCCTACTGTCTTACTGCTCTACTGTCTTACTGCTCTCACGGTCTTACTCCTTTACTGTCTTACACCTCTACTGTCTTACTGCTCTACTGTCTTACAGCTCTTGTGTCTGACATCCCTACTGTCTTACAGCCCTACTGTCTTATAGCTCTACTGTCTTACAGCTCTACTGTCTTACAGCTCTTGTGTCTTACAGCCCTACTATATTACAGCCCTACTGTCTTACAGCTCTTGTGTCTTACTAATCTACTGTCTTACATCCCTACTGTCTTTCAGCTCTACTGTCTTACAGCTCTTGTGTCTTACATCCCTACTGAATTTCATCCCTACTGTTATATAGCTCTACTGTCTTACTGCTCTACTGTCTTACAGCTCTACTGTCTTACAGCTCTTGTGTCTTACATCCCTACTGTATTTCATCCCTACTGTTTTATAGTTCTACTGTCTTACTGCTCTACTGTATTACAGCCTTACTGTATTACAGCTCTTGTGTCTTACTTCTGTACTGCCTAGCAGCTCTACTATATTACAGCCGTACTGTCTTACAGCTCTCGTGTCTTACAGCTCTAGTGTCTTACTGCTCTAATGTCTTACAGCTCTACTTCATTACAGCCCTACTGTCTTACAGCCCTACTGTCTTTTTGCTCTACTGTCTTACAACTCTACTATATTACAGCCGTACTGTCTTACAGCTCTCGTGTCTTACAGCTCTAGTGTCTTACAGCTCTACTGTCTTACAGCTCTTGTGTCTTACAGCCCTACTATATTACAGCCCTACTGTCTTACAGCTATTGTGTCTTACAGCTCTAGTGTCTTACTGCTCTACTGTCTTGCAACTCTACTATATTACAGCAGTACTGTCTTACAGCTCTCGTGTCTTACAGCTCTAGTGTCTTACTGCTCTAATGTCTTACAGCTCTACTTCATTACAGCCCTACTGTCTTACAGCCCTACTGTCTTATTGCTCTACTGTCTTACAACTCTACTATATTACAGCCGTACTGTCTTACAGCTCTCGTGTCTTACAGCTCTAGTGTCTTACTACTCTACTGTCTTATATCTCTACTGTCTTACAGCCGTACTGTCTTACAGCTCTACTGTCTTACATCCTTTTTGTCTTACAGCGCTGCTGTCTTACAGCCCTACTGTCTTTCAACTCTACTGTCTTTCAGCTCTACTGTCTTACAGCTTTTGTGTCTTACATCCCTACTGTCTTACAGCCCTACTGTCTTACTGCTCTACTGTCTTTCATCCCTACTGTCTTATAGCTCTACTGTCTTACTGCTCTACTGTCTTACTTCTCTACTGTCTTGCAGCTCTACTATATTACAGCCCTACTGTCTTACAGCTCTTCTGTCTTACAGCCCTACTGTCTTACATCTCTACTGTCTTACAGCTCTACTGTCTTACATTCTTACTGTCTTACAGCTCTGCTGTCTTACAACCCTACTGTCTTACAGCTCTTGTGTCTTACATCCATACTGTCTTACAGCCCAACTGTCTTCCTGCTCTACTGTCTTACATCCCTACTGTCTTAAAGCTCTACTCTCTTACTGCTCGTCTGTCTTTCACCTCTACTGTCTTACAGCTCTACTATATTACAGCCCTACTGTCTTACAGCTATTGTTTCTTACAGCTCTAGTGTCTTACTGCTCTACTGTCTTACAGCCCTACTGTCTTACTGCTCTACTGTCTTACTGCTCTACGGTCTTACTCCTTTACTGTCTTACACCTCTACTGTCTTACTGCTCTACTGTCTTACAGCTCTTGTGTCTGACATCCCTACTGTCTTACAGCCCTACTGTCTAATAGCTCTACTGTCTTACAGCTCTACTGTCTTACAGCTCTTGTGTCTTACAGCCCTACTATATTACAGCCCTACTGTCTTACAGCTCTTGTGTCTTACTAATCTACTGTCTTACATCCCTACTGTCTTTCAGCTCTACTGTCTTACTGCTCTTGTGTCTTACATCCCTACTGTATTTCATCCCTACTGTTATATAGCTCTACTGTCTTACTGCTCTAATGTCTTACAGCTCTACTTCATTACAGCCCTACTGTCTTACAGCCCTAAAGTCTTTTTGCTCTACTGTCTTACAACTCTACTATATTACAGCCGTACTGTCTTCCAGCTCTCGTGTCTTACAGCTCTAGTGTCATACTTCACTACTGTCTTACAGCTCTTGTGTCTTACAGCTCTAGTGTCTTACAGCTCTACTGTCGTACAGCCCTACTGTCTTCCTGCTCTACTGTCTTACTGCTCTACGGTCTTACTCCTTTACTGTCTTACACCTCTACTGTCTTACAGCTCTTGTGTCTGACATCCCTACTGTCTTACAGCCCTACTGTCTAATAGCTCTACTGTCTTACAGCTCTACTGTCTTACAGCTCTTGTGTCTTACAGCCCTACTATATTACAGCCCTACTGTCTTACAGCTCTCGTGTCTTACTAATCTACTGTCTTACAGCTCTACTGTTTTACTAATCTACTGTCTTACATCCCTACTGTCTTTCAGCTCTACTGTCTTACAGATCTTGTGTCTTACAGCCCTACTATATTACAGCCCTACTGTCTTACAGCTCTAGTGTCTTACTGCTCTACTGTCTTGCAACTCTACTATATTACAGCCGTACTGTCTTACAGCTCTCGTGTCTTACAGCTCTAGTGTCTTACTGCTCTAATGTCTTACAGCTCTACTTCATTACAGCCCTACTGTCTTACAGCCCTACTGTCTTATTGCTCTACTGTCTTACAACTCTACTATATTACAGCCGTACTGTCTTACAGCTCTCGTGTCTTACAGCTCTAGTGTCTTACTACTCTACTGTCTTACATCTCTACTGTCTTACAGCCGTACTGTCTTACAGCTCCACTGTCTTACATCCTTATTGTCTTACAGCGCTGCTGTCTTACAGCCCTACTGTCTTTCAGCTCTACTGTCTTTCAGCTCTACTGTCTTACAGCTTTTGTGTCTTACATCCCTACTGTCTTACAGCCCTACTGTCTTACTGCTCTACTGTCTTTCATCCCTACTGTCTTATAGCTCTACTGTCTTACTGCTCTACTGTCTTACTTCTCTACTGTCTTGAAGCTCTACTATATTACAGCCCTACTGTCTTACAGCTCTTCTGTCTTACAGCCCTACTGTCTTACATCTCTACTCTCTTACAGCTCTACTGTCTTACATTCTTACTGTCTTACAGCTCTGCTGTCTTACAACCCTACTGTCTTACAGCTCTACTGTCTTAAAGCCCTACTGTCTTACAGCCCTACTGTCTTACAGCTCTTGTGTCTTACATCCATACTGTCTTACAGCCCAACTGTCTTCCTGCTCTACTGTCTTACATCCCTACTGTCTTAAAGCTCTACTCTCTTACTGCTCGTCTGTCTTTCACCTCTACTGTCTTACAGCTATACTATATTACAGCCCTACTGTCTTACAGCTATTGTTTCTTACAGCCCTACTGTCTTTCAGCTCTACTGTCTTTCAGCTCTACTGTCTTACAGCTTTTGTGTCTTACATCCCTACTGTCTTACAGCCCTACTGTCTTACTGCTCTACTGTCTTTCATCCCTACTGTCTTATAGCTCTACTGTCTTACTGCTCTACTGTCTTACTTCTCTACTGTCTTGCAGCTCTACTATATTACAGCCCTACTGTCTTACAGCTATTGTTTCTTACAGCTCTAGTGTCTTACTGCTCTACTGTCTTACTGCTCTACTGTCTTACTGCTCTACGGTCTTACTCCTTTACTGTCTTACACCTCTACTGTCTTACTGCTCTACTGTCTTACAGCTCTTGTGTCTGACATCCCTACTGTCTTACAGCCCTACTGTCTAATAGCTCTACTGTCTTACAGCTCTACTGTCTTACAGCTCTTGTGTCTTACAGCCCTACTATATTACAGCCCTACTGTCTTACAGCTCTTGTGTCTTACTAATCTACTGTCTTACAGCTCTACTGTTTTACTAATCTACTGTCTTACATCCCTACTGTCTTTCAGCTCTACTGTCTTACAGCTCTTGTGTCTTACATCCCTACTGTATTTCATCCCTACTGTTATATAGCTCTACTGTCTTACTGCTCTAATGTCTTACAGCTCTACTTCATTACAGCCCTACTGTCTTACAGCCCTACTGTCTTTTTGCTCTACTGTCTTACAACTCTACTATATTACAGCCGTACTGTCTTACAGCTCTCGTGTCTTACAGCTCTAGTGTCATACTTCTCTACTGTCTTACAGCTCTTGTGTCTTACAGCTCTAGTGTCTTACAACTCTACTGAAGTACAGCCCTACTGTCTTCCTACTCTACTGTCTTACTGCTCTACGGTCTTACTCTTTTACTGTCTTACACCTCTACTGTCTTACTGCTCTACTGTCTTACAGCTCTTGTGTCTGACATCCCTACTGTCTTACAGCCCTACTGTCTTATAGCTCTACTGTCTTACAGCTCTACTGTCTTACAGCTCTTGGGTCTTACAGCTCTACTGTCTTACTGCTCTATTGTCTTACTGCTCTACGGTCTTACTCCTTTAATGTCTTACAACCCTACTGTCTTTCAGCTCTTGTGTCTTACATCCCTACTGTATTTCATCCTTACTGTTTTATAGCTCTACTGTCTTACTGCTCTACTGTCTTACACCTCTACTGTCTTACAGCTCTACTGTATTACAGCCTTACTGTATTACAGCTCTTGTGTCTTACTTCTCTACTGTCTAGCAGCTCTACTATATTACAGCCATACTGTCTTACAGCTATTGTGTCTTACAGCTCTAGTGTCTTACTGCTCTACTGTCTTACAACTCTACTATATTACAGCCATACTGTCTTACAGCTATTGTGTCTTACAGCTCTCGTGTCTTACTGCTCTACTGTCTTACAGCTCTTGTGTCTGACATCCCTACTGTCTTAGAGCCCTACTGTCTTATAGCTCTACTGTCTTACAGCTCTACTGTCTTACAGCTCTTGGGTCTTACAGCCCTACTATATTACAGCCCTACTGTCTTACAGCTCTTGTGTCTTACTGCTCTACTGTCTTACAGCTCTACTGTTTTACAGCTCTACTGTCTTACTAATCTACTGTCTTACAGCTCTACTGTCTTACTGCTCTATTGTCTTACTGCCCTACGGTCTTACTCCTTTAATGTCTTACATCCCTACTGTATTTCATCCCTACTGTTTTATAGCTCTACTGTCTTACTGCTCTACTGTCTTACAGCTCTACTGTATTACAGTCTTACTGTATTACAGCTCTTGTGTCTTACTTCTGTACTGCCTAGCAGCTCTACTATATTACAGCCATACTGTCTTACAGCTATTGTGTCTTACAGCTCTAGTGTCTTACTGCTCTACTGTCTTACAACTCTACTATATTACAGCCGTACTGTCTTACAGATCTCGTGTCTTACTGCTCTACTGTCTTACAGCTCTTGTGTCTTACATCCCTACAGTCTTACAGCCCTACTGTCTTACTGCTCTACTGTCTTACTTCTCTACTTTCTTGCAGCTCTACTATATTACATCCCTATTGTCTTACAGCCCTACTGTATTACTGCTCTACTGTCTTTCATCCCTACTGTCTTATAGCTCTACTGTCTTACTGCTCTACTGTCTTACTTCTCTACTGTCTTGCAGCTCTACTATATTACATCCCTACTGTCTTACAGCTCTAGTGTCTTACTGCTCTACTTTCTTACAACTCTACTGTCTTACAGCTCTACTATATTACAGTCCTTCTGTCTTACAGCTCTAGTGTCTTACTGCTCTACTGTCTTACAGCTCTACTTTTTTACAGCCCTACTGTCTTACAGCTCTACTGTCTTATTGCTCTACTGTCTTACATCCTTACTGTCTTACAGCTCTGCTGTCTTACAGCCCTACTGTCTTACAGCTCTACTATATTACATCCCTACTGTCTTACAGCTCTAGTGTCTTACTGCTCTACTTTCTTACAACTCTACTGTCTTACAGCTCTACTATATTACAGTCCTTCTGTCTTACAGCTCTAGTGTCTTACTGCTCTACTGTCTTACAGCTCTACTTTTTTACAGCCCTACTGTCTTACAGCTCTACTGTCTTATTGCTCTACTGTCTTACATCCTTACTGTCTTACAGCTCTGCTGTCTTACAGCCCTACTGTCTTACAGCTCTACTGTCTTACAGCCCTACTATATTACAGCCCTACTGTCTTGCGGCTCTTGTGTCTTATAGCTCTAGTGTCTTACTGCTCTACTGTCTTACAGCTCTACTGTATTACAGTCTTACTGTATTACAGCTCTTGTGTCTTACTTCTGTACTGCCTAGCAGCTCTACTATATTACAGCCATACTGTCTTACAGCTATTGTGTCTTACAGCTCTAGTGTCTTACTGCTCTACTGTCTTACAACTCTACTATATTACAGCCGTACTGTCTTACAGCTCTCGTGTCTTACAGCTCTAGTGTCTTACTGCTCTAATGTCTTACAGCTCTACTTCCATACAGCCCTACTGTCTTACAGCCCTACTGTCTTATTGCTCTACTGTCTTACAACTCTACTATATTACAGCCGTACTGTCTTACAGCTCTCGTGTCTTACAGCTCTAGTGTCTTACTACTCTGCTGTCTTACATCTCTACTGTCTTACAGCCCTACTGTCTTATTGCTCTGCTGTCTTACATCCTTATTGTCTTACAGCGCTGCTGTCTTACAGCCCTACTGTCTTTCAGCTCTACTGTCTTACAGCTCTTGTGTCTTACATCCCTACTGTCTTACAGCCCTACTGTCTTACTGCTCTACTGTCTTACTTCTCTACTGTCTTGCAGCTCTACTATATTACATCCCTATTGTCTTACAGCCCTACTGTCTTACTGCTCTACTGTCTTTCATCCCTACTGTCTTATAGCTCTACTGTCTTACTGCTCTACTGTCTTACTTCTCTACTGTCTTGCAGCTCTACTATATTACAGCCCTACTGTCTTACAGCTCTTCTGTCTTACAGCCCTACTGTCTTACATCTCTACTGTCTTACAGCTATTGTGTCTTACAGCTCTAGTGTCTTACTGCTCTACTTTCTTTCAACTCTACTGTCTTTCAGCTCTACTATATTACAGTCCTTCTGTCTTACAGCTCTAGTGTCTTACTGCTCTACTGTCTTACAGCTCTACTTTTTTACAGCCCTACTGTCTTACAGCTCTACTGTCTTATTGCTCTACTGTCTTACATCCTTACTGTCTTACAGCTCTGCTGTCTTACAGCCCTACTGTCTTACAGCTCTGCTGTCTTACAGCCCTACTGTCTTACAGCTCTACTGTCTTACAGCCCTACTATATTACAGCCCTACTGTCTTGCGGCTCTTGTGTCTTATAGCTCTAGTGTCTTACTGATCTACTGACTTAATGCTCTACTGTCTGACTGCTCTATTGTCTTACAGCTCTACTGTCTCATAGCTCTACTGTCTTACAGCTCTACTGTCTTACTGCTCTACTGTCTTACAGCTCTTTTACAGTGAAGGCCTGAAGGTCCAACTGGAAAAAAGTAAGTAGAGGTAGTGAACCAGGGACAACATATGTCTCTACAGTGTTGTTTTAATCTCTCTTTTATTTCATCTTTCTTTCGATCTC
The DNA here is from genome assembly GCA_030435695.1 of Brachymystax lenok tsinlingensis. Lineage (NCBI taxonomy): Eukaryota > Metazoa > Chordata > Actinopteri > Salmoniformes > Salmonidae > Brachymystax > Brachymystax lenok. The sequence goes on along the minus strand of CM059786.1, from coordinate 11,635,709 downwards.
CTTTCTCTCTCTCTCTCTCCCTCTCGCTCTCCCTCTCCCTCTCCCTCTCCCTCCCCTTCTCCCTCCCCCCTCCCTCCAGCAGCTCGAGTGGTAGTGGAGGCCACCCCTCTGAAGGGCAGGTCAAAGTCGTAGTTAGTGTGGGAGTCTGGTGTCACAGTCTGGCGGTATACATTGTGGCAGATATGTGGAAAAGCCTGTGGGTCTGGCTGCAGAAAAAAGGCAAAAATAGACAGAGACGTGAAGCCCTCTCTTCCTCCCTCTCTGCCTGCCTGACTGGGCTGAGCCAGTTCTTTCACAGGCGCTCTGTTATTGTGTTCTGTTTGTTTTAGAAATGCTTTCTGTGGAGAGGGTGAGAGAAAAGGGGGATGTCACCAAAAAACTAAAAACAGAGGGGAAGAGAAACATTTGTACACACAGAACCAGGAGGAGTCCAATTTATGTCTGTTTTGTTTCGTGTAGAGACTGCAGTTGACCTGGAAGTCAAAGCCGAGGGAAAAGAGTAGGCAGATTCACACCTGTCTCTGTTGTTACCCCAAACAGAGACATCAGTCCACATTAATTATCCTTCATATCCATGGACACAATCACACTTCCGGAGCAGTAACACCTTTTGAACTCTGTGAAACTATATTTAACGATATGCTCTTGGCCAATCAGAAGCCACCTCACCTCTCTATCACCCCACCCCCACACACACACAGGCACTCACACTCACATCAAACACCCCTTGCTCAATTTATAATAGTTTGGTGACCTGGTGACCCCGCTCAGGGAGGAACTAAGCGAGTTCAAATCGTGGCCTAATTACAGGGTGGTGTGGAGGGAAAGTGGAGCGCTACGCTGCGGACCAGGAAACATGCTACGCTACGCTGCTCTGCTTCTCACAGTGGCCTGTTTCAGAAATAACTCACATACCTCACCAAATCCCTTGCTTCCCTCAAACACACACACCTCACCAGGTCCCTTGCCTAACACACACACACATATAAACCTCACCTGGCCAGGTCCCCTGCTCCCCTCAAATACACACACCTTGTCTGGTGAACCATCACTACAACCTGTACATTACAGACAACTCAGCCCCAGACTGTGAAGAGAGTAGAGTAGTGTGTAATAATGTGTTGTATTGTAGATGTGTTGTGGTAGAGTAGTGTGTAATAATGTGTTGTATTGTAGATATGTTGTGGTAGAGTAGTGTGTAATAATGTGTTGTATTGTAGATATGTTGTGGTAGAGTAGTGTGTAATAATGTGTTGTATTGTAGATATGTTGTTGTAGAGTAGTGTGTAATAATGTGTTGTATTGTAGATGTGTTGTGGTAGAGTAGTGTGTAATAATGTGTTGTATTGTAGATATGTTGTGGTAGAGTAGTGTGTAATAATGTGTTGTATTGTAGATATGTTGTGGTAGAGTAGTGTGTAATAATGTGTTGTATTGTAGATGTGTTGTGGTAGAGTAGTGTGTAATAATGTGTTGTATTGTAGATATGTTGTGGTAGAGTAGTGTGTAATAATGTGTTGTATTGTAGATATGTTGTGGTAGAGTAGTGTGTAATAATGTGTTGTATTGTAGATATGTTGTGGTAGAGTAGTGTGTAATAATGTGTTGTATTGTAGATATGTTGTGGTAGAGTAGTGTGTAATAATGTGTTGTATTGTAGATATGTTGTGGTAGAGTAGTGTGTAATAATGTGTTGTATTGTAGATATGTTGTGGTAGAGTAGTGTGTAATAATGTGTTGTATTGTAGATATGTTGTGGTAGAGTAGTGTGTAATAATGTGTTGTATTGTAGATGTGTTGTGGTAGAGTAGTGTGTAATAATGTGTTGTATTGTAGATGTGTTGTGGTAGAGTAGTGTGTAATAATGTGTTGTATTGTAGATATGTTGTGGTAGAGTAGTGTGTAATAATGTGTTGTATTGTAGATATGTTGTGGTAGAGTAGTGTGTAATAATGTGTTATATTGTAGATGTGTTGTGGTAGAGTAGTGTGTAATAATGTGTTGTATTGTAGATGTGTTGTTGTAGAGTAGTGTGTAATAATGTGTTGTATTGTAGATGTGTTGTGGTAGAGTAGTGTGTAATAATGTGTTGTATTGTAGATATGTTGTTGTAGAGTAGTGTGTAATAATGTGTTGTATTGTAGATGTGTTGTGGTAGAGTAGTGTGTAATAATGTGTTGTATTGTAGATGTGTTGTGGTAGAGTAGTGTGTAATAATGTGTTGTATTGTAGATGTGTTGTGGTAGAGTAGTGTGTAATAATGTGTTGTATTGTAGATGTGTTGTGGTAGAGTAGTGTGTAATAATGTGTTGTATTGTAGATATGTTGTGGTAGAGTAGTGTGTAATAATGTGTTGTATTGTAGATGTGTTGTGGTAGAGTAGTGTGTAATAATGTGTTGTATTGTAGATATGTTGTGGTAGAGTAGTGTGTAATAATGTGTTGTATTGTAGATATGTTGTGGTAGAGTAGTGTGTAATAATGTGTTGTATTGTAGATATGTTGTGGTAGAGTAGTGTGTAATAATGTGTTGTATTGTAGGTATGTTGTGGTAGAGTAGTGTGTAATAATGTGTTGTATTGTAGATGTGTTGTGGTAGAGTAGTGTGTAATAATGTGTTGTATTGTAGATATGTTGTGGTAGAGTAGTGTGTAATAATGTGTTGTATTGTAGATGTGTTGTGGTAGAGTAGTGTGTAATAATGTGTTATATTGTAGATGTGTTGTTGTAGAGTAGTGTGTAATAATGTGTTGTATTGTAGATGTGTTGTGGTAGAGTAGTGTGTAATAATGTGTTGTATTGTAGATATGTTGTGGTAGAGTAGTGTGTAATAATGTGTTGTATTGTAGATGTGTTGTGGTAGAGTAGTGTGTAATAATGTGTTGTATTGTAGATATGTTGTGGTAGAGTAGTGTGTAATAATGTGTTGTATTGTAGATGTGTTGTGGTAGAGTAGTGTGTAATAATGTGTTGTATTGTAGATGTGTTGTGGTAGAGTAGTGTGTAATAATGTGTTGTATTGTAGATGTGTTGTGGTAGAGTAGTGTGTAATAATGTGTTGTATTGTAGATATGTTGTGGTAGAGTAGTGTGTAATAATGTGTTGTATTGTAGATATGTTGTGGTAGAGTAGTGTGTAATAATGTGTTGTATTGTAGATATGTTGTTGTAGAGTAGTGTGTAATAATGTGTTGTATTGTAGATGTGTTGTGGTAGAGTAGTGTGTAATAATGTGTTGTATTGTAGATATGTTGTGGTAGAGTAGTGTGTAATAATGTGTTGTATTGTAGATATGTTGTGGTAGAGTAGTGTGTAATAATGTGTTGTATTGTAGATGTGTTGTGGTAGAGTAGTGTGTAATAATGTGTTATATTGTAGATGTGTTGTTGTAGAGTAGTGTGTAATAATGTGTTGTATTGTAGATGTGTTGTGGTAGAGTAGTGTGTAATAATGTGTTGTATTGTAGATATGTTGTGGTAGAGTAGTGTGTAATAATGTGTTGTATTGTAGATGTGTTGTGGTAGAGTAGTGTGTAATAATGTGTTGTATTGTAGATATGTTGTGGTAGAGTAGTGTGTAATAATGTGTTGTATTGTAGATGTGTTGTGGTAGAGTAGTGTGTAATAATGTGTTGTATTGTAGATGTGTTGTGGTAGAGTAGTGTGTAATAATGTGTTGTATTGTAGATGTGTTGTGGTAGAGTAGTGTGTAATAATGTGTTGTATTGTAGATATGTTGTGGTAGAGTAGTGTGTAATAATGTGTTGTATTGTAGATATGTTGTGGTAGAGTAGTGTGTAATAATGTGTTGTATTGTAGATATGTTGTTGTAGAGTAGTGTGTAATAATGTGTTGTATTGTAGATGTGTTGTGGTAGAGTAGTGTGTAATAATGTGTTGTATTGTAGATATGTTGTGGTAGAGTAGTGTGTAATAATGTGTTGTATTGTAGATATGTTGTGGTAGAGTAGTGTGTAATAATGTGTTGTATTGTAGATGTGTTGTGGTAGAGTAGTGTGTAATAATGTGTTATATTGTAGATGTGTTGTGGTAGAGTAGTGTGTAATAATGTGTTGTATTGTAGATGTGTTGTGGTAGAGTAGTGTGTAATAATGTGTTGTATTGTAGATATGTTGTGGTAGAGTAGTGTGTAATAATGTGTTGTATTGTAGATGTGTTGTGGTAGAGTAGTGTGTAATAATGTGTTGTATTGTAGATATGTTGTGGTAGAGTAGTGTGTAATAATGTGTTGTATTGTAGATGTGTTGTGGTAGAGTAGTGTGTAATAATGTGTTGTATTGTAGATGTGTTGTGGTAGAGTAGTGTGTAATAATGTGTTGTATTGTAGATGTGTTGTGGTAGAGTAGTGTGTAATAATGTGTTGCATTGTAGATGTGTTGTGGTAGAGTAGTGTGTAATAATGTGTTGTATTGTAGATATGTTGTGGTAGAGTAGTGTGTAATAATGTGTTGTATTGTAGATATGTTGTGGTAGAGTAGTGTGTAATAATGTGTTGTATTGTAGATGTGTTGTGGTAGAGTAGTGTGTAATAATGTGTTGTATTGTAGATATGTTGTGGTAGAGTAGTGTGTAATAATGTGTTGTATTGTAGATATGTTGTGGTAGAGTAGTGTGTAATAATGTGTTGTATTGTAGATGTGTTGTGGTAGAGTAGTGTGTAATAATGTGTTGTATTGTAGATATGTTGTGGTAGAGTAGTGTGTAATAATGTGTTATATTGTAGATGTGTTGTGGTAGAGTAGTGTGTAATAATGTGTTGTATTGTAGATGTGTTGTGGTAGAGTAGTGTGTAATAATGTGTTATATTGTAGATGTGTTGTGGTAGAGTAGTGTGTAATAATGTGTTATATTGTAGATATGTTGTGGTAGAGTAGTGTGTAATAATGTGTTGTATTGTAGATGTGTTGTGGTAGAGTAGTGTGTAATAATGTGTTGTATTGTAGATATGTTGTTGTAGAGTAGTGTGTAATAATGTGTTGTATTGTAGATGTGTTGTGGTAGAGTAGTGTGTAATAATGTGTTGTATTGTAGATGTGTTGTGGTAGAGTAGTGTGTAATAATGTGTTGTATTGTAGATGTGTTGTGGTAGAGTAGTGTGTAATAATGTGTTATATTGTAGATGTGTTGTTGTAGAGTAGTGTGTAATAATGTGTTGTATTGTAGATGTGTTGTGGTAGAGTAGTGTGTAATAATGTGTTATATTGTAGATGTGTTGTTGTAGAGTAGTGTGTAATAATGTGTTGTATTGTAGATGTGTTGTGGTAGAGTAGTGTGTAATAATGTGTTATATTGTAGATATGTTGTGGTAGAGTAGTGTGTAATAATGTGTTGTATTGTAGATATGTTGTGGTAGAGTAGTGTGTAATAATGTGTTGTATTGTAGATGTGTTGTGGTAGAGTAGTGTGTAATAATGTGTTGTATTGTAGATATGTTGTGGTAGAGTAGTGTGTAATAATGTGTTGTATTGTAGATGTGTTGTGGTAGAGTAGTGTGTACTAATGTGTTGTATTGTAGATATGTTGTGGTAGAGTAGTGTGTAATAATGTGTTGTATTGTAGATATGTTGTGGTAGAGTAGTGTGTAATAATGTGTTGTATTGTAGATGTGTTGTGGTAGAGTAGTGTGTAATAATGTGTTGTATTGTAGATGTGTTGTGGTAGAGTAGTGTGTAATAATGTGTTATATTGTAGATGTGTTGTTGTAGAGTAGTGTGTAATAATGTGTTGTATTGTAGATGTGTTGTGGTAGAGTAGTATGTAATAATGTGTTGTATTGTAGATATGTTGTGGTAGAGTAGTGTGTAATAATGTGTTGTATTGTAGATGTGTTGTGGTAGAGTAGTGTGTAATAATGTGTTGTATTGTAGATATGTTGTGGTAGAGTAGTGTGTAATAATGTGTTGTATTGTAGATGTGTTGTGGTAGAGTAGTGTGTAATAATGTGTTGTATTGTAGATGTGTTGTGGTAGAGTAGTGTGTAATAATGTGTTGTATTGTAGATATGTTGTGGTAGAGTAGTGTGTAATAATGTGTTGTATTGTAGATATGTTGTGGTAGAGTAGTGTGTAATAATGTGTTATATTGTAGATGTGTTGTGGTAGAGTAGTGTGTAATAATGTGTTGTATTGTAGATGTGTTGTGGTAGAGTAGTGTGTAATAATGTGTTGTGTGATATAATGTTTTGTATGTAATTTCCTTAATCTTGTTTGGACCCAAGGAAGAGTAGCTGCTGCCTTGGCAAGTGCTAATGGGGATCCGTAATAAAATGTAAAATACAAATCTGACAGAAAAATAAGAGAAGTTCTGTATCAAGGGATGATTTTGTCAAAAACACCAACAGAGTTTCAGACAGCATCACGTCTTATGGAAAATTAATTCTATAGTAGTAGCATTCAGTAGGGTTATTATGGAACGTGTGTGTGTGTGTGTGTGTGTGTGCGCGCGTGCGCGCGTGTGTGTGCGGTGTGTGTGTGCGTTTGTGTGACTCAGTGTGTATATGTGTGTGTTATATCTCATTTACTGAACACACAACTACTTTATATAGTCAGACACAATACTACCATCTTTCCCTTTGAAAATCAAAGGGTTTTTGATTGGCCGATCTGAATCTGGGGGATCTGGACTTTTATTAGTTGCAGCAGAAATAAAAATGACATTATTCTATAAATAACATGTTTTAATCTCCATCTTGAAAAAGCTGTTGGCCCATTAAACCAGGGCAATTAAATGGTTCCAAACTCCCCCTCATGCTATTAACTGCAATATCTAATTAAAACTCAAAAAGGGAGTCATCTTTGATTGATAGGATCTCTTTTCACTATTTTGCATTTTAATGTTCATTAATAAACTTTTATTGTTTTGTTAATTATAATACCCCCTTTAGATAATGACTGGCTGCAGTTTGGAATCAGGGCTACACGTGGAGACTGAGATGGAGAGACAGAAAGAAAGAAAGGGAGGGAGTCGAGGGAAGGAGAGAGAGAAACATGTTCCCCTTTTCTTCCAGACAGCTTGTTTCGTATGCAAACAAACTAAGTGATATGGCTGTGTGTGTTTGTGCCTTGCTTTTAATGAATAGTTTCAGCTTTGCCTTTGAAACTCTGAGTGTGATTGAAATCTAGACTTTCTCTTATTCTAGTGTTTACTCCTCAAGAGGATGCGAATGGGTTTGAGTGGCCTTGAAATGCACCAGCTCTTCAACATAAAGGAAACAGCAACAGAGGCTTAGCAGAACTCTACTTAGGTTCCCTGTCGCTAAAACAGTCGGGGCTCTGCCATATCATTTAGCAAAGTGTGTGTGTGTGTGTGTGTGTGTGTGTGTGTGTGTGTGTGTGTGTGTGTGTGTGTGTGTGTGTGTGTGTGTGTGTGTGTGTGTGTGTGTGTGTGTGTGTGTGTGTGTGTGTGTGTGTGTGTGCGTGTGTGTGTGTGTGTGTGTGTGTGTGTGTGTGTGTAGTAAAACATTGTGTGTGTGTGTGTGTGTGTGTGTAGAAGGCCTCTGATATCCTTAGGCGGTAGTGGGTGATTATGGACCTGCTGTTTAAAACATCCTAAATGAATATCACCCATAGACCTGCCATTATACCCTTAGTAGTTCTCTCACTACTTCTGAAACGTAATAAGCAGAATGCAAAGAATTTTTTTGGGGGGGGTGATTCCTAGACACATCAATAATTGCACACAGAAAAATACATTTTGGAGTAGTGAGCCTGAATATGAAAAACTCAACTATTTAAAATCTCTCTCTCTTTCATTCCAATGTTTCATGAGCTGAAATAAGAAATCCCTGACATTTTCCATACACACAAAATGCGTATTTCTCTCAAATTGTATGCACAATTTTTTTTCTATCCCTGTTAGTGAGCATTTCTCCTTTGCCAAGATAATCCATCCACCTGACAGGTGTGGCATATCAAGAAGCTGATTAAACATCACGATCATTACACAGGTGCACCTTGTACTAGGGACAATACATGGCTACTCTAAAATGTGCAGTTTTGGCACACAACACAATGCCACAGATGTCTCAAGTTTTGTGGGAGTGTGCAATTGGCATGCTGACTGCAGGAATGTCCACCAGAGCTATTCCCAGATAATTGAATGTTAATTTCTCTACCATAAGCCGCCTCCAATGTCGTTTTTTTTATTTATTTGGCAGTACATCCAACCGGCCTCACAACTGCAGACCACGTGTAGTAAGCATTTCACTGTAAGGTCTACACCTGTTGTATTCGGCGCACGTGACAAATAAACTTTGATTTGATTTGTATGGCATCGTGTGGGTGAGCGGTTTGCTGATGTCAACTTTGTGAACAGAGTGCCCCATGGTTGCGGTGGGGTTATGGTATGATCATGCATGAGCTACGGACATCGAACACAATTGCATTTTATCGATGGCAATTTGAATGCACAGAGATACCGTGACGCCCATTGTTGTGCCATCAACCTCATGTTTCATCATGATGATGCACGGCCCCATGTCGCAAGGATATGTACACAATTCCTGGAAGCTGAAAATGTGCCAGTTCTTCCATGGCCTGCATACTCACCAGACATGCCAACCATTGAGCATGTTAGGGATATTCTGGATCAACAGCACTCCTGCAGCCTGTCCTCTGTTCTCTTTCTCTCCTGCAGCTCCTCTCTTAGTGTGGTCAGCTCGTTATAACTGCTCTGCCTGTCTTTTTTGGGGCTCTCTCACCTCCTTTGTTAGATCAGCCAACTCTCTCGAGTCCGTCTCCTTTGCTGAACCTCTTTCCGCTGTGTTGCAAGGCTGTGTTCCAGTTCCCGCCAATATCCAGTGACTTCGCACAGCCATTGAAGAGGAGTGGGACAACATTCCATAGGCCACAATCAACAGCCTGATCAACTTTATGCGAAGGAGATGTGTCGCGCTGCATAAGGAAAATGCAGGTCTCACAATATGCTGACTGGTTTTCTGATCCACGCCCCTAGGTATCTGTAACCAACAAATGCATATCTGTATTCCCAGTCATGTGAAATCCATAGATTAGAGGGACTGTTACTCAGTAAAAGATTTTAAATTATTATTTTTGTTCAGTATAGTTTTACATTTTCCTTCAATTCTATACATTTTGCCATGGAGCTGAGAGAACGTTTTTCAGATTTGAAGCAAATTTCCCGCAATTCCACACAGTTCTTATGCTCAAACATGATAACAAAATCAGCGGGGGCTTGATTGTCTAGCTTTTATTTTGTGGATTGTAAATTCAAAATAATTATAGGCTATTACTACAAATTATAGATATAGGTCTAATATCTTTTCTACACACTTTCTATTTGGTTTCAGTCATTTAAGTTTACACTGAAAGCGTTTTCCATCCTGAAAATGTATTTCAAAAAACAAAATGTCATCCCGCGACCCACCTGGACCCCTGCTGCGACCAACAAGTGGGTCCTGACCCATAGTTTGGGAACCACTGCAGTAGACTATGTTGTGTTGCTGCTCTCAGCATCTCACCCTACACTGCGTGTGTGTGTGTCTGTGTGGGTGTCTCCTGGCTGGTTGGGCCAGGCTGTGCTCGGCCAGGGACGCGCATGATCGATCGCGGCGGCTGGCTGATAGTCCTATTAGTCACTGACACACACACCTGACACCTGTCCCCAATGGGCACACCTGCCCCCCGGGTTGCAACCGTCGAGACCACCCCCAAACTATTCTGCACACCAGCAAATATAGAGAAAGTTAGCGAGAGAGGGAGTGAGATGGAGAGAGGTAGAAACTAATGGCATAACTTATTTTTGTAGGACATCCCTCTCTCTTATCTCTCTTTCTTTATCTCTTACCCTCTTTCTCTCTCTCTCTCTCTCTCTCTCTCTCTCTCTCTCTCTCTCTCTCTCTCTCTCTCTCTCTCTCTCTCTCTCTCTCTCTCTCTCTCACAGACACACACTCACTTATTCTATTTGTCTTTCACAGTGAATAAGAAAAGTGTGTTTGTTGTCCTCAGTGAGTCTCTGAGCCTATTGGGAACAGCTTGTTGATAAAGACACCCCAACCTAACTAGGATAACCACTATCCCCAATATACTTACAGGGGGCGACACCGAACAGCGTGTTTGGGTGGATGTTCAGGGAAGAGATGTTTTGTGTGTGTGTGTGGGGGAGGCGGGGTAACAGAAGGAGGGTAAGGAAGGGGTTAGACAAGGATGAAAAGGTTTCTGATAGCTAGATCACAGAAGAGGGCTGCGATTTTTTGCGTGTGTACGTGTGTGTGTGTGTGCGTGTTTCTGCTTCATATGGAGGAAACTCAAGTAAATGACAGACAGAAAATGAGTCAGACAGGAAAGGAAAACTGCTTACTTGACTTCAAACCCTCCTCACTCGGACATTAACATATGTCTCTCTCTCTTTCCCTCTCTCTCCATCCCTCTCTCTCTCACTCTCTCCCTCTGTCTCTCCCTCGCTCTCTTCCCCTTTCCCTCCCTCTCTCTCTCTCCCTCTGTCTCTCCCTCGCTCTCTTCCCCTTTCCCTCTCTCTCTCTCTCTCTCTCTCTGTCTCTCCCTCTTTCTGACAGACCATTTGAAGTGTAGCTCCAAAAGCCTGGGCAGTTAAAAGCTTGTCTGCTCCGCTGCCACATACTACAATCCCTCTCTCACACCACTCTCTCCCGCTCCCCGCTCCTCTCTCCCCTCTCCGGCATTAGCATGCTTGTTTTAATCTCCCTCCCAGGCTGTTTCCCCGCTCCCATTGTGGAAACGTCAAGCTTTCCCTTTTTTCTCCCTAAATGGAGAAGAGCACCGGCAATGTGTGTCTGTCACGAGCCTGTCCGGCCCGGTTTAGCCAGATGTAACGGCATTTTCCTGAATGAAATCCTCCTGGCTCCGAGTACTGAGCTCCGGAATAATATCTGTCATTCCGGGGAAAATGTATTCCGTCGTTATATCCCTATATTTCACGGCTGTCAACTGGAATGTACATTGTGATGACCTTAGGGACCAGGGAAAGGCATTAATACACATAGGATAATATAAGGAAATGTAGTAATGTGAGATCTAGTAATGTGAGATTAATTTACTACTGGCAGCTAGACGAGGCTTGTCATCACTTAGCAGCTTGCTCAAAGACTCAAAGACGGAAAACACAAGTGACACACATAGGAAGTAAGTATCAAAATGACTTTGGTTCATAGGTGCAAATCTACGCCTAGAGGCTAGGGAAGGAACAGTGTGGTTGGTTTAAAATCTGCTGTTTTCAGTCAGAATGTGGGTAATGAGGGAAGCTCAGTGTCTCCATAACGTGTTGCGAAACAGCTCAGTGTAAATACATGTTTGTGTCCTAGAGAGGAAGTGTGACTGGAGTTGTTTTGCAGCTTCGCGACCATGCCGTTTCTCAGTTTACACACCCGGTCTCTCTCTCTGTATCTCTCTCTCTCTCTCTCTCTCTCTCTCTCTCTGTCTGTGTGTGTCTCTGTATGTCTCGATCGATATCGTAAAACGTGTTTGTTGTTCTATAATGTGTGTTGTTTTCAAAATGTGAGGCATTTAATGTGTGTGTTAGCAGCCAGCCACTGGTAGACAGATGTCTGTTGATTACCTCTCTTGAACCTAGCAATATTTGGGAGCAGAACAATTCAAATAGAAAATAACGTGACACAAATTGAAGTTTAGTGGCTAATTGGCACTAAATGGGGCCCTTAATTGGTGTGTAGAATACGGTGAGACAAACAGCCATATTTCACTTCGTCTTCATTAACCGAGCTATGAGGAGCTGGTCGGGTTTACTGTAATGACGTTAAATTGTGTGTGTGTGTGTGTGCGGCTGTGTATGCTGCATGTGTGTGTGTGTGTGTGCGCAATCACAAAAACAAACAGAGTAAAAAAAAACATGTTAACACCTCCAAATGAATAATCACCTTGTTTTTCCGCTTTTCTTTCTACACACAAATCTGCATCAGGAAAAGAAAGAGAAACAACCCAGTCAAAAAGCAGCACATCCAACTCCTCCTACAAGCCTTTCAGATGTCTTTTACTTGATGACAACCCAGACTGCTATCAAACATCCATCAAGGCCCAAAGCACTTAAACAATTCACAAATGGTTGTGACCAGCCTGTTGGGACCTGGGCCTATCTGCAGCAGGCAGGCAGCGGTAATGGCTGATATTTAAAGAGAGGTGTGTGTGCGTGTATGTTGGTGTTTGTGTGTGCGTGTGCATGTGTGTGTGTGTGTGTGTGTGCGTGCGTGCGTGTTGGCGTATGTGTGTGTGTGTGTGTATGTTGAGCAGCACCAGGCCTCCAGACAATAGGCTGAGTACAGGAGAGCACCTAAGGGACCGGAGCCATATGTTTAAGCTTTGTCTTGTCCTACAAAGTTAGTCTGCCCTTCACATGATTTGTCAAAGGGCTCCGTCAGTGACAAGCAGGAGAGGGGCCTGTGCTGGGGAGGTCCAGGAATCAAGAAAGGAAGGGAGGATGGAAGGAGAGGTGGTGGGGGGACAGGGAGGGGGAAGGGGAAGAGAAGAACGTAGCTTCTGGCTTCTTTTTTCCCTCTCTCCCCTATTTTCTCTCCTCATGGAGGGGCCAGGCTCTGAACTGATTATGGCATAATTATGGAGGTAAAGCCGGGAGATTATCCACCTGGCCGTGCATTGGAGTCGCTAGCCGAGTGGCTAGGCTAATAAGGTAGAGGAGGGTGTGGAGAGGGAGAGAGGGAGAGAGGGAGGGAGGGGTACAGCTCGCTCTCTCTCTCTCTGCGTATATGCAGGCCTGGGCCTCCATCTCACCTGATTACGTGTCTTTATTGGGATGTGTTAAAAGCATTAAGTGAAGGCAGGGCCGGTGATTCATCATGTTTAAGGGCTCCCAGAATTAAATCAGGGCCAGGCAAATAAGTGGTGCACGCTGCAAAATCATCTCCCTCTTTTCGCTTTTCTCTCTCTCTCTCTCTCTCTCTCTCTCTCTCTCTCTCTCTCTCTCTCTCTCTCTCTCTCTCTCTCTCTCTCCTACTCTCTTTTTTCACGTTCTCTTTGTCTCTCTTTATCTCTCTCTCTCTCTTCATCTCTCTCAGAGGTTACATGCATGCAAGATGAGGCTTCTACTCCCCCTCTCCCCCTCTCTCCCTCTTGCCCCTCGTGTGGAGCCCTCTCCTCCCCCCCTCTAAGTGGTATAATTGAGAATAATTGTCCAGATAGTAAACAGAATTGAGTGAAAGGACAGAGCGTAGGTACCTGGGAGAGGGAGTAAGTGAGAGTGGATTAGATTTGTAACAGTACTAAGTGAGGCAGAGCTAGGAGAGCTCCTTCTATAACTGATCTGATCTCATCTGATCCTCTGACTGATCTGTTTATTGCTCCTTATAAAATACAGTATACAACAAAGAACTGCTATTACGACTCAGTGATCATGTAATCAGGGATAAGTAATGGAACGATGGTTAGACGGTACATTGTCTCTTATGGTCTGCTCGGATCGGGGATCTACAGCTTTTCCTTTTTTTATGACAGGAACGTTTTCCATTTCAGTTTAGGATATGTGAACAATGGTAAACTATTGGAATCAATACAGAACTATTTATTGACTAAATTATTTTTACACAAAAATATAAAAATATATTAGATGAATGTATTGATGATGGACTAAAACATGAAATGTATCTATTTAATTGCACAATAATTTAGTTAGGTGGCATATATATATTTTATTGTATGCATGGGGTGGCAGGTAGACTAGCGGATAAGCGTGTTGGGCCAGTAACCGTAAGGTCACTGGTACGAATCCCCATGCTGACTAGGTGAAAAGTCTGTCGATGTGCCCTTGAGCAAGGCCATTAACCCTAATTGCTCATGTAAGTCGTTCTGTTTAATTTGATAGCATACACATCTTCATATTGAAACATTAGAAACAATAATGACTTATTAAATAGACATAATCCATTATTTATTTTTTTAAACATTGTATTTTTATTGTATGTCTTCAGAACTCATATGATATTCATGATTTTATTAAAAAGAAAAGCTCATTTTGTTAGTATATTTTATTTCCTTAATTTGCTTTGGTTTTTGTATGTCATTTGTGTCTTAAGAAGCCTAAAAGTGATCCTAATGACTTAGCTACAAATAATTCTGAAAATATAATGATGATCGATAAAGAGGCAGTAAATCAGAGATTGTACAGCATATGGCTGTGAGTGGATATATAATTGTCACACCAATCATGGACTCTCCCGTCTCAAACTACTGTAGGACACACTCCAAATCAAAACCTGCTATTTTCTCTAAATAAAATCACAAGTTCAATTCTATTATTCAGATGTATTTGGTTATGTGTCTTGTCTTATTGTAATAGTTGTATATGTTTGATATTGCCACTGGATGTTTTGGCATTGTTTGTAGTTAGGGCACTTTTACAGTAAGCATAATTTGCAAGTATAAGCACCCTATTACTCAGCACAATTACACTTAAATCCTCACTTGATGATTTCATTTAGAATTTAATTAATTATTAATTCACTGTTTATTCTCAAATATTTGTGCCTTTAAAAAACTAATTGAAGAAAAAAAAAGTATGCTTAATTAGAATGTTACTGTATTGTATTTATATTTTTAATTGTCGCTTAGTAACTGCTAATCTATTCTTCAAATTTTAGATTGGGATTCTAAATCACAACATTTGATCAGTAGTTGTTTACATTATTAATCTGATATTGTCCATAGATATTGACACATACTCTAATTCACCATGAGCTTTGTGCATTTTTCCGTTTGTGCTTCAGTTGGTGCTTCATCTAAACATGCAAAAACAGAAAGCCATATATGTTTTTGCTATGTATGTTGATGTGTTTTGGGAATAAATTGTAGATAGATAGCTTGAAGATAAATAGTGGACCATAGTTCTATCGGTTTCCATGAAACAATGTAGCTAATCAAAGTTGTATTAAAAATAAAAAAAATGAAAAATAGGATTTGTTTAAAGACGGGAGACGTTTTTGCAAGGTGAACATTTGATTAAGTTGAAAGGAGCTTGAGAAGTGTAAAGAAATACTGTACAGTTTATACCTTCAAAGGTATGCCTTGGTCGGCACTGTTTCACATACTCACAAATACATGCAAACACACACAGCTACACCAAGATCCAAAGAAGTACGTCTGCATTAACACACACACACATACGCACTCTAACCCTCGCTGGCTAAGTGTCACCACCAAACTACAGTCACAGTCTTCAACCGAGATCATTTCTTCTTTTTTTAAGACACTTTTTCTTTTTCTTTTACACTAAAGACAGAGATGATATTATATGTGAGATTATTCTGCAGGTTTTGACTACATTCATAAGAACACATGTAACAACAGTCCCCAACAGATACAATGCGTGTCTAACCTTCTTCCATGTCCTGCCTGAGTAATGTACAGTAGTGTATCTATTACATGGATTGTGTTTATGTTGACGTCTGGCCATATGCACGCACTGTGCTGATCTACGTATTGTTGCGCCGAAGGACTTCTCTTTCAAAGGCAAGGAAGGTGATGATCATTAGCCTCAATGACTTACTGTGCCAGAACTCATCTCCCTACAGAAAGAACACCTCTACATCCCTCTCTCTCTCTCGCCCTCCCTCTCTCTTCCTTTCCCTCCCTCTCTCTTTCAGGGTGCTGGCTGAGCTGAGCCCGGTCCTTTCAGTTACTCAGGGTAAGCTATTAGGTCTCATTTCGTGGTAAACATTGCCATCTGCTGGTCGGAGGAGAGTGACTAACACTAGGTGAAAGAGGAAATTGACTGAAGGGTTTGTCTGGGGTCATATTTACTAGGCACGGAGAGATAAGAAACGGGGAGATACTATTTGAATTTATCCAATAAGAAATGCACATTTTCATTTTCCATTGCACAATGTTTAAAAAAAATGTCTACGGTGCGACATAATGAATATGGCCCAGGTGTAGCCAACTCAGGTGTAGGTCCCGGAGCGCAGCAGTGTGTGCAGGTATATGTCCACATGTCCAAGGCCAGTACTATCACATTAAAGTTCAAACATTCAACTAATCATGGCCTTAAATGTAGACCACGATTATTTGAATAAGGTGTGTTAGAGCTAGGTTGGAACAAAGGCAAGCACACAGTTTTGTAATAATGAGAACAGAACCTGAGAGGTTATGGGACATGGACTACATGGACTCGCCAAGACAGAAGTAGACATATGGTGTGTGTGTGTGTGTGTGTGTGTGTGTGTGTGTGTGTGTGTGTGTGTGTGTGTGTGTGTGTGTGTGTGTGTGTGTGTGTGTGTGTGTGTGTGTGTGTGTGTGTGTAGGGCGGCGGGCTTGTATTATTATCCTCGTGGGTACCAGAGGTCCCCACAAGAATAGTAAAACAAGGAAAATTCTCACGTCCCCACGAGGACAAGTGCTATTTTAAGCTTAGGGGTTAGGTTTAGGGTTATGGTTTCAATTAGATTTAGGGTTAGAATTAGGGTTAGGGTAAGAGTTAGGGTAAGGGTTAGGGGTTACGATATGATACAATATACTCTACACGGAAACTCATGTTGTTATGTCAGCATACAAATATACAAACATAACACAATATATTACATGCAGTACAGAAAATTGGATATTGAATGGTAATACATTTTAGGTACCCACAAGGATAGTAAAACATTGTGTGTGTGTGTGTGTGTGTGTGTGTGTGTGTGTGTGTGTGTGTGTGTGTGTGTGCCAGGCTGTGCACATATGACTTTGCACTTCCAGTCTGTGTCTATTCCTGTGAATGCAGGCGTAAGCGTGTCCTCCATTTTGTGAGGGCCAACAATAGGCTGTTATATTTGCTGAGGTGATGAATGAGTTTGCCCGCTCCATTCTTCTCCCAGTGTGTGTGTGTGTGTGTGTGTGTGTGTGTGTGTGTGTGTGTGTGTGTGTGTGTGTGTGTGTGTGTGTGTGTGTGTGTGTGTGTGTGTGTGTGTGTGTGTGTGTGTGTGTGTGCCAGGCTGTGCTCTCACATTCTCAAAGTCATTGTTTCCCTGGAGAGGGGTGAGTGTGCTGGTCAGAGCTTTCTGCCACATTCACCTCCCTCACCCCCTCCTTCTCTCCTCTTCATCCCTCTCCTGGCCTGGACTAGGCTCCGACGCACTGGACACACACATAATGCAGATTCTCACTCACTTACCTACACACCACAAACAATAAAAAAAATTACAAATGTATATCACTACCATAAATGCATTGATGATAATTTAGGCCTATGCACTGCTACTGAGAGTTTATTTTAATACTGTTAGGCATAATGTATTCCATTTTGAATTGTAAATTAAATAGTTAGTTATTTTTAATTCATTTAAAAAATTAAAAATATATCATGAATTCACAACACAACAATGTAGTTGGAATTTTTTTTTTTAAATGATGATCCTACTTCTAGGTGAAAAAACCCCATGGTCTGGTTGTCTGTAGTCAGTTTCTGAATATGAATCTATTTTACCTCCATGAGAGGAGTTCAGAGGACAAAGAGAGAATGAGAGGAAGAGAGAGAGACAAGTGGCGGGCACACGAGGCAGTAGTCAACGACATGCTAGCAGCGCGTGCCCTCGGTTCGCCGCCACCCACGAGAATCGTCGCCATCCTCGCCGCACGGAGTGCCTCGCTCGACTCGCACCTTATTAAACATCCTCTGATAGGGTCACGCTCCCTCCCCCCTACACCCCCCTCTCCCCGCCCTAGAACAATTTCAATTTTAATAGCTTTTACTATGCATTTCAAGCTCAGGCAGAACCATTGAAATAGAGACATCAAAAAAGGGGTCCTGAGCCGACAGACAGACCGACCGACAGACAGCCCGGAGCCGTGCGTAATTATCCCGGTGGACGGCGGGCCTGTAGCTGCCTCACCCTCCTTCATTATCCAGCAGCACTGCACCGGCCCCACCACCACGCCTGCACCGGCCCCGCCACCACGCCTGCACCGGCCCCGCCACCACGCCTGCACCGGCCCCGCCACCACGCCTGCACTGGCCCCGCCACCACGCCTGCACCGGCCCCGCCAACACCGGCCACGCCTGCACCGGCCCCGCCACCACGCCTGCACCGGCCCCGCCAACACCGGCCACGCCTGCACCGGCCCCGCCACCACGCCCGCACCGATGCAAGTCAATGGTACACTGTAAAGGGGTTACCGTGATTTTGACAGTAGCTAACAAGCAGCTCGTGGCAAGTAAAATTCTGTATTTCATATTACAGTACACCTACTGTAATATAAATAGGGTATCAAAGCAAGTACTGTGTAATGACAAGTACTGTGTAATGACAATTTAACTCCTATGTGGTTATAGCGTAATCGGAATGAATGAATGGATGGATGAAGGAAATTTGTTGATGGGAGGGGTTTGTATTTCACAGTATTTTACTGTAATTACAAGGGATTAGTGCAAGCAGGTTGGCTGCTAGGTAAAGTGTTTACAAACATTACAGCATATTAATGAATATTTTGTGTTTTATATCACTTGCACTTCTAGAGGCCTGACCCTGAGCCTGCCTGCCTGACCACTCTGCCTGACCCTGCCTGCCGTCCTGTATCTTTCCCCTCTTCTCTGGACTATTGACCCCTGCCTGCCTTGACCTGTCTATGTGCCTGCCCCTTTGGCATTATTAAACTATTGGTTATCCTACGTGGTCTGCATCTGGGTCTTACCTTCATATCTGATAGCCTCTTACAAGGCACGCCTTAAAATATATGAATGAGTCAGAAACAACAATATCATGCACCTAATAGCATTGCAAAGACATGGTACAGTACTGTATTCTGTGGGGTGGAATTACAGTACCATTTGAAATACAGCAATTCTTTCCTCGCTCATAAAGATTTTCCACAGTTACCCCGGTACTTGGTAAAAGCATAATTTCATTAAATAAGAAAAGTGTAAACTGTAGCCACTTACTTCCCTTCATAGTTTGTTTGTCTAAGCATAACCATCATCCACACTTTGCTTTTTCATGTCAGCAGTTGGACATTGTTCTTACCGGGGCTAGTTACCCCACATTACCCTATATATCACCTTCCTCCACTTTAATAAGGCTGAGCAGGGAGTGCCATGTACTGCTGCTGCTACTGCCTCCCTCCATCTACTCCGACAAAAGAAAAGAAAACACCCCAGGAGTTGCCGCTAGGGCGCAAGGACGCAAGGAGTGAAGGTGAAAGCAGAGTGCCAGGCGCTCTACCTGCAGGGCAACACAAGCTGTTTTCTTTATGCATAAAAGAGGAGAGAAAGAAAGGGTGGAGGAGGAATAGACAGGGAGAAGGGGGTGGGTGGAGACAGAGGTGGCCTCGTGTCATCTGTCTGCGCGGGGAGACGTTCCTGCCTGTCGGGCCCTCCTGCTCAAATTAGCTCTTAATCTGTACCGAAGCACGCCATGAGCACTCTAACCGGAGTATGAGGCTCGACGGTAAAATAGAGACATCTTACTCAGGGGTTTCAAAACACAGAAGAGCGTTGAATGTTAAATATATTTAACTCAACAACCTAATTTCAATCAGAAAACCCGAGAATGTATTCAACCCAGAAAGCCACATAGACTATATAATCACCATGGCCTGAGTGGTATATGAAGTACACTGTTCCATTGCCTGCAACAGGGCTTTCTTTATCTGGGCCATAACAGGGCATACACACACAATAACATTGAAAAGAGACAATAGAAAAATAAAACGTAATCAACCTTGTTACAGTGGAAGTCAGACTGCCAAACTATGGTAACCAGAAAGAGAGAGAGAGAGAGAGAGAGAGAGAGAGAGAGAGAGAGAGAGAGAGAGAGAGAGAGAGAGAGAGAGAGAGAGAGAGAGAGAGAGAGAGAGAGAGAGAGAGAGAGAGAGAATTTTGACTTTTTGTCTTTTTTTAATGAAACGTTCTAATTTCATTAAACCCCCCCGCCCCCCACACACTCTTAAAACAAAAAAACGAAATATCTCCTGTACTGCAGTACTGCATACCATATGATACAAAACAACACCACACATCACAAATAACCAAAAATCTCACCACTTCTACAACCATATATCCAACCCATCTTCCCTGCTATACAGACAGCCCCCCTCCGTCCGTCTCCTGAAACATCTCCACACTTTTTATAATTTTATAGAACTCAAATTCCACCCTAAGGCACGCAGAGACCATCCCATTAAATAACAGTAAAGGGTCTGTTATCCCCCCACCTTTGACCCTGTTCCTCCTTGTTAGCCAAATAGCCAACTGAGCAAACAGAAAATTCAACAACACACATTTGGCCTTTTCCTTATTCGAATACCTGTACCCCATTATAAACATCCCGACAGTAAACTCCACACCCAACCTCTCTCACAAACATTCCAACAGAGACATTAATGGCATTAACCTGGCGCACACAGAGAACATGTGATGCACAGTTTCACTCATAACACAGAAAGAACACCCCTGTCCGACTCCCAGTTCAACTCGTGCCAACCAGCTCGTGCCAACCCTCCTCCCCTATGCAGTCGCATGTCACCCAGACTTAGTAAACCCGCTGCCATCAGTCGCCTCTGTAGGGTGGCGGACTGAACCGATCTCAAAGGGATGGCTGGGTTGGGGAAGATAGGCTCCTCCCACACCCACAGCTCAGGCTCCACACCCCCTTCTCGTGTGGGCCTTAGCAGCTGCCAGGGCCTCAGCACCGCAGAGTAACAATCTGAGAGACCTGCTCTACTCAACCTCTCCAGCCTCATGAGGAACAGCTGCCGGTCCAACCCTAATCCGCCAGCTCTCCTCAGCTGGTTCCCTCCAGCCGACATCAGTATGGTACAGCAGTCTCTGCGCTGCCTTTAGTCAGAATGTAGCCACCCTGCTCTACAGTTCCACCAGGCCCTGTCCTCTTTCGTGGACGGACATGTACAACACTGCCGCCCTCAGCCAGTGATGGCTCGACCAGGAAAAATCCACCAGCTTGCGTTGTAGGTCTGCGAGCAGACCAGCGGGTGGGTTGAGGACAGCCAGTTTATGCCACAGGAAAGATGCCACCAGGTTGTTGATTATCAGCACCTTCCCTCTGTATGACACTTGGGACAGGAGCCACCTCCACCTGGCCAGTCTTGACACAACTGCCTGTGGCAGCCCCTCCCAGTTCTTCCTGACCCACCTCTCCGAGCCCAGGTACACCCCCAAAATGTTAAGCCCTTCACAACCCCCCTGCAAACCCCCTGGAGGCAGAGGAGGGGCCCTGTCCAGCACACTCCCTGCAGTCTCCTGCGTAGCAGGCCCAAAAAAGGCTCAATGGCTAGTGTGTATAACTGCCCCAATAGAGGGCATCCTTGTCCAATGCCCCGCCTCACCCGGCAACTCTCCTACCCCGACGCACTCACGCAGCACGCAAAAGAAGTCCTGTCCAATTATCTCCAGAACTCTTTATAAAACTCCACTGAGAGTCCATCAATCCCCGGTGCATGGCCGGGGGACATCTGGGTTACAGCCTCTGCCAGTTCATGGAACAACAGGGGAATGTCCATTTCATCCTTCTGTACCAGAGAGAGCTTAGGGAGTTCTGCAAACAAAACCTGAGCAAACATAGGATCACACAGTTCTGCCCTATACAACTCAGTATAAAACTCCACAGTCCGCTCCCGCATCTCCCCCGCCACAGAGGTCACCCGCCCATCAGACAGCTGTAGACAATGCATACCCTTGGCTTCACCGCTTTCCAAACCAAAGAAGAAGGAGCTGGGAGCATCCATCTCCTTGAGCATGGAGAATGTAGCTCTTACAAGTGCTCCCTTTGCTTTAACCTGGAAAAAACTGCCCAGGTCCCTACGTAATTCAGCTAGATTAGCCTGGATGCCTATATTGACTTGCCCCACCAGCTCTACCTCCACTTCACTGATACTACGCTCTAGTTCCCCCAATACTCTCCTAGCCCCTGAGGATGAGAGAACTGTATACTGTTGACAGAAAAGCCGAGTTTGGACTTTCCCCACATCCCACCATTGACTCAAAGACAGATACTCAATGGTGGACTGGCAGTGAATTGTCAACTTGACCAGCAATAATATAGCAAGCAGGAATGAGTTGACGGAGAATCCACGCTTCAGGTGTGACTCTCACACTCTCGCTGCAGTGTCCCCGTGCCAAAAAATGACATCAGGCCTCTCCTCGACACACATAGCAACCGTCTACCTGCTTCTCTACCGATAACATTTTAGTCGCACGGCGAAATGGACGGTCAGAAAAGGAAAGGTGGAGCAGAGAAGGAGAGAATAAAAAAGAGAAGGGCCCTTGCCACAGACGCAGCTAAATTCTGCAAAAATAAGCGACATGTTCGCCAGTAAGGGACTAGGTCAGTCAAAAACACTAGCTAAAACACACACACTGACATTCGGTCATGACTCATGCCACATAAGCTAGGGAAAGTGCATATGCACTGTACAGCGAAACAGGCTACAGTAACGTAACCATAGTACATCCATGAACGTAACACAGTAGCCTGTGTGACACAGCACAGGCAATGACAAAGATCATTAGCGCCATGAGTACCAGCATTACAAGTTACTACAATAATATACAGCTCTGGAAGAAATTAAGAGACCACACCAAATTAAGAGACCACCAGAGCTGTATTAATGTAGCCTACTGATACACTACTGATAGTGAGTATGACAATAGAGTCTTTTCTTTGCAAAGGTGGAGAAGGGAGCAGCAGCAGCACTAGAGCTTCAGGGGCTCCTGCAGAACTGGAGATGGTGGTCAGTTCAGAGTCAGGCTCAGAGCAGGAACCTTCAGGTACAACGTAAAGGCACAGACCTAAACATGTAGGCTGTGATTTTAGATTAATATGTGCTTTATTTATGAGATTATCAGTAGGACTGTAATCTGGGGGCCTACCTTGTACATTTGTATGTGCTATGATTGGTGTATTCCTAGTGGGTTTTTGAGGGTTCACCCATAGCCATAGCATACCTTGAAAACTCAGTGTTCAGATAGGCTACTTGTTGGTCAGTCCCAAATGTTAGTATTTTGTAATGTGGATAACTTTCTTCCCAGATGAAGATAGTGGCCAAATGTATGACTAGTTTGGTACCCGTTACATCAACAAATAGGGTTAGCCTACAGAATTAGCGGTCTGGTGGTTTGCGTGAACAGGGTGGCCTGGGAGTCAAATTCCCGGCCTGAATTATTGTTTCAGTCCGCCCCCTGCTCATACTCCTCTCTTTGCTGCAGTCTGAAAAAAAGGCCTCCTCATCATCCTCTTCCTCAGACTCACCTTCCTCTTCCACGTCTCCATCTCCCATCCTGACCACCTGCCCCTCCTCTCTGGTCGGGGCCTCCCCCTGAGCACCAGGCAAAGGTTCCTTGGTTCCTTTGACTACCCCAGCCTCTCCCCCTCCCACCTCCTTTCTTCTCCCCCATTTTCCTCTTCCGCATGACACCCTCCTCCACCCCCCACTAGTCACTTACACTTCCCCACTATACTCTCCTCATCCACTAGCATAACCTGACTAAACCCAGCCTCATCTACATCACCATCCATAACCTGACCAGGCCCAGCCTCATCTACACCACTATCCATAGCATGACTAGACCCAACCTCATCTACACCACCATCAGTAGCCTGACTAGGCCTAGCCTCATCTTCACCTCCATATGTAGCCTGACTAGACCCATCCTCATCTATACGACCATCCATGGCATGAGTAGGCCCAGCCTCATCTATACCACCATCCATGTCATGACTAGGCCCAGCCTCATCTATACCACCATCCATGGCATGACTAGGCCCAGCCTCATCTTCACCTCCATATGTAGCCTGACTAGGCCCAGCCTCATCTATACCACCATCCTAGGCCCAGCCTCCGCTGCTTGCATTTCATTGCCCCTGCACGTTGACCTCGATTTCCCCCACTGGCGCTTGTACCCTCACCTTGTATACAGACTTTATGTGGGCACGCAAAGCTCTTATGCCCCAAATCCCCACACTCAAAGCACCGTAGACTATCTGTGCTGGGAAACCCAGCATAGAAACCCTCCCCATGCCTCACTTTAAGCTGTTGCTCATTGTTATTCAGCGACATGAACACTTCCCTCCGGAACGAAACAACATGCTTGACAGCATCTGCCTGAAAACCTGCCGACAGTTCACGAAACCCGCTAGAAAACTTACCAAACCGATTCAGTTCTTTCCGGATTTGATCATCCGTAATAAACGGCAAATTAGCGAATACCACTCTAGTCGAAGGACTCGACAGGGGAGAAATCGGCACCAACACACTCATTATAAATATTCCGATAGCAATCAGCCTACCCACCAAATTCACTCTTTTCATGAACACAACCACAGCTTTGTTCTTTCTAGATGTAGAATGTATAAACTCAGTTCCTACCTGTTCGCCGATGGCGAGAGAGAGAGAGAGAGAGAGAGAGAGAGAGAGAGAGAGAGAGAGAGAGAGAGAGAGAGAGAGAGAGGCCACCATAGGCAGACCGGGCTATGTGCCCACTGCCCACAAAATGAGGTGCAAACTGAGCTACCCTTCCTAACCTCCTGCCAAATGTATGACCACATTAGAGACACATATTTCCCACAGATCACACAGACAAACAAAGATTTAGAAAACAAATGAAACATTAATAAACTCCTATATCTGTTAGGCAAAATACCATATAATACCATCACAGCTGCAAGATTTGTGGCCCGTTGCCATGAGAAAAGGGGAACCAGTGGAGCACAAACAACATTGTAAATACCACCTATATTTATCTGTTTATTTATTTTCCCTTTCATACTTCAACTATTTGCACATTGTTACAACACTGTACATAGCCAATAATATAACCTTTGAAATGTCAATATTATTTTGTGAGTATAATGTTTACTGATGTTTATTTGTTTATTTCCCTTTTGTGTATTGTCTATTCTATTTGCTTTGGAAATGTGGACATATGTTTCCCATGCCAATAAAGCCCTTTGAATTTAATTTAGAGAGAGAAAGAGAGAGAGGTGGAAACGAGAGGTCTGATATGAACCTAGTGAGCCAGTAGCCACGTAATCAGCCATAATGTGACTTATTCACTATGACTACTCTGCTCACTACAACACGATATTAGCCCACGGAGCTAAAGCCTGCCATTTGCTCCAAAAGCCAACACAAGAATTACATTTTTTTTAATGAATGTTTTTAGTCTTTGAGTTGTAAAACCAAAGTTACTCAACAATCTAGCATCGTTCCCTACACCACCTCTGTATGCTGTAAATGTGTGTTACCAGCCTTTAGAAAACAGAGAAGTCCTGAGGGTTTCCTTGTACCTCTCTGTCCTCCTCCTCCTCCTCTCCATCACAGTATTTCTCATTAAGGTCCAGCCAGACCCCACACACAACCCGCATACACACACACCTACTGTACACACGGGCATGCAAGTAAGAAAGCATGCACACACACGTCAGATAATTAAACCTATAGTTATAAATGACCCACCAGCCAAAAGCCATATTTCATACCTGACCACCTATTTATTTATCATTTTTCAATGTTACAATGTGTTTCTTATGCAAATGAAGCCCGGACTCTTTTCAATTAACTTTGAGGGGCCTTCCCTCAGACCGGAGAGGGAACTAGCTTTTCGAAATAGAGTATTTTTGTTATTGGTCATAAATTATTTCTGTGCTTCAAAGGAGCTGTGGCTCGGCGGTAATGTATGGACAATTCTGGGCACTACAAGAGGGCCTCGGTGTATATCTGCCCCTTAAGGACTTGACAATTACTTCACTGGAAAAATGTCTCACTTTCTCTCGCATAGACACACACACACGTGCACATACACACATGAATACACACACAGTCAAGGTTATTATAGTAAACGAAAACTGAACCTAAAACGAAAAACTAATCATGAAAAAAATATTTTGTAAACTGAAATAAAATAATGAACAAACCCGTTTGAAAAACTATACTAAAACTATTATCTTTGACTCCAAAACGAACTGGGCGGCAGGTAGCCTAGCGCAGCATTTCCCAAACTCAGTCCTCGGGACCCCAAGAGGTGAACATTTTGTTGCTTATTTTCTACTTCTTAGATGCATATAGTGTCCACGGCATAATCTAGCCTGGTGGAACCAGCCTGATCACTGCGCTCACCTTTCTGTTTCACTTCAGAAATCATAACTTGCGAAGTGAAATAGAAAGGTGAACTCAGTGATCAGGCTGGTTCCACCAGTTTACATAAATTATGTTTCACAATTGGGTTTTCAAATGTATCAAAGTAATGAAGTGGGCTACCTTCTGTATGTGTACAAATGATGAGCCGGTGAAAGCTGTTGCCGCTGACAGATGAAGGTTACTTGCCAACATGTGGCTGACTGTTCCATTCAAAGGAATGCTCACAGTGAAGGCATGTCTGTATGATGCTGATGAGGGCCCCCTTGGTCTTCTCTATGCTGCGTGTTTGGCTGCAAACTGGACATCTCTCAAACAACTGCAGCAGGCAACCTTATGAGGTGGTGTTGACTGGGAGGGCCTGTGACAGGGTGATATAATAGGCAGCCAAGTGGTCAACTGCATTTTGTTCTAAAGAAAAGACAAAGCTTATTGCTAATGCACTTCACAACCAAAATGGCTCTACTAGTGTCTGCTTGGCTGGGGAATTAGCCTAGTAGTTAATCAAGCCTGGTATTTTTTAATACAACTTTTCATATTTCACGTGTTGTTGATGAATCCGTCTGTGTGTTCAGTGCAGTAACTCGGGTCACTATCAGAGTCCTCAAGATGGCGTGTTCTTTTCATAGGAGTCAAGGGAGACTGGCAACAACGGAGGAGGTGTCACAAGGGTAGTTGTGTCGTATGTCACACTTTTATTCTGAAGTCTTGCCTGACAAGCTGTGAAAATAGCAAGTGAACAGTGAATACAATTATTTTGGGAGGTCGCTAAATCATTGCAATCACGTTGCTGGACGTGTTATTATACCCACCTTTGCTCCTCCTGGTAGGTTCCGGCATCCGGTCATGACCAGAGGATCAGTCTGGCACCTGTGGACTTTGTCTAACAGAAACGACTGTCATCATCAACGACTGTCATCATCCCTCAAGTTTAAACATAGCTTCAGAAATAACGTAATCTCGTTTGGAAGCTAATTCTATACTTTACAGATGTAGACTGACTGGATCCAGATTAGATTCAATTCAGGCCGGTGACACCGTTACACTATGCAACCAACTGTGACATTTTGCTATGGCACTGGGTTTGTTTTATTTATTTCACTAGTCAAGTCAGTTAAGAACAAATTCTTATTTACAATGACGGCCTACCTCGGGCAAAAGGCGCTGGGCCAATTATGCGCCGCCCTATGGGGCTCCCAATCACGGGCGGTTGTGATACAGCCTGTAATCAAACCAGGGTCTGTAGTGATGCCTCTAGCACTGAGATGCAGTGCCTTAGACCACTGCACCACTCGGGAGAACTTGTTGCTGCTAGTTAGTACACTGTTTTAGTCAGACATGAGTTAGTTAGTAGCACCATAGCAGCATCCCATATGTATTTGTTCCTTAGACATAGGTTACACCTCTGAGACTAATGTGACTGTTTCGTTTAAATTGCACTAACCTAGAGTGGCATGGAAATACGATGAAATGGCTGAGGTACGCAAATAATTAGTAGGAAACAACTTTGCCATATTATGATGTTGTCAAATTTACTTTATAGAGATGAAAATGTTGCCATTACTGTTACTAGCAAAATGGGTAAAAAAAAAAATAGCTAGCAATAATAATGTAAGCTAGCTAAAATACAGTGGTTCACTCAATCTTAGTTAGCTGGCTAAAGTTATACTACATCTAAAGTCAATCTGGTGACATGCCAAATCTGAATTGTATTGAGGTAGGTTAATGTTATTTAGCTAGTTAGGGTAGCTAGCTAGCTGGCTAACGTCAGCTATGCTAGTGATGATCGTCATAATGATTATCAAAATATACATAGCCAGATACATAACCAGCAGTCTATGTTCTAGCTACCGGTATACTCACCACCACTGGGAACCAAAGAACTCCATCGACCTAGTCCGCATGATAGGGTCCTTCGCCAGGGCATGCAAACCAGTTGGCTGTGCATCCTCCTGGAAACATGCATTGCATAGTAGAGGTCTTCACGGGTCCAAAAAGTTGGACCCGTTCACACCCGGACCTGATAAATAATTGTTATAAATATAGAGACCCGTTCCGAATGGACCCGAGGACAACTCGACCCGTTCCGTATATACCTGGTCGGATCCAGACCCGGTCCGTTCTGAGTGAGGGAAGCAGCAGAAAATAATTTTTTGAAGCTGCTTCATAAACTGGAGCTGAGAAAGTGCTAGAGGAGGGACAGAGGTGCCACTCTAGCAGGTGGGGGAGGGGCCGAACTGTGATCGAGAGACACAGGGAGCAGGGAGGAGGGTGGGAGAGACGAGAGACAGTAGCCAACCAAGCAGACTCACGCTATAGTATACTAAAAGTTGCCATAGCTAGGTTATTTATCATCAAATATGATTATGTAGTACCTGTCTTAACTGCATCAAACTGGGAGAAGCTAGTTAAGCTAGCTAACGTTTGATAGCTAGGCTAACTGAGTCTGCGGTGCATGTGCTTTCTCATCCTACAGTTGCGAATAACAACAATTCCATTCAGAATATTATTCTTCCATTGATTAGATATTGCCTAACTTTTGCCGCACACAGAGCGAGGCTCTATGGCTGTAGCTTATTGCCGCTTGATGACTTACTGGTCAACAACAAGCTACACACGCCATGCTCCACTCTCATGAAAAGCAAGAGCAGCAGCATAAATTATAAAATCTCTCTCTCTCTCTACTGCAGGAGTCGCGTTCGGATCTGTATGGTGTCACATAGTCTGTTTTCAAAAGGATTAGTTGGTTTTTAGGGGCAGTCAAGAGGGTTGGGCCAGTAACCGAAAGGTCGCTGGTTTGAATGCCAGAGCCAACTAGGTGAAAAATCTGCCGATATGCCCTTGAGCAAATCGCACAATGGGGTTTTCAAATAATGGGGTTTTAATGGGGTAATGGGGTTTTCAAATATCTGTCTCAATCTGTTGGGTAAATCTGGTAGGTAAAAAATCGTCTAGGCATCTAATTTGATTCTTCTAACGTCCTACTGAGATTAAAAAAACATTGATTGGTGTAAACATGGCCGAGAGAGAGTTTCCTTTCACCACATGTTTTGCACCAGCCTCAGCGCTACTCTTTTTAAATCCAAGTCACATTGAGATTAGACCAGATGTATGACCTGACCCATCACCTTATGTATCACTGCCCCCCAGCTGCAAGACCTGACGTCCAAAAAACACACACTACAACCATACAACACAAAGGGATCCTAGCCTCCACGACCCACGCTTTCTGTCCCTAAAACACTACAACCATACAACATAAAGGGATCCTACCCTTCACGACCCACGCTTTCTGTCCCTAAAACACTACAACCATACAACACAAAGGGATCCTAGCCTCCACGACCCACGCTTTCTGTCCCTAAAACACTACAACCATACAACACAAAGGGATCCTAGCCTCCTACGACCCACGCTTTCTGTCCCTAAAACACTACAACCATACAACACAAAGGGATCCTAGCCTCCCACGACCCACGCTTTCTGTCCCTAAAACACTACAACCATACAACACAAAGGGATCCTAGCCTTCACGACCCACGCTTTCTGTCCCTAAAACACTACAACCATACAACACAAAGGGATCCTAGCCTTCTACGACCCACGCTTTCTGTCCCTAAAACACTAAAACAATACAACACAAAGGGATCCTAGCCTCCCACGACCCACACTTTCTGTCCCTAAAACACTAAAACAATACAACACAAAGGGATCCTAGCCTCCCACGACCCATGCTTTCTGTCCCTAAAACACTACAACCATACAACACAAAGGGATCCTAACCTCCCACGACCCACGCTTTCTGTCCCTAAAACACTACAACCATACAACACAAAGGGATCCTAGCCTCCCACGACCCACGCTTTCTGTCCCTAAAACATTACAACCATACAACACAAAGGGATCCTAACCTCCACGACCCACGCTTTCTGTCCCTAAAACACTAAAACAATACAACACAAAGGGATCCTAGCCTCCCACGACCCACGCTTTCTGTCCCTAAAACACTACAACCATATGAAATAGAAATATTTGTATACAACTTAAACTGAATAAAAAATAGCAACTCGGGTGAAAAACTAACTGAAACTAAACTGAATTCCAAATAAAAATCGAAAAACGAATAAAAATGTAAAACTATAATAACCTTGACACACACACACCATGGAGCAAGAGGGACTAGAAACAGCACACACACACACACACACACAGGCAGGTAGTTTAACAGTATATGAGCGGTATCCCTCTTTTATGGTAACAGACTGAGAGTGCCTCATTTTCCCATTAATTGACCCGTAGAGAGCTCCAGTGGAGCGGCCGCTGTAGTGCCGTGGTGAACAGCCCGTGTGTGTGTGCAGACTGTGTGAGAGCGAGCTAGTGTCTCTTTCTGCCCTAGTGTCCCGTCAGAAGTTTCGCACAGTGTGTGTGTGTGTGTGTGTGTGTGTGTGTGTGTGTGTGTGTGTGTGTGTGTGTGTGTGTGTGTGTGTGTGTGTGTGTGTGTGTGTGTGTGTGTGTGTGTGTGTGTGTGTGTGTGTGTGTGTCGCCCGCCCCATGCGTAAAGATATGTGCAGCTGCGCCCTCTCCCCTACGCATAAAAAACGTCCATTAATTGAATCACCAAATTTTTTCGCCCCCCTCTCGTGGCGTGTGTGTGTGCATGTGTGCGTACGTGTGTGTGTGTGACAGAGTGAGAGGGGCAATGCGCCACTTCAGGTGTGGAGGATAATGGAGGATGACATTTCTGTCCCACAATGCCTTGAGGCAAAAACAGTGATCCATGGTTTTCTTTCTGAAGGTTAAACGTAGCTAACCTGCCTTTGGCATTTCATTAGCAACTTGTTAAATACTCTTTTGGTAATAAAATGATTAAAAAATTTTATTGCTCCTCAAATGAGGCTCTTTTTAAAGGGATTTAATGACGTTAGAGGGGATGAGTAGTTTGCAGAGCATATCTCCAGTTATGCCAGGCCAGGGCAGTGTGTAAAAGCCTAATGGTCATGATATGCTTTACAGCTTGCAAAACCTCTATCAGTCTCATCCAAATGACTTTGACCATCATTATGTCTAAATTAGAAAAACATTTTCTTCTTGTGCACACGTTTGAAGGAACATGTGGGTATGTCTATTTCGCACCCTGCCTATTTTATATGTGACTTTAATGTTGGAGGTGTTGTACATTAAGATGCATGGTACCATGGGACGTTGATAGCGTTGACACCTTAGTTGGAGCAAATGCTAATGCTTTGCCAGTCAAATATTTTCACATTGTCCATAAATTGAAACTGCCTTTATTTTTCTATGGCGATATATTGAGGAGATGCCCATTGTCTTGTGTTGTCTTCTGTTGAGTTGTCTTGAGTTGTGTTGAGGTGAGTTGTTGTCACGACTTCAGCCCGAAGTCGGTCCCTCTTCCTGTTCGGGCGGTGTTCGGCGTTCGTCGTCACCGGTTTTCTAACCATCACCGATTCCTTCCTGTGTGTCTTTTGTGTTGGTTTTGATTGTTCACACCTGTTTTGTATTTTCTCCCAATCACGCCCCTGTTATACTTTCCTCCTTTTCCCATCTTCCCTTGTGCGTGATTGTTTTGTCTTTTGACTGAGTAGGTTGCTACCAGTTTACTTCGTGCTCTGTGTTAGGGCATTTGTTTTTGTATATTCGGTACTCCGGGTTATGCAATCATACCCGTGTTTATTTGGGGGTTTTGTTTGGTATGAGTATATATCTACTAGTGTGCCTGTATGTTCTCTGGCGACTACATTAAAATATACTCATATTTTGCATATCTCCTGCGCCTGACTCCTTCCACACACCCCGGACACTTACAGTTGTCTTGTGCTGTCTTCTCTTGAGTTGCCTTGTGTTGTCTTGTGTTGAGTTAAGTTGTCTTATGTTGTGTTGTCTTGTGTTGTCTTGTATTGAGTTGAATGGTCTTGTGGCTCTAAGACGTGGTGTGGCCATCTCCTTTGAGGGCTCTGAGTCCTGATGTCTGTGTGTCTCTTTCCCACTGTTTGACAGCTCTTATAAATGGCTTGATCATTCTCCCTCAGGCTGGGGGAAAATGGGTATAGCCCCACCCGATCATCGCCCATCAGCTCCTAACTCCCCTCACCTATCTTGTCACCCCTCTCCGTCTCTCCCCTCTCCTCACCCCTGGTCCCCTCTCTCCGCTCTGCTGGACAAGCACCAACACCTGTTCCAGTCCAGCCAGCATCCCCTCCCCTCCTCCTCTACACACCATAATTCACCACTCGGATTACAGATCTGCCGCCACCACCACACACAGAGTGGCAGCACAGTACCAAGCGAACATCTAATTTAAGGCTTGTCTGCCAGGAAAAGTGTTCGCAGAGTTTCCTTTTGTGGTGTGTATAGATGTGTGGTACGTGTGTGTGACAGAGAGAGAGAGAGAGAGAGAGAGAGAGAGAGAGAGAGAGAGAGAGAGAGAGAGAGAGAGAGAGAGAGAGAGAGAGAGAGAGAGAGAGAGAGAGAGAGAGAGATAGGGGAGTTGAAGTGAGCGCTGGCAAGAGGTGAAAGAGGTGTTATTTTAATTTACCTTCTGTGTTCGACACAGCGACGGTTAGCCGCACAAGGCGAGTCATCACTGAGAGGCAGATGAAGATGAATCCACTCGCTCCCGGTGTAGCGGGGGAAACTTCGCCATCAGCGCGTGACAACGCCAGAGTGCTCCAGTCACCGGCGGCTGTCTGTCGCGCCCGTGGGCACTTAGCGGGGGACCGCGCCCGTCAGGAAGACAGATTGCCTGGGAGAAGGGGGGACCAAGGAGAGAAAATGAGAAATGAACGTTTGCGCTTCGTGGCTGCCCCGCCGGGTGACAGCGTGTGATGTGTGCGTGTCATTTTAATAATTCCATCATGTGGGAGATGAGAGGGAAATATATGGATTTTTTTTTTTACTGAATAATGTCCCGTCCGAGCCATGTTCATATTTCTACTTATAGAATTATCACAGAGCCATCAAGGTTCCTTTCCCTGGCCACTTCACATTGATGAGTGTACTTTAGCCTCCCTGCATAAGGACAATACGGCCCTATCAAGAGGCCTGGACATTCAAGATCTCTGTATCTTTATGGCACAGTTGGTAGGCCTATAGTGCACTTACCAATGGACCTAACTGCAGGGATCCTGGTTCAAACCCTGCTCCGAATGTTCCCTCCCCATGCAGCTATCTTTATCTTAATATAAAGTACCTTACTGTAATAGTTCTCAATTAAAATGGTAAAAAAAAGAACCAAAAATAGCTATTTAGCAAAAAGCTATTTCTCATGCAAGAATTTACTAGAACTGTCTGAGTCAGGGTTTCCCAAACTCGGTCCTTTGATCTCTATTAATCCACAGAGGCCCTTACGAGTCTATGGACTGGGTAATGGGTCTAGGCAGGTAGGTTGCTGGTTCAAATCCCAGAGTCAACTAGGTGAAATATCTGTCGTTGTGCCCTTGAGCAAGGCCCTTAACCTGAATTGTTCTTGTAATTCGCTCTGGATAAGAGTGTCTGCTAAATGACAAACGTTACGAAGGAGACAAGATGGAAGTGGTGTAAAACTCAAGACGAAGGTGTTTATTTAAAAGAGGGGAAATAAATATGTATGTACAACAAAAATAACTGGACAGGACAGGTAACACATTGGGGATAACAAAAATAGCAGGATGTTGACTGGACAGGTAACACATTGGGGATAACAAAAATAACAGGATGTTGACTGGACAGGTAACACATTGGGGATAACAAAAATAACAGGAAGTTGACTGGACAGGTAACACATTGGGGATAACAAAAATAACAGGATGTTGACTGGACAGGTAACACATTTGGGATAACAAAAATAACAGGAAGTTGACTGGACAGGTAACACATTGGGGATAACAAAAATAACAGGATGTTGACTGGACAGGTAACACATTGGGGATAACAAAAATAACAGGAAGTTGACTGGACAGGTAACACATTGGGGATAACAAAAATAGCAGGATGTTGACTGGACAGGTAACACATTGGGGATAACAAAAATAACAGGATGTTGACTGGACAGGTAACACATTGGGGATAACAAAAATAACAGGAAGTTGACTGGACAGGTAACACATTGGGGATAACAAAAATAACAGGAAGTTGACTGGACAGGTAACACATTGGGGATAACAAAAATAGCAGGATGTTGACTGGACAGGTAACACATTGGGGATAACAAAAATAACAGGAAGTTGACTGGACAGGTAACACATTGGGGATAACAAAAATAGCAGGATGTTGACTGGACAGGTAACACATTGGGGATAACAAAAATAACAGGATGTTGACTGGACAGGTAACACATTGGGGATAACAAAAATAACAGGAAGTTGACTGGACAGGTAACACATTGGGGATAACAAAAATAACAGGAAGTTGACTGGACAGGTAACACATTGGGGATAACAAAAATAACAGGATGTTGACTGGACAGGTAACATCAACTGGGGATAACTGAGAATAAATCAAATCATAGTAGAGCTCAAAATATCCAATCCTCAATCATGCCTGTGACTGGCAGCATGCCAACCTTGCCCTGTCTCCTGTCTGGCCGTAAGTAGTAGTAGTAGCTTGATCTGTGTAGGAAAGCTCCGTTTTTTCTATCCATCTCTTACTGCTTGGATATGTCACAGTTATGGAGCAAGAGAAAGACTCTGTCTGGACATAACAAGAGTGACAGAGGTTAAATAGCTTTCCCTCAAGATACCATTAATAACCAATCAGAAATTAATGGTCATAATTAAAGGCATACAATATATAAAGGCACATATCAATATCTTCCTAAATGCATACACACTGCAATTATTAGTGTAGAACCCTGCATTAAGAAGCATTATCAACTGTGTGGTTCGAGCCCTGAATGCTGATTACAAACCCCCCTGCCTTATTGCTATTATAAACTGGTAACCAACGTAATTAGAGCAGTAAAAATACATGTTTTGTCATACCAGTGGTATACGGTCTGATATACCACGGGTATGACAAAACATGTATTTTTACAGCTTTAATAACATTGGTTACCAGTTTGTAATAGCAAGAAGGCACCGTGGTGGTTTGTGAAATATGGTCAATACCATGGCTAAGGGCTGTATCCAGGCACTCCGCGATGCGTCGTGCTAAGAACATCCCCTAGCCGTGGTATATTGGCCATATACCACACCCCCTCCCACTAGCGGTTCTGGGGGTGGGGGGCAGGGGGGGCCAGTGCCCCTGTGACAACAATTTTGGACCCCCTTGTGGCCCCCCTAAATGTGGAGTATTAACTAATTTTTGCATAACTAATTTTTGCTATCGTTCTTTTTTTACATCCGTTATTAGACAGTGGCAACGTGGAACACTAATTAAACCCACACATTTACTAGAGGGACATGGTCTTTTGCCTGCTAATGTCTGCAATGCAGTGAAGAAAACGATATGACAACAATAACGTCTAATGTAACTGGCCCCTCTAACAGTACTGGCCCCAGCTTGGCCCCCCCAGTTGAAATGGTCTAGAACCGCAACTGCCCCATCCTGCTTTGTTGCTTAAATATACCAGGTACACATTTCTCTCCACCTTGGAATTTAGCAACATTGCATCACCCAAACACACAGAATAATTGGCGCTCCCGAACACTCGCTGCTCTGGCTGACACACCCCCTACCCGAGCATGGAAGAAAATGTTTTAATATAAAGGACGATCTAATTATCAAAACATGTGCACTTTGTATTGCTACAATTTAATGACAACAGGGATGATAATAAAGAGTTGTGTAAATATATACGGCGCAACAAACAAATGGTTTATGAACTAAAACCAAAATCTAAATTAAACCGGGGCCGGCGCCAGAACGAATCCGTTAGACGGGCCTTTGATTTCCATAGGCGGGCACGTTTTTTCACGGGACCTCCTGTGTGCACGTGGGTGTTATAGTAAAGACCATAGGCAGCTCGTTTTAATTTTAGGGAAGCTTACAATTTATCCTACAATTTCTACTGATCTGCGTGACAGTTATGATTATTTTTATATTCCAATTTTCGTGGAACAGTTTCATTTCAATAATATAAAAATAAAAAATAAATGATGTAAAACGTAAAAAGTCGAAAAGTAAAAATTAAACTAAGGCGAGGGAACCAGCATCTGCCATATGGACACAGTGATACATTGTGGTCCATGGGCGGCTAAAGAACTGAGCGCTTGAACCCTATTCGCACGGGACTAGTATTACTAGAGAACTCCAGTTTCTCTAAACCATACTAAGCCATCTTTGGTATAGTGTCTTCATAATATTTGAACGTAGGAAGTGTGATCATAGTCATTAGGATATTTTATCGATCCGCAGTAGAAGATGTCCTAAATTCCCCCCAGTCTTGAGATGTGAGCATAACAGCGCACTTGCTCTTGATATGCAATTTCTTTTTTTACTTGTAATTTTAAACGTTTAGCTCAGTTGTACTGTATGCTGCTTTGCGGTCTATTAACAGCAAAGGTTGCATTAAATAGACGAAATATTGTTTTATGATGCATTTGGTGATGTTCAATTCATTCGCACATAACGTATTGAATGAGTTATTGTTTTCATGCTCAAACCGCGAGCCACACCTGTAAAACTCAAGACAGTTCTCTCAAAAAAAATCGATCGAGTCGAAAATTACAGACGCTGTGTTTTGAGCCGGACCTCCCTCAGTAAAACTAATCCCGTCCGAATACGGTTTATATAGATCTCAGAAATGGCCTATAGGCCAATGCAGCAGTAGGCCTATAACTTCCATGTCAACCAAGTAAAAAAGCAGGCAAATAAAAACAGCAGAAAATATCCTGATGAAAATGTGGCTCTTTGATCACATTCAACTCTCTACTCTGCCTGTCTGCCTCCCGTTCGATCTGTCTTGACTTGATGAACTGTTGCTAGCAAACTTGCAACATTGTATAAAATAGCCTATTCCAGGCCCTCAGAGTTTCCCTTGTCAGTGAGCTCTGGACAGACAGCAGTTTTTTATTATGTTTCCACTGGATATATGGGATCATCAGATTATAATATATTGCTCTTTCACACCAAGGCTTGGTGATTATCGAGGCTGGGAGTGTTGGAAAGATGTATCTGTATATTTTTCAAAACATTTGCAATGGATGTAAAAAAAAACTGCCTTGGTTGACTAACTGTGTGAGGTGGAGAAAAAATTACAGAGAAGCTAAGCTACCTGCCTCAATGCACAGTGCCAACTGTAAAGTTTGGCGGAGGAGGAATAATGGTCTGGGGCTGTTTTTCATGGTTCGGTCTAGGCCCCTTGGTTCCAGTGAAGGAAAATCTTAACGCTATAGCATACAATGACATTCTAGATGATTCTGTGCTTCCAAAT
This sequence comes from Brachymystax lenok tsinlingensis, assembly GCA_030435695.1. Classification (NCBI taxonomy): domain Eukaryota; kingdom Metazoa; phylum Chordata; class Actinopteri; order Salmoniformes; family Salmonidae; genus Brachymystax; species Brachymystax lenok. The sequence continues at coordinate 11,598,246 of CM059786.1, read as the reverse complement.
TTGTGGCAGCAGTTTGGGGAAGGCCCTTTCCTGTTTCAGCATGAAATTGCCCTAGTGCACAAGCAAGGTCGATTAATAAATGGTTTGTCGTGATCAGTGTGGAAGAACTTGACTGGCCTGCACACAGCAATGACCTCAACCCCATCGAGCACCTTTAGGATTAATTGGAACACTGACTGCGAGCCAGGCCTAATCATCCAACATCAGTGCCCAACCTGCAGCAATGTTCCAACATCGAGTGGAAAGCCTTCCCAGAAGAGTGGAGGCAGTTATAGCAGCAAAGGGGGGACCAACTCCATATTAATGTCCATGATTTTGGAATGAGATCTTCAACGAGCAGGTCATGTAATGTATATATGCACTATGAAATAACACATATGGAATCATGTAGTAACCAAAAAAGTGTTTAAAAAAATGTACATATATTTTAGATTTTAGATTCTTCAAAGTAGCCATCCTTTGACTAGATGACAGCATTGCACACTCTTGGCATTCTCTCAACCAGCTTCACCTGGAATGCTTTTTCAACAGTCTTGAAGGAGTTCCCACATATGCTGAGCACTTTTTGGCTGATTTTCCTTCACTCTGCGGTCCAATTCATCCCAAACTATCTCAGTTGGGTTGAGGTTGGGTGATTATGGAGGCCAGGTCATCTGATGCAGAACTCCATCACTCTCCTTCTTGGTCAAATAGCCTGTACACAGCCTGGAGGTGTGTTTGGTTATTGTCCTGTTGAAAAACAAGTGATAGTCCCACTAAGCGCAAATCAGATGGGATGGTGTATCGCTGCAGAATGCTGTGGTAGCCATGCTGGTTAAGTGTGCCTTGAATTCTAAATAAATCACAGACTGTGTCATCAGCAAAGCACCCCCACACCATCACACCTCTTCCTCCATGCTTCACGGTGTGAACCACACATGCGGAGATCATCCGTTCACCTACTCTGCGTCTCACAAAGACACGCGGTTGGAACCAAAAATCTCAAATTTGGACTCATCAGACCAAAGCACAGATTTCCACCGGACTAATGTCCACTGCTCTTGGCTCGAGCAAGTCTCTTATTATTGGTGTCCATTAGTAGTGGTTTCTTTGCAGCAATTTGACCATGAAGGCCTGATTCACACAGTCTCCTTTGAACAGTTGAGATGTGTCTGTTACTTGAACTCTGTGAAGCATTTATTTGGGCTGCAATTTCTGAGGCTGGTAACTCTAATGAACTTCTAATCTGCAGAAGACGTAACTCTGGGTCTTCCTTTCCTATGATGGTCCTTCAGTTTCATCAAAGCGCTTGATGGTTTTTGCCACTGCACTTGAAGAAACGTTTTAAAGTTCTTGAAATTTTCCAGGTTGACTGACCTTCATGTCTTAAAGTAATGATGGACTGTCATTTCTCTTTGCTTATTTAAAGCTGTTCTTACCATAATATGGACTTGGTCTTTTACCAAATAGGGCTATCTTCTGTATTACACCCCTACCTTTTCACAACACAACTGATTGGCTCAAATGCATAAAGAAGGAAAGAAATTCCACAAATTAACTTTTAACAAGGCACACCTGTTAATTGAAATACATTCCATGTGACTACCTCATGAAGCTGGTTGAGAGAATACCAAGAGTGTGCAAAGCTGTCATCGAGGCAAAGGGTGGCTACTTTGAAGAATCTAAAATATATTTTGATTTGTTTAACACTTTTTTGGTTACTACATTATTCCATATGTGTTATTTCATAGTTTGATGTCTTCACTATTATTCTACAATGCAGAAAACAGTAAAAATAAAGAAAAACCCTGGAATGAGTAGCTGTATCCAAACGTTTGACTAGTACTGTATATTTGTTTAAATGCCTCCAACAAAAGCTAGCTAGCAAGCTACTGTAGTTCAAATATTAACATTATTATGACTTTTCATGAAGCAGCTGTTCTGGCGCAGGTCATTGCGGTAGCCTCCCGAGTCAGCTGCTGTGCTTAGCTGACACAACAATACAAAGTAACGTTAGCGATCGCGGAAAAACATACTGATCAAGTCTCTTTTTCATGGCGAATCATACAAGCGAGCAGCGATATCATAAATTAGGAACTATGTTTTAATTTTTGAATGGCGGATGCTCGGGAATATTCAAATGTTAATGTGAAATCACTGTCACAACATTGTGATAATGTATTTAGATAGTAATTCTGGACATTTCATGGAAATTAATAAGAGCGCCCAGTGATGTCATAAATTAGGAAATATAAAGTTTCATTTCTTTAATGGCAGATGCTTTGGAAAATACACATTTTAATATGAGTTTCACAACCTACAAGACAGGTCGATTGAGTGATGAGCGTTGAGTAGGAGAGACACAACCTGTCGGAAGTCAATAGCTCTCCCCTGAATACATTTTGGGCTATAGGCCTTTGAATAAAAAAAAAGGTGTGCACTTATTTGGCATTTAACTTTGAGACTATTTCCCATATAATTCTTTTACAGTTCAAACGTGTAGCACTGTATGTTCGGTCTGAGTGAGGGAACATTCAGTGGGAGTAAACTTCTGCGTGATTGACCTGTTGTTCAATAGCGGCTTCTATGGGGCTAAAGCTGGAAGGGAACAATGTGGCCCCCAGCCGTGCTTCAATCAATTAGGCCCATGTTATTATTTCCTGAGCATGCCAAATAGTGGGGTATATTCAATCTGTTAGGTTGGCCAAACAGTTTGGAACTGAGGCAGCTCAGCTGAGTCAATTCCAGCTTAGTGTGAATTATTGAGGCTACAAAACAAAACAAAACACAAAGCTTAGATCCTTAGTGATGTTGACAAAGAGGAACTTGATGCTCTCGACCGGCTCCACTACAGCCCGTCCCATCTTTATCTGTGATCAGGCCTACTACCATCATGTCGTCTGCAAACTTGATGATAGTGTAAGAGTTGTAAGCGGCCACGCAGTTGTGGGTGAAGAGGGAGTACAGGTGGGTATTAAGCATGCAACCCTGAAGGGCCCCCGTGTTGAGGGAAAGGGAAATGGGATACCTAGTCAGTTGCACAGCTTGAATGCATTCAACCGAAATGTGTCTTCCGCATTTAATCCAACCTCTCTGAACGAGACAGGTGTGGGGGGCTGCCTTAATCGACATCCACGTCATCGGTGCCCGGGGAGCTTATCCACATCTGCGGGGTAAATGTGTTGTTGCCTACCCTGACCACCTGGGGCACGTCAGGAATTCCAGAATCCAGTTGCAGAGGGAGGTGTCCAGTCCCAGGGTCCTTAGCTTAGTGATGCGCTTCAAGGGCGCTATGGTGTTGAATCATCGAGGACTGTCGACTCACCTCCTCCGGAGCCCATGCAACTGGGCAGAGCTAGATTGTCTCCTGAGGAACGTTTACGCAGACTGATCTCCAAAAGTTGTCTGTATAGTGTTACTTCACAATACAATTACATATCTACCTGTCCAGTAAAATACAAGGCTCATCAGTAGGTACAAGTACGCTGATGGGCCATACAGGGAGTCACCCATCTCCCATTACTCGCACTCCTCTCCATGCTATCCTGCTGTGGGGTGACCGGTCTAAATCTCTCCGAGTGCTCATGGACTCTGGGGCCAACGGGGGCTTTATGGACACTAACATGGTGTTGGTGCTGGGAATCTCCACACAACCCCTCTCCATTTCCATGGACGCCAGAGCATTGGACGGTTACTCACAGTACGGTTCCCATAAACCTGCGAGTGTCAGGTAACCACAGTGAGTCCATGCAGTTTCTGCTCATTGAGTCTCCTTATGTACCCGTGGTGTTGGCATTGCTTCCTGGGGTTTGCTCATTTCTATCGCCGCTTCATCTGGGGCAACAGCACCCTGGCTTCCGCCCTCTTTGCACTCACCTCACCCAAGGTTCCTTTCACGTGGTCCCCAGCTGCTAAGCATGCGTTTTTGGATCTCAAGCATCTATTCACCACAGCCCTCATCGTAATCCATCCGGACCCGTCCCGTCAGTTCGAGGTGGAGGTCGACGCCTCGGACGTTGGAGTGGGGGCCGTCCTGTCCCAGCGTTCTGCCCAGGATCAAAAGCTGCATCCCTGCGCCTTCCTGTCACATCGCCTTAATCCTACTGAGAGGAACTACGATGTGGGAAATCGGGAACTTCTTGTGGTCAAGATGGCACTGGAGGAGTGGAGACATTGGCTAGAAGGGGTGGAACATCCATTCTTAGTGTGGACCGACCATAAGAATCTGGAATATCACCACACCGCCAAGTGTCTCAACTCAAGGCAGGCTTGTTGGTTTCTGTTATTCACTCGTTTTAATTTGACCATCTCCTACTGCCCTGGGTCCAAGAATGTGAAGCTTGATGCCCTCTCTCGCTTGCATTGCTCCACAGCTACACTGTCTGACCCAAAGACCATTCTCCCGACCATCCTCCCTACCATCCTCCCTACCTCAAGAGCCTGATATGCAAGGCGCAGCATTCCCAACCGGACCCTAGGGGGGCCCCGTCTAACCGGTTGTTTGTCCCAGATTCATCCCAGTCCTGAAATGGGCTCATTTGTCTAACCTCACCTGTCATCCCGGCTCCCGCCGGACCCTGGCTTTCCTCCGACAATGGTTTTGGTTGCCCACCATGGATCCTGACATCTCCACGTTCGTCCGGATTCTGGAAGGAAACATTCTGCACCCTCCTTCAGGTTTCATCCCCAATCTAACGGCCAGTCGAAGCGAGCCAATCAGGACCTGGAAACTACTCTTTGTTGCCTTGTCTCTGCCAACCCCACCACCCAGAGCCAGCAACTTGTGTGGGTGGAGTACGACAACAACACCCTTCCCTGCTCGGCCACTGGTATCTCGCCCTTCGAGTGTTCCTTGGGTTAGCAGCCTCCTCTCTTCCCCAAGCAAGAGGTCAGCATACCCTCGGCCCAGATGTTCGTCCTCCGCTGTCAGTGTACCTGGAAGAGAGCCCGGTCAGCTCTTCTTAAGACCACCTCCATGTATCGGCGACAGGCGGAACGACACCGGACCCCAGCTCCCAGCTATCATCTCAGGCAGAGGGTATGGCTCTCCACTTGGGATCTGCCCTCTTGGTGTAGTCCAGTAACCCCCCACGCTTTATCGACCCTTTCCCCATCTCTAAAGTCCTTAGCCCTACTGCTGTTCATCTTCTGTTGCCCTGCAGCCTCCATATACATTCCACTTTCCATGTGTCTAGGATTAAACCTCTGTCTCACAGCCCTTTGTCTCCTGCTTACAAGCCATGAGGTCGAATAAATTATCCATAGAGGTCCGAGACAGGTCTGCTGCATTGAAGGTCCCCAAGAACACAGTGGCCTCCATCATTCTTAAATGTAAGAAGATTGAAACCACCAAGGCTCTTCCTAGAGCTGGCCGCCCGGCTAAACTGAGCAATCAGGGGGAAAAGGGCCTTGGTAAGGGAGGTGACCAGGAATATGATGGTCACTCTGACAGAGTTCCTCTGTGGAGATGGGAGAACTTTCCAAAAGGACATCCATCTCTGCAGAACTCCGTCAATCAGGCCTTGATGGTAGATCGGCCAGACGGAAGCCACTCCTCAGTAAAAGGAACATGGCAGCCCACTTGGAGTTTGCCAAAAGGAACCTAAAGGACTGTCAAACCATGAGAAACAAGATTATCTGGTCTGATGAAATCAAGATTGAACTATTTGGCCTGAATGCCAAGCGTCACGTCTGGAGGAAACCTGGCACCATCCCTAAGGTGAAGCATGGTGGTGGCAGCATCATGCTGTGGGGATGTTTTTCAGCGGCAGGGACTGGAAGACTAGTAAGGATCGAGGGAAAGATTAATGGAGCAAAGTACGTATAGATCCTTGATGAAAACTTGTTCCAGAGCGCTCAGGATCTCAGACTGGGGTGAAGGTTCACCTTCCAACAGGACAATGACCTTAAGCACAGACAACACAGGAGTGACTTTGGGACACATCTCTGAATGTCCTTGAGTGGCCCAGCCAGAGCCCGGACAGGATTGTGTTGAAGCACATATCTGGGGAAGGGTACCAAAAAGGTCTGCAGCATTGAAGGTCCCCAAGAACACAGTGGCTTCCATCATTCTTAAATGGAAGAAGTTTGGAACCACCAAGACTCTTCCTAGAGCTGGCCGCCCGGCTAAACTGAGCAATTGGGGGAAAGGGGCCTTGACCAAGAATCCAATGGTCACTCTGACAGAGAACCAAGATTGAACTCTTTGGCCTGAATGCCAAGCGTCACGTCTGGAGGAAACCTGGCACCATCCCTACGGTGAAGCATGGGGGTGGCAGCATCATGCTGTGGGGATGTTTTTCAGCGGCAAGGACTGGGAGACTAGTCAGGAACGAGGGAAAGATTAATGGAGCAAAGTACGTATGGATCCTTGATGAAAACCTGCTCCAGAGCTGGGGTGAAGGTTCACCTTCCAACAGGACAATGACCTTAAGCACAGACAACGCAGGAGTAACTCCGGTAATCATCTTTGAATGTCCTTGAGTGGCCCAGCCAGAGCCTGGACTTGAACCCGATCTAACATCTCTGGAGAGACCTAAAAAAATAAAAAATAGCTGTGTAGCAACACTCCCCATTATATTAGTGTGTAGCCCAAACTGTTTGGATGCTACATACAGAAGTTGGCAGATCGGCTGTACCGACTGCAGAAGGTCCCAAGCAAAACGGAGAACAGCATCTTATTCCTGAGAGTCTCATTTTTAGTTTCGCAGACGCAAAAGTGCAACATAATATCTCTCTAGCTTAAATTGACAGATTTTTATGGGAATTGTTGTATTATGCTAACAAGATATCCGTGGGGCGCGGACCTTGACTCTAGGGGTTAAGTGCCAAATAAAGTAACTAGGTCGATCATAACAGTGTTAATGACATGATCTTAAATCAGACATGAATCCCCTCCTGACAGGGGGGAATATAGAAGCTTGTTTTGTACAACAATTGAATGCAAGCGTTTAGGGTGTCACACTGCTTGCTTAGCAAGTACCACTTCCTCCCGAATCATCCCATACCTGGCCCAAACTCAGGACCTCTGCATTGCTAGCACACGTGACCTGAGCGTCTTACCAGTCAGTGCCACATGAAAAGCTAGGTATCCATTGGAGCAAGTGGGGACACTTCAGGCTGAGGACAACATTTCACACATCCCCATGTGCTACATTCACTTCTCAAATGTACTCAACAGCAACCCCAGCATTGAGCTGAGCGCAACTGTAGTTTCAAGTCACTCTGAAGGACATCATGCTGCTTGCTTAGCAAGTACCCCTTCCTCCAAATTTGACCCATACCTGGCACAAACTCTGGACCTCTGCCTTGCTATCACATATGACCACTCTCCTGAAGCATCTTAGCAGTCAGTGCCATGTGAAAAGCTAGCTATTCACTGGCACAAATGGGGACACTTCAGGCTAAGGAGTAAGTTTCACACATCCCCATGTGCTACACAAGATTCAAAAAATGTTTTATGTTGAAACATTTCTAGTCTGTCTATCTATGGGTAAGAGGGTTGATGTGTTATGCTCGAGCCACTCAGTTTTACACCACAAAACAGCAGAAAATTGCCTAAAAGAGTATAACCAGCTCACCTGCTTTTACACTTCCCTTTAGCTATTAGTTAGAGGGGAAAGGAACAGTTTCATCATATGAAAATGAGAGTTTAGTTCACGTAACAGTGTTGACCTTAAAATTAGGGACAGGTTGTTGTTTTTCCTTCAAATGAATCACTAATCACATGAAGTAAATAATAATCAGCAACAACATAACTATGGCTTTACAATGATGGTGAAAACATGGAGACATTTTGGGGTTAAGTGGGTTAAAATCACAGAGGGTGCACAGAGAGGGGACGTCAAAATGCTGAATTTTTATACTTTAACAATTCTTTATTCACATAAATTCGATTCATTAAAAATATCAATGAAAGATGGTTAGGCTGTTTGAGAAGGTTTGAGTCCCAAGCAACCTGCAAACACATTGTTTGAAGTACAATAGACTAACATAGCTACTGTAGTAGGTCAAAGCTGTGTGCTAGAAAACCTTGGTAGAGCATGGGTGGAGTACACATTGTGCTGCTCATGAATTTTCCAATGTCTAGTTCTCACTAAAAAAGTAGTTTTTTGTTTTGAATATGTTAATAGACCAATAACAAAGAGAGTTTGTCCTCCTCTCTGCCTATAACAGCTAGTTTTCTCAGACCACTCCATGACTGTCCTAGCAAAATTCTTGCTTGAGAAATTGCATTTTTGACCTTTATAATTCAAAACAAGCACAGGTACTTAATTGTTACACAGAAATGATTTGATATTGAGATATAAATGGCTGCATTGGACCAACAATTCTGTTTAAAATGAAAATTGTGAAAAAACAGCGCAAAAACGGTTTGATCGAGTTTCAAAACATTTAATTTTGCTGTTTTATTTTATTGGTATTTATTGAATATAAATAGTTATAATCGATTGCAGAACGCACATGCCATGTGCTGCCGGGATGGCAGGTAGCCTAGTGGTTAGAGCGTTGGACTAGTAACCGAAAGGTTGGAAGATCGTAATCCCCCGAGCCGACAAGGTACATTTAAAAAATACAAATAAAAGCTGTCGTTCTGTCTCTGAACAAGGCTGTCATTGAAAATAAGAATTTGTCCTTAACTGACTTGCCTAGTTAAATAAAGGTAAAATAAATAAAGCCTATGAGGGGGTGTTGTAGTTCCAGGTGACATCCAGAAGAGGGCGGCATCACATAGATAAAATACACAAACTACTTAAAACAGGTGAGTGAGAGGACTAATACTTTTTTTCATCAAGGTAGACTACGCATTATTATGGTACCGTTATGTTTCACCTCTGACTATGGCAGTAACATGGGCTAGGCTATTGCATAGGTTAGTCTACCTCATCATTTTCCAGAATGTAGCCTATAATTAGCTTCTTATTGAATATCTACAAATAAATATACGTTGGTCAACAAGCACCCATAACATAACATATAACATAGGCGTATATGTAGCCTATATATTGTAAATTAGTATATGGTGCATGCGTTTAGTTCGTTGTAGACTATTTCCGTAATCGTTCTGTAAACATATTAGATTGAAATCTTGCCTCAAAAAATCTTACTTGATTCAAAGTGGTTTAGTCCAGATTACGAATGGCTCCTGTTTTAGAAGATACCACTGTCAGTGTGAAAGAGGGAGGAACATTTCATTCAGGGGATCAGGGGATGAGAAGCGTCACCCAGTTTCACTCGTAGCTTATCTTGCTGATCACATTTCTCTTGCCTGGTACTTGGTTTACTGACCAGATAACCGCCGTGCGCACCGCTACTCGCGTAGATATGGACCTAATAATTTAATGCTATCGCAACAAGTAGCTATTGTATTTTTACCAGCATTATTAGTTTGATTAACAGGTAAGTTGACTTTTATTAGTGTTTCTGTTGAACACATCGATTCGCGTTACAAATGCGAGTCTTCCCTGACTCCGGTTTGTGGCTGCCAATATTCTGGAGGGAGTGGGACCTTTCAGACACAGTTTGCTGCGTGGTCGTTGTCTGATCTGCAGGAATAGTGTATTGAAGTGCTTGTAACAACAAGTATAGGTACAATAGACCACGACTTTCGCTCTGAAGAACCGCCAAGTAAACATTAGGTGAAACAATAGGTGAGATCTGACGGGACGGCTATTGCATTTACCAGTCCGTTTGAATGATATGTAGAAATTATAACAAGACTACCAGGTCTACCAAAAGGCCAGAATACTAATATTTTTAAGCACTCAGAATACATTTTTCTCATCTTTAAAACTCAGAGCTGTTTTTAGAATTGTAGGCTACAATTGTCAGTCACCACAATTATCAGCAGTTGAATTTCGGTGCCTTACATGTAGCTACCTTACTTGAATAATAACTCGGATTGAGTGAGTAGCCTAAGTAAGTAAAATAAGTAAGCAGAAATGAGTGAAATGCATCTCTGATAGCCTATGTTGCACATTTCTTTCCTGAATCGTGTTTTAGTAGGATGTAGTCACAAGGTCCTTGTTTATCTCCTAGACTGTTCTCAAGGCCAGTCTTGTATCTCCATCATGCTGCTATGGACAGAGCTGTTGCTGCCAGAAATAGAATCAGTACAGTAACAGGAAGATGAGGTCTGTTTTCATCATGCTAGGAAGGGAACCATCCAGTTACATGAGAACATTAGGCGCCAAAGAAAGTAGGATGCTTGAATCCTTCTCGAGAGGCTTAAAAAGGTAATGTTTATGTGCTTAGATCAGTGCATCGTCAGTGTTTGTTCTAGTGTTTGTTGTTTGGTATTTATCGGTCATTCCAAAATGGTGAGTTTGGAGTGGGCATACTTTTCTGGTGGGTTATGGCTACCCTCTCGGATCCCGGTAAAGACTGGGTTGTGTTTGATGGTTTTGTCTATTTGTTGGATCACAAGTTTTTTTTAAACCTCACTTTACTGTGGGCTGTGCCGCAGACAGCCTACACTCTTAGAAGTGAAGGTGCCTGGAAGACCCTTTTGGGTTGCCACACCAGCGGAAACTTTCCAGTTCAAGAAGGTTCCTTGATGGACCCCTCTGAAGGGTCTTCGAAGGAACCCGTGTGTAAGGGTTCAAACCGGGAACGTTTTTGTGATGGGAAGGGTTCCATTTGGAACCTTTTTAATAATATATTGTAGAGCCTATCTGATTGGAGACGTGACTTATTGGAGGCATGGCTTTCAGATTGTCCTATATGGACACCGTTAGTGTAAAAGTAATTCCGGTTCATGTTGAGTTTGTACACTGCAAATAAAAAATGTCCTTGAACATTTATAGCGTTTTACATATTCATATATTTTTTTAAATCTTACCCCCTTTTTCTCCCCAACTTTTTATCTTGTCACATCACTGAAACTCCCCAACAGGCTCGAGAGAGAGGTGAAGGTAGAGTCATGCGTCCTCCGAAACATAACCCGCCTAACCACGCTCCTTAACACCCGCCAGCTTAACCCAGAAGCCAGCCGCACCAATGTGTCAGAGGAAACACTGTTCAACTGGCGACCGGGGTCAGCACACAGGCACCCGGCCCACTAAAGTGCGATGAGCCAAGTAAAGCCTCACCGGCAAAACCCTTGGCTAACCTGGACTACGCTGGGCCAATTGTGTGCCGTCCTATGGGACTCCCGGCCACGGCCGGTTGTGACATAGCCAGGGAATTAACCCGGGTCTGTAGTAGCGCTTCTAGCACTTCGATGCAGTGCCTTAGACTGCTGCGCCACTCGGGAGACCCCTCATTTGACATATTCTAATATAATATTAATAATATGAACATTTCTGATGACATATAGTAATAAGGTGGGGTAACACTTCATTTGGATAGTCCATCTGTAGATGCTCTACAGACCATCAGTAACATTTCAACTATCTACTAACCCTAGCTCTAACCCTTATCCTAACCCTCAACTTAACCCTTACCCTACCCTTTACCCTAACCCTTATTCTAAACTTAACACTAACCAAATAAAGTGTGTCCTAAAGTGGTAACTATTCCTACTTTGGGATTTGAATCGGCTCCCGAGGTATTCATACGCCTCTGTTAGCCTCACTGAAGCTACAAAACTGTCAGTGTTCAGCCTTAACATGTGATAACAATACAACAGAACACATGAACAGGAATGACATTTACTCTAACGGTGAAAACAAAACCGATCTTAAAACGACACCCCTCCAGGAACCCGTTGCTACGTTGAACCATTAAACGTTCCGCAATGGTTCCTTGATGACCTCCAGGTTTCCTCAAGTCACCACTCATTTTAAGAGCGCAGATGAGACAGAGCTCTTGTGAGATGGTGGTAGAATTGTAATAGTCTAGGAGTTATTATGTATTTTGCAGGTCTACTGTATGTGTGTCACTGAGGCACAACGAGTGCTATTTACACTAGAGTGAGATTACAAACCCTCATCGGGGGATGGGGGGAGAGAGAGAGAGAGAGAGAGAGAGAGGAGGAAAAAGGAGGGAGGGGGCAAGATGGTACGAAAGGGATGAGAGAGGACAGGGAGAGAAGAGGCAGTGAAAAGAGAGCAAGAAGACAGTTGGTAAGAAAGGAGAGAAAGAGAGAGGGGGAAGAAAGACCAGGAAAAGTTTGAGTCTGAGAGAGGGAGATAGCAAGGAAGCAATGTACCAGTCTAGGACTAATGAGCTGTAGCAAATAGTCCATGACCTGGTAATTACATAGTAAGTATCATTACGGTTTGATTTCTTTCAAGATACAAAAACGCAACAGGTAGCTCAGAGAGAGAGTTGCCTCAGAGTTTTTCCCGAGAACAGAATCTCGTGTTCCAGCTCTCTATCCCATATTCCTTCTTATATTCCCTATTCCATATCCATACCCGCCCCAGGCAGCTTGTCCCTGGATAGGCACATTGATCCATGTAGCTATTGAGGAGACGGTGAAAGACAGTGTTTATTTACAGTCATTGATCAGTAAAGTTGTAGCCTCTGCTAAGCTGGCCTCCCATTCCCATCGCACTGAAGGGTTGGCTTCAGAGCATTCAGCTCCGTTTCAAAGAACTGCCTGCTGCCACATTCACCATTCACACTGCTGACACCTCTCTCGCTCAACAACAAAAAAACACACGCGCGCACGTGCACACACAAACACACAAAGAAACACAGGCACACACACAAAGAATCGCATACACACAAAGAAACACACACACACATACACACACACGTATACCAATACACACGCAAAGAAACACAGACACTCTCAAAGAGCAAACATCTTCTAGTTCAGGCTATTTTGAGAGGGAGCAGCTCTGAATGCACATGGCTGTGCCTGTAATGTGGTCTTTTAGTGAGAGGTTAGGACTGTGTGTGTGTGTGTGTGTGTGTGAGAGTGTCAGCGAGCGTGCAGGGGTTAGAGGTTAGAGGCCTGAAGAGAATGGGTTAGTGGTATGTGGGCCAGTCCTGAGAGAACAACCACTGGCTATCCTTCTGACCCTTGACCTTCTACCCCTGACCCCTGGAAGAGGCCTTTTGTATCCACTGAGCTGACAGGACAGCAGAGCGTACGTGTGTGTGTGTGTGTGTGTGTGTGTGGAGGGGTTTTGAGGTCCCATCAAAGCCCTGCCCAAACATTGTTATCTGGACTCACCCTTTGACCTCTTGTCTTGAGATGAACCTTGTGGGAGGTCTTTGTGTGTATGTGAGTGTGTGTGAGTGTGTGTGTGTGTGTGTGTGTGTGTGTGTGTGTGTGTGTGTGTGTGTGTGTGTGTGTGTGTGTGTGTGTGTGTGTGTGTGTGTGTGTGTGTGTGTGTGTGTGTAATTTAGGCCCTGCTCTCCCCCTGTAGATGGATAATGTTTGTGTTTGCTCTTCTCCCTCCCACACCACCAGTCAGCTAGCACTGGTTTACTGGGTGTCTAAAGAAACACAAACACCACCCTAACCTCTAACCTTAAACCTAAACCTAACTCCTAACCCTACACCTAACCACTAACTTCTTACCCTAATTCTTACCCTAACCATAATTCTAACCCTAATCCTAACTCCTAAACTTAAAATAGCCTTTGTCATCATGGTGATGTGGGAAATGTCCCCACGAGGGAGAATATTCCTTGTTTTACTATCCTTGTAGGGACTTTTGTGGATTTTAGGTCCCCACAAGGATAAATGAACCAACCCCACACACCTCAGGGCTAAAAGCCTCTAATGCTCTCCTCCTCCTCCCCTCTGCTCTTTAGAGGGTCAATGAAAGTGCCTGGTCTCTGTGGTTGTTATGCGAGAACACTCACAGGACAGAGATCCCACCCTGGCCCGGTCTACTCTCATCTATATGCTTCATTCTTAGCCTTTATTTAAACCAGGATGTCCCATTGAGGGCATTGGATACCTCTTTTCCAAGGGACACCTGGGTCCATATCCACTAAGCATCTCAGAGTAGGAGGGCTAATCTAGGATCTGTCCGTATAATCTTATTCAGTCATAGACTGTTCTCTCTGCTACCGCACGGCAAGCGGTACAGGAGCGCCAAGTCTAGGTCCAAAAGGCTCCTTAACAGCTTCTACCCCAAAACTATAAGACTGCTGAACAATGAATCAAATGGCTACCCAGACTATTTACATTGAACCCCTCCCCCCTCCCCTTTGTTTGTACACTGCTGCTACTCACTGCTTATTATCTATGCATAGTCACTTTGCCCCTACCTACATGTACAAATGACCTCGACTAACCGGTACTCCCTGTATATAGCCTCGTTATTGTCATTTTATTGTGTTACTTTTTCTTACATTTTTTACTGTAGTTTATTTAGTAAATGTATTTTTTTCAACTATATTTCTTGATCTGCATTGTTGGTTAGGGGCTTGTAAGTAAGCATTTCACGGTACAACACCTGCTGTATTCGGTGCATGTGACAAATACCATTTGATTCATTATGATCTAAAAGGCTAAACTGATTCTAGATCAGCTCTATTCTAAGACACTATCTGGATACGGGCCCTGACCAAGAAAACAGCTCTAGTATAAAACACAACCTGTCACAGCAAAGGCAGTACAGTGTGAAGATATGGAGAAGCTGCTTCTCCAATAGAAATCCCCGATCACACTTGTAGGCGAAGTCATGGCGATATTAGCTGGCAGAAACACTTCATCGGGTCTAACGGTCGTGTCGCGACGAACTGCGCATGTGCAGGCCGTCAAATGAAAGGCACCCCTTTTGATATAAAGTTGTTTTTGACAAAAAGGGAAACGTGTCAGTTTGTCACTTTTACGTAGTTGTAGCAAGGACAGGTTCAGCTACTTAACACATTGGCTTGAATCTAGGTTTGGCATTTAGAATTTGAGAAAATGAACAACTAAGGACACAATTTTCACTTCTCCCAAACGGACTTGCCAAACCCCGGTCTGGTCTGTCGAGTCTGCTTCACGACGCCTTCCTGGAAGTATCGCGATGTTGCGCCTAATTTTGGGCACACTACTAGCCATCTAGCCAAAACACTGATCAGAGGCTACGGTCAAGAAACAAGCATAAGACACACAGCTCCTCTTCATGTCTCCTTTTTCTAGCAGCCTCTTAGTTGGCATTGTAGAATGCTCATGGGGGGATATTTAAATGGGTTTACCATAATAATACGTTTCAATACTAATTCCTTGTGGTTTATGTGGCACAGGGGCAACCAGGTAGCCTAGTGGTTAGAGCGTTGGGCCAGTAACCGAAAAGGTTGCAAGATTGAATCCTCGTTCTGCCCCTGAACAAGGCACTGTTCCTAGGCCCCGTCATTGAAAATAAGAATTTGTTCTTAACTGACGTGACTAGTTAAATAAAGGTTAAATCTTTTTTTTAAATAACAGACAACCAACAAAAGAACATACATTTGACTTTCTCATGAATGTAATGGTAGTGGAAGCATTAAGAGTGCTATCCATGTTTTAACTAACTGTGATTTTCAAGTCTACCATATAGAGGGTTTTATGAAGGTCCGTCGGTATTTAGTCGCTACTTCTGATTGGCTACACCTCTACTCTGGGATGTGGGGTGTGAGGTTGAGATCAGTGGAAAAGCATCTTTTTAAGCACTGTTTGACGTGGGGGGTGTAGTGGCTCCTAAATACAAGACTGAAGTGTGTGTGACAGAGTGTAGGGGGGGGTCATAAAAAGACACAATAGTGCTGCTGCTCTCCCCTGGGAAAAGAAAGAGGGGGAAGAGAGGGAGGAGATGGGGAGGAGGAGGAGGGGGGGATGAAAGAAACTGCCACCTCCCTGTTAGGGGGTGAGGGAAGGGGGAGTGTGAGGCTTCTTAAGACCCCAAAGTGCCATCAGTGCACCTCTGCTTTTATCTCATTCCCTCCCTCCCCTCTGCTCTCCTCTCTTCCTCTCCTTTTAAAACCCCTCCATTCTTTGATTTTAGAGGTGTGATGATGACGACTTGTCTTGTTCTGGTCATTACGCTGTTTTGTCTTCCGTCTCTTCCTTTCCTCATAAACTGCATTAGTGTATTAACTGGCCCAGAAACTAGCATTATGCATATATGTGTCCCTGTGTGTGTGTGTGTGTGTGTGTGTGTGTGTCCCTGTGTGTGTGTGTCCCTGTGTGTGTGCATGCATGTGTGTCCAGGGATCATCAACAAGTGGCGCTGGCCTCCCAAGTGGTGCAGCAGAGGCATCACTACAGACCCGGATTTGATCACAACCGGCCATGATTGGGAGTCCCATAAGGCGGCGCACAATTGGCCCAGCGTTGTCCAGGTTAGGGGAGGGTTTGGCTGGGGTAGGCCGTCATTGTAAATAAGAATTTGTTCTTAACTGACTTGCCTAGTTAAATACATGGTTAAATATACAATTAAAACAAACTAGATTCAGCCACGGGCCAAATTATTCAAAACAATTATTTATAGACTGCAAATTGACCGCAAGATGCCCAAACATGAAATCATATGACTAAACTAAATAAAAAGAAAAATAAACTAACCTATGAAACAAAGATAAAGTATATAAAGAATTATAGTAAAAAGCTTTGGGGCACCTTAAATTTTTTTTTTTTTTTAAAAGCCAACTCGGCTCCCTTATTCATTGAATCAGATGGCTCATTCATCACAAATCCCACTGATATTGCAAACTACTTTAATAACTATTTCATTGGCAAGATAAGCAAACTTAGGGATGTGTATATCAGCCCAAATTATGAAAGACAAGAATTGTACTTTTGAATTCCGTAAAGTAGCATACCACCCGCCAGCAGTGGTATGCTGCATACCACTTGCCAGCAGCATTCCACCCTGCATCCCACTACTGGCTTGCTTCTGAAGCTAAGCAGGGTTGGTCCTGGTCAGTCCCTGGATGGGAGACCAGATGCTGCTGGAAGTGGTGTTGGAGGGCCAGTTGGAGGCACTCTTTCCTCAGGTCTGAAAAGTAAAATCCAAGTACCCCAGGGCAGTGATTGGGGACATTGCCCTGTGCAGGGTGCTGTTTTTCGGATGGGTTGTTAAATGGGTGTACTGACTCTGAGGTCATTAAAGATCCCATGGCACTTATCGCATGAGTAGTGGTGTTAACCCTGGTGTCCTGGCTAAATTCCCAAGCTGTCCCTCATACCATCATTGTCACCTAATCATCCCCAGCATACAATTGGCTCATCCATCCCCCTCCTCTCCCCTGTAACTATTCCCCATGTCATTGCTGTAAATGAGAATGTGTTCTCAGTCAACTTACCTGGTAAAAAAAGTCAGTGTGGAAAAATTGTTGTCTATCAACAATGAAAGCCACCGGGGTCTGACAATTTGGATAGAAAATTACTGAGGATAATAGCAGATGATATTGCCACTCCTACTTGCCACATCTTTAATTTAAGCCTACTAGAGAGCGTGTGCCCTCAGTGCCCTCAGGCCTCCGCTACCCAAGAATAGTAAAGCCCCCTTTACTGGTTCAAATAGCCGACCAATCAGCCTGTTACCAACCCTTAGTAAACTTAGTAAACTTCTGTGTTTGACCAGATACAATGCTATTTCACAGTAAACAAATTGACAACAGAATTTAAGTATGCTTATAGGGAAGGACACTCAACAAGCACAGCATTTACACAAATTACTAATGATTGGCTGAGAGAAATTTATGATAAAATGATTGTGTGGGCTGTCTTGTTAGACTTCAGTGCAGCTTTTGACATTATCGATCATAGTCTTCTGCTGGAAAAACGTACGTGTTATGGCTTCATACCCCTTGCTATAATGTGGTGAAAGAGTTACTTGTTTAACAGAACAAAGAGTGTGTTCTTTAATGGAAACCTCTCAAATATAATCCCGTTAGAATCAGGAATTCCCCAGGGTAGCTGTTTAGGCCCCTTGCTTTTTTCAGTTTTTACTAATGACATGCCACTGACTTTGAGTAAAGCCAGAGTGTCTATGTATGCAGATAACTCAACACTATACACGTCAGCTACTACAGCGACTGAAATGACTGCAACACTCAACAAAGAGCTGCAGTTAGTTTCAGAGTGGGTGGCAAGGAATAAGTTAGCCCTAAATATTTCTAAAACTAAAAGCATTGTATTTGGAACAAAACACTCACTAAATCCTAAACCTCAACTAAATCTTGTAATAAATAATGTGGAAATTGAGCAAGTTGAGATGACTAAACTGCTTGGAGTAACCCTAGATTGTGAACTGTCATGGTCAAAACATATTGATGCAGTAGTAGCTAAGATGGGGAGAAGTCTGTCTATAATAAAGCGATGCTCTGCCATCTTAACAACACTATCAACAAGGCAGGTCCAACTGGCCCTAGTTTTGTCGCACCTTGACTACTGTTCAGTAGTGTGGTCAGGTGCCACATATAAGGACTTTTTTTTAAAAATTGCAATTGGCTCAGAACAGGGCAGTACAGCTGGCCCTTGGATGTACACAGAGAGCTAATATTAATACAAGTAGTGATGAAGTGTCCTTGTATTGATATCATAGCTTGCATGTCCCAGGCACAACAATAGTTGAGAAACACTGATTTAGGCAGCAGTCTTGAAGATGATCTGAAGTAAGGATTGGCCCCTGACTGTCATTGCTGTAAGAGTGAAAGGTAGGCTAGCGTTAGCCTTAGCAGTAGTAGCATTACCAGTTAGCATTGGTGGCTGGGATTCCTCTAGCAGTTGGTGGTCTGCTAATGAAACGGCTCGCCTTTCGGATAAGGGGCTAAAGAACTGTGCTGAGATGATGAGTGCGTGTGTTTTTTGTGTGTGAATGCGTATGTGTGTGTGTGTGTGTGTGTGTGTGTGTGTCGCTTGGTATAAGAGTGTCTGCTAAATGACTTAAACGTAAACATATAAAGTATTGGCCATCAGAGATAGTACCCTACGGCCTATGTTTTGCCTTGTGCCTTCATAGTAGTGAAGGTTTGTGTGCTACTCTGTAATAGTGAGTGTATATTGTATAGGATTAGTATGTATGGTCAATGTTAGTGTGTGTATGGTGTAGTATGTAATGAATTGTAGTGTACTGTAATAGTGACTGTGAGTGCTGGCCTTGGTGTGTTTACACACGCTGCTGAGCTGAGCCACCTTTGTGTGTGTGAGTGTGTGTGAGTGTGTGTGGTGGGTGCGAGCTGAGCTGAGCAGGCTATCTAGGTCAGGGCGACCTGACTCTGTGACTGAATAGCTGATTGTTTTATGGAGGGGGAGATTGGACGGCCATCGCGGCCGGAGTCTGCCGCCGCTGCTGTATGTGTATGTTTGTGTGTGTGTGTATGTATGAGTGTGCCAGAGTCAGTGTAAAGAACAGGCTAGTTAGCGAATGTCTGCTGTTCACAACAAGATTCACGACTTTATTTTCTCTTCTGTATCGTGAAATTTTCCTTGATTTTTTTTCCCCTGCTATTTTCTCTCTCCCCACCTCTTTGTCTTCCCTGCAACCTTCCCTGTCTGGAACTGCGAGGAGTAACAACGTAACCTACATTGCTACCATGACAACGACCAAAGCCGGCGGGAGTCCCGTTGAGAACAGTGGTGTCTCTATCACAGGTGAAGGATCTTTTAAAAAGACCCAAAAATTATTATACAAGCAGTTGTTACAACAACAACAAAATAGCTTCAAGTGTTGTCCAAATACTGGTGGAGTCAACTAATAAAATAATTGGACGACCTGACCAGAGAGGTCCAGGACCTGAAAAACAGTTCAAACAGGAGAATGGCAAGATGACCGCGATCTGTTAGTCATTAAGAGAGGACATCAGCTCTGTATGTGAATCCATGATAGCAATGACAGAGAACTCTGATTATCTTGAGGGACAATTAAAGCGGAACAACACTGCAGAATCTCCACATGAGACCTAGACGGAGTCTGAGGACAAAGTGAGGGAAATGATCACAGGATCACAGAAATGATCACATGACCACTGAAGATGGACCACAGGAAGATTGAGGTGGAGCGTGGCCACAGGACTTGAAAACACACCACCAGCCCAGGTGATAGGCTCAGGCCGATAGTAGTCAAGTTCCTGAGGTTCAAGGACAAGGTAGCTGTTCCGGAAAGAGTCAAGAACTTGAGAGGAACGTCTTCCTCAACGAGGACTATCCTGAAGCTGTGCGCCAGAGGAGGAAAGAACTTATCCCAGCCATGAAAGCTGCCAGAGCGAGTGGGAACATTGCTTACATCCACTATGACTGTCTCATTGTCCACCCTCCCTCCCAAAAGTCTGGACGGGATGAGAGAACCAAGCCTATGGGTTCGTAGCGTCAACCCTGCAGCACACACACAAGCACTTACACAAACCATCTGATTAATGGACTGCTGAATGGATATTTTGTTTCTTGCTTTGTTTGCTTTTTCCATATTATGTCGTTCTCTGAGATGCTACCCAGGAAAGGGCTGAAAATAGCACATATTAATATATGTAGCCTTGTTAATAAGTTTCATGAAATCAATAACTTGCTAACATCAGATAGTATTAATATATTAGCCATTTTTGAGACTCACTTAGATAATCCATTTGATGATACAACAGTAGCAATACAAGTATATAACATCTTTAGAAGGGACAGGAATGCTTATGGGGGAGGTGTTGCTGTATAGATTCAGAGCCATATCCCAGTAATGTCAAGTGGCATTGAAGTGTTGAGATTGCAGGTTCACCTAGCACATCTAAAGCCTTTTCTTGTGGGGTGTTGCTATAGGCCACCAAGTGCTAACAGTCAGTATCTAAATAATATGTGTGAAATGCTTGATAGTATGTGTGATGTAAACAGAGATGTTTTCTTTCTTGGGGACCTGAATATTGACTGGTTTTCATCAAGCTGTCCGATCAACAGGAAGCTTCTCGCTGTAACCAGTGCCTGTAATCTGGTTCAGGTTATTATCTACTTAGGGAGCAGTGGGGCACGCCAGAGTCTCCAAAACCGTCAGCTATGCAGCCGCTCCCTAAGAAGTTAATCAACCTATCAGGGTGGTTACTAACACTACAGGAACAAGATCAACCATATGTATTGATCAAATTTTTACTAATACTTTAGAACTTTGTTCTAAAGCTTTATCCGTACCCATTGGATGCAGTGTTCACAATATAGTGGCTATATCCAGGAAAGCCAAAGTTCCAAAATTCGGGTCTAAAATAGTGTATAAAAGATCATAAAACAGATTTTGCTGTGACTTATGTGGATGATATGTGTTGTTTCTGATGTGATTAACTTGACCATTTTGGAGACCCTGGCATGCCCAAAGTAAAATGCCTCCCATTCAGGCCCAGAAAATAGGATATGCACATATTTAGTACCATTGGATAGGGAACACTCCGAATTTTCTAAAAGTGTTAACATTTTGTCTGTGAGTAAAACGGAACGGATATGGCAGGCGAAACCCCGAGGAATTTCTGTCCTGGAAAAAGTGGTTTTGACAGAGTGCCTCATTGGGAACCCCTCCCTTATGAAAATGCCCATATAAGGGCATATGAATGCAGTACCTATCGCTTCGATGATGATTGTCATGGATTCCCCATTTCGTGCTCATTCCGTGCACCAGTTCCGGAGGTCTACGTCACCGGCCTTCTAGGAGTCACTGAACTGTCTCATTACGCACACCTGGTTCCAATTCCCCTGATTAGTAATTGTATATATGTGCCCTCTGTTCCCAATTGTCTTGTCGGTTACTGTTCCATGTCTATTGGTCTTGTGAGTACCGAGCACGAAAGTTTTGGCTTTCGTGCTACGTGTATTGTGCACTTGTTATTACGGGTCTTGTCCCGTGTATTGTTGTGCATTTGTTATTACGGGTCTCGTCCCATGTAGTGTATTGCGGGTCTCGTCTTGTGTATTTATTAGAGGTTTAACCTCGCTCTTTTGTTTGGGTTCCATCCCTGTGTTTCTGTATACGTGTTGGTTTTGGGCTTCTTCCCTGTGCCTTTTCATGGCAGGTTGTATATTTTGGGTGGAGCATTAAACCTCCCTATTACGAATTCCTGTGCCTGTCTCCAATCATTTATACATTGTGACAATGACAAACCTCCTGGCATTGATAACTTAGATGGAAAGCTACTGAGGAGTGGCTATAGTCAGCTACCATTCTATCTGTCATATCTTTAATCTGAGCCTAGAGGAAAGTCTTTGTCCTCAGGCCTGGAGGGAAGCCAATGTCATTCTGCTACCCAAGAGTGGTAAAGCGGCCTTTACTGGTTCTAACAGCAGACCTATTAACTTGCTGTCAGCTCTTAGCAAACTGTTAGAAAAAATAGTGTTCAACCAAATACAATGCTATTTCTCTGTAAACAAATTAACAGATTTTCAGCATGCTTATAGAGAAGGGCACTCAACATGTATTGCACTGACACAGATGACTGATGATTGGTTGAAAGAAATTGATAATAAGAACATTGTGGGAGCTGTACTGTTATATTTCAGTGTAGCCTTTGATATTATTGACCATAACCTGTTGTTGAGAAAACGTATGCTTTTCAGCCCGTGCCAAATCGTGGATTCAGAGCTATCACTCTAATAGAACTCAGAGGGCTTTCTTTAATGGAAGCTTCTCTAATGTCAAATGTAAAGTGTGGTGTACCACAGGGAAGCTCTCTAGGCCCTCTACTCTTTTCTATTTTTACCAATGATCTGCCACTAGCATTTAACAAAGCATGTGTGTCCATTAATGCTGATTCAACAATATACGCATCAAAAACCACGTCTAATGAAGTCACTTAAACTCTTAACAAAGAGTTGCAGTCTGTGTTGGAATGGGTGGCCAAAAATAAACTGGTCCTGAACATCTCTAAAACAGAGCATGCTACAAATCCTTTTCTAAGTTCTAGACATCAGCGGACTCTGGTAATGAATCAAATCAAATCAAATTTTATTTGTCACATACACATGGTTAGCAGATGTTAATGCGAGTGTAGCGAAATGCTTGTGCTTCTAGTTCCGACCATGCAGTAGTATCTAACAAGTAATCTAACAAATTCACAACAACTACCTTATACACACAAGAGTAAAGGAATGAATACGAGTATGAACATATAAATATATGGATGAGCGATGGCTGACCGGCGTAGGCAAGATGCAGTAGATGGTATATAGTACAGTATATACATATGAGATGAGTAATGTAGGATATGTAAACATTATATAAATGGCATCATTTAAAGTGGCTAGTGATACATTTATTTCATCCAATTATAATTATTAAAGTGGATAGAGATTTGAGTCGATGGCCAAACGACATAGGCAAGATTCAGTAGATGGTATAGAGTACAGTGTATACATTTGATATGAGTAATGTCGGATATGTAAACTTTATATACAAAATTGTTTAAAGTGGCTAGTGATACATTTGTTACATCCAATCCTATTATTTAAAGTGGCTAGAGATTTAAGTCAGTATGTTGGCAGCAGCACTCAATGTTAGTGGTGGCTGTTTAACAGTCTGATGGCCTTGAGATAGAAGCTGTTTTTCAGTCTCTCTGTACTGACCATTCTTACACCTGTACCAGCATTCTTACATAAGTATTCCTCTTGTCCAGATGGGTTAGGGCAGTATGCAGTATGCAGTGTGATTGCGATTGCGTCGTCTGTGGACCTATTGGGACGGTAAGCAAATTGGAGTGGGTCCAGGGTGTCTGGCAGGATGGAGGTGATATGATCCTTGACTAGTCTCTCAAAGCACTTCATGATGATGGAAGTGAGTGCTACGGGGCGGTAGTCATTTAGCTCAGTTACCTTAGCTTTCTTGGGAACAGGAACAATGGTGGCCCTCTTGAAGCATGTGGGAACAGCAGACTGGGATAGGGACTGATTGAATATGTCCGTAAACACACCAGCCAGCTGGTCTCGCATGCTCTGAGGACACGACCAGGGATGCCATCTGGGCGGCAGCCTTGCGAGGTTAACACATTTAAATGTTTTACTCACGTTGGATGCAGTGAAGGTGAGCCCGCAGGTTTTGGTAGCGGGCCGTGTCGGTGGCCCTGTATTGTCCTCAAAGCGAGCAAAGAAGTTGTTTAGTTTGTCTGGGAGCAGGACGTTGTGGTCCGCAACAGGGCTGGTTTTCTTTTTGTAGTCCGTGATTGACTGTAGACCCTGAGTCGCCGGCTGGGACCAGTCTATTGTCCTGGTTGGTGGACCAAACAGAGGATCCGCTTCGGGAAAGTCGTATTCCTGGTCGTAATATTGGTAAGTTGACGTTGCTCTTATATCCAATAGTTCCTCCCGGTTGTATGTAATAAAACGTAATATTTCCCGGGGTAACAATGTAAAAAGTAATACATAAAAAAACAAAATACTGCATAGCTTCCTGAGAACGTAAAGCGAGCCTGCCATCTCTGTCGGCGCTGGAAGTCTGGTGTGTCTGTTGAACAAGTTGAGGAGACTAAATTACTTGGCGTTACCTTAGATTGTAAACTGTCATGGTCAAAACATATAGATTCAATGGTTGCAAAGATGGGGAGAGGTCTAGCCGTAATAAAGAGATGCTCTGCTTTTTTGACACCACACTCCAAAAATCAAGTTCTGCAGGCTCTAGTTTTGTCTAATCTTGATTATTGTCCAGTCATATGGTCAATTGATGCAAAGAAAGACAAAGTTAATTTTGTATTTATTTGTATTTAATCTTTATTTAACTAGCGTAACAAAATGTGAAAAAAGTCAAGGGGTCTGAATACTTTCTGAATGTAGTATAATATGTACTGAATTGTAGTACTCTGTAATAGTGACTGAGTGTTGGCCGTGCTGTGTGACTCACTCATGAGTGCTTGGTTTACCCACGCTGCTGAGCTGAGCCACCAACGTGTGTGTGTGTGAGTGTGTGTGTGTGGTGGTTGCGAGCTGAGCCGAGCAGGCTGTATAGGTCAGGGCGACCTGACTCTGAGGTCTGTGCAGCTGATTGTTTTTATGCAGGTGGAGATTGGACAGCCGCTGGTGTGTGTGTGTGTGTGTGTGTGTGTATGTGTGTGTGTGCCAGAGTCAGCGTAACGAACAGGCTAGTTAGCGAATGTCTGCTGTTCACAACAAGATATACTACTTCATCTTCTTTTTCTGTATCTTGCTATTTTTTCGCTTTTTTCCCCCTATTTTCTTTCTCCCCACCTCTCTTTCTCTTTCTCTCTCTGTCTCCCTCCCCTCTCACTCTTTGCTAGGTAAAACCCCGCCTTATCTCAGCTCACTGGTCACTATAGCAGCACCCACCCGTAGCACGTGCTCCAGCAGGTATATCTCACTGGTCACCCCCAAAGCCAATTCCTCCTTTGGCCGCCTTTCCTCCCAGTTCTCTGCTGCCAATGACTGGAACGAACTACAAAAATCACTGAAGCTGGAGACTCATATTTCCCTCACTAGCTTTAAGCACCAGCTGTCAGTGCAGCTTACAGATATCTGCACCTGCACATAGCCCATCTGTAAACAGCCCATCCTACTACCTCATCCCCATACTGTATTTATTTATTTATCTTGCTCCTTTGCACCCCAGTATCTCTACTTGCACATTCATCTTCTGCATATCTACCATTCCAGTGTTTAATTGCTATTTTGTAATTACATCGCCACCATGGCCTATTTGTTTCCCTACCTCCCTTATCTTACCTTATTTGCACTCACTGTATATTGACTTTTTTCTCTACTGTATTATTGACTGTATGTTTGTTTATTCCATGTGTAACTCGTTGTTGTTTGTGTCGAACTGCTTTGCTTCATCTTGGCCAGGTCGAAGTTGTAAATGAGAACTTGTTCTCAACTAGTCTACCTGGTTAAATAAAGGTTAAATAAAAAAAATTTGTCTGTGTTACGTAATCATATTCACGGATAGGGGAACTATGGGAAAATCTCAATATGTTTTGTTCTCCTCTGTCCTCTCTTTAACTCTTTTTGAAAACAAGGTCAGGGAGAGATGCACTTGTATGAAATGAGACTCCCCCACTCGTGTCATCAAGTGTGAATCCCAAAATAAATGTGCAAAGTGAACAAAAAAAATGTGTGCAATTCATTATTGTATAGCTAATTGGATAAGTAGCGTATTGTTTTTAAATGTGTGCATGATTCAAAGGGGGGTGTGGTGGATTTTAAAACCCTTCCGTATGAGAATGCTCTAACAAAGTAGGTAATTGAGCAGGGGAGCAGACTCCTTCGTTCGCCTACTAACGAATGAACACTTTCCCCGATCACTCTGCCAATTATCGGTTTGGAGGAGAGGAGAGGAGGACGGAGGAGTCAAAGAGAGGATGGACTTTTGTCCAATTTGAGAATCTCCCGACAAGTCTGAGTAGTTCGTCTCATCCTGTGTTTTACTGAGGCAACCAATCAGCCGTCACTTTCTAAGGTCATCTGCCCCAGGCAGGGGACCCAGAGCCATCCTGAAGTTACCTTTTATCTGACCTCTTCTCATTGAGGCCAAACAAACTGTGCTGCAAGTCAATTCTTATTCACAACATTGTCAACATATCTAATGAAGAAAATCACATGAAGAAAATTTGTATTTATTTTAAAATCCAATCCTTTCTGGGTTCTGAAGGACATTTTGCCTCTGCTTTTTTGTGTGTTGCTCAAATTACTCTACTGACCTAAAAAAGGATGTTGACTGACATGGGTTTTAGTTACTGGGTCACCTGTTCACCTAGCCCTTGACCATGACTCTCAGTCATTGGACGAAGGCGTCTTCTGTACAGGGGGAGTTTAGTTAAGAGCCCCGACGCTCAATCTGCACATTCTCACGCGTTGTTTGCAGTTCGCTTTTAGAAGCTTAAAGACCTTTAAAGATAAAGATCTTTCATATCAGCGAGAAATAATACAAATTAAATAAAAGGTTCAATTGACGCCTTTTTTATAGGGTTCATTAAGGGTAGTGTTCCCACGCGGCCATATCTCCATGTTACAGAGCTTGTTTACGGAAAACCGCCGGGAGAACACACACTTACTGTAGATCTCTTGTGATTTGAAGGATTATTTCTCGCAGATGAAAGATACGTTTCGAAACGTTAAAACACAGGGTCGGATTGTAGTTGACTTGAGTGAAGCTAATGGCTGAAAACCGTCAGGGGAAGGCAGACTGCCACCTAGAGTTTTTCGCACGCTACTGTTCACCCTGTCTAAGGAATGATTGGGGTAAGCATCAAATCACCTTTTTTATTGGTCACATATTTAGTAGATGTTATTGCGGGTGTAGCGAAGTGCTTGTGTTCCTAGCTCCGACAGTGCATGTAGTGCCACAAGGTTGTCCAGGTTGTGTGACAGATTCAGTGACAACAGAGCCATATATGTTATTGAGCGAAAGGGAGAAAAAGAGAGAGAGATATGACTCTGGATGGGTGCGGCCATGTTGTGTGTGTGTGTGCATGTGTGTGTAGGTGGGTTACGGTAAACTGTTAGAGGTAATGTGGTCTTGTTGAACTTGTGTGTGTGTGTTTGCATTCCTGTGTGTCTAGGTGTACAATGGGGAACTCGTATGCCGGCCAGTTGAGGACCACACGTTTTGAGGAGGTGCTTCATAACTCCATAGAGGCTTCGCTCCGTTCCAACACTGTGGTGCCACGGCCTGTCTTCTCACAGCTCTACCTGGAGGCAGAGCAGCCACCCCTGCACAATGGTGTGTGTGTGTGCTGCGTGTGTGTTTGAGTGTGTGTGTATGTGTGTCTGCACCTGTATGCGTGTATGTGTGCGCGCTTGTGTGTGTGTGTGTGTGTGTTGTAACACTCTGTAATGAGAATGTATGTCAGCAGGCCGGGTGGAGAATGAGGAGGAGGAAGATGGCTCAGAGTCCAACAGCCCCCCCATTCCATACCAGATGAAGCCCCCGCCAGAAGGATGCTGCACCACGGATGGTATGAACACACACACGGTTCCCTCAGGGCTGCCCCCCTCACTGTATACATTGTCTCCTGTCTTAGGCTTCTGTCTGGTGGCAAGAGATCTCTGTCTGTTTGATTAGGGTAACAATCTGTGTGTGTGTGTATGTGTGTCCCTCTCAGGGTTCTGCCAGGCCGGTAGGGACCTGCGTCTGTCCTCCCTGGCGTCAGAGCCTCTAAACGTGGCCCCAGGGTTCCTGCTGGTAGGGGCCAAGTCCCCCAGTGCACCAGACACACTGCTGGTGTGTGCTGTCGACCGCAGGTTCCTGCCCGACGAACGAGGACGCAATGCATTGCTTGGTGAGATACAAATCAAATCAAATGTATTTTATTTCTCTCAGATACACATACACAGACATGACAGAGAGAGAGAGAATGACCGAAAGAGAGAGAGAATGACCGAGAGAGAGAGAGAATGACAGAAAGAGAGAGAGAATGACCGAGAGAGAGAGAGAATGACAGAAAGAGAGACAATGACAGAAAGAGAGAGAGAATGACACAGAGAGAATGACAGAGAGAGAGAGAATGACAGAGAGAGAGAATGACAGAGGGAGAGAGAATGACAGAGGGAGAGAGAATGACCAAGAGAGAGAGAGAATGACAGAGAGAGGCTATAGAGAACAGTCAGGGTATCCTGACTGCAGACACATACAGGCGTGGCCAAAAGTTTTGAGAATGACACAAATATTAATTTCCACAAAGTTTGCTGCTTCAGTGTCTTTAGATATTTTTGTCAGATGTTACTATGGAATACTGAAGTATAATTATACGCATTGCATAAGTGTCAGAGTTTTATTGACAATTACATGAAGTTGATGCATAGAGTCAATATTTGCAGTGTTGACCCTTCTTTTTCAAGACCTATGCAATCCGCCCTGGCATGCTGTCAATTAACTTCTGGGCCACATCCTGACTGATGGCAGCCCATTCTTGCATAATCAATGCTTGGAGTTTGTCAGAATTTGTGGGTTTTTGTTTGTCCACCCACCTCTTGAGGATTGACCACAAGTTCTCAATGGGATTAAGGTCTGGGGAGTTTCCTGGCCATCGACCCAAAATATTGATGTTTTGTTCCCCGAGCCACTTAGTTATCACTTTTGCCTTATGGCAAGGTGCTCCATCATGCTGGAAAAGACATTGTTCGTCACCAAACTGTTCCTGGATGGTTGGGAGAAGTTGCTCTTGGAGGATGTGTTGGTATCATTCTTTATTCTTGGATGTGTTCTTAGGCAAAATTGTGAGTGAGCCCACTCCCTTGGCTGAGAAGCAACCCCACACATAAATGGTCCCAGGATGCTTTACTGTTGGCATGACACGGACTGATGGTAGCGGACAAGCTTTTTTTCCGGATGCCCCAAACAATTGGAAAGGGGATTCATCAGAGAAAATGACTTTCCCCCATTCCTCAGCAGTCCAATCCCTGTACCTTTTGCAGAATATCGGTCTGTCCCTGAGGTTTTTCCTGGAGAGAAGTTGCTTCTTTGCTGCCCTTCTTGACACCAGGCCATCCTCCAAAAGTCTGCCTCACTGTGCGTGCAGATGCACTCACACCTGCCTCAAAAAAAAAAAAAAAATCTAATCAAATTTTATTTGACACATACACATGGTTAGCAGATGTTAATGCGAGTGTAGCGAAATGCTTGTGCTTCTAGTTCCAACCATGCAGTAGTATCTAACAAGTAATCTAACAAATTCACAACAACTACCTTATACACACAAGAGTAAAGGAATGAATACGAGTATGTACATATAAATATATGGTTGAGCGATGGCTGACCGGCATAGGCAAGATGCAGTAGATGGTATGGAGTACAGTATATACACATATATATGAGATGAGTAATGTAGGATATGTAAACATTATATAAATGGCATTGTTTAAAGTGGCTAGTGATACCTTATTTCATCCAATTATAATTATTAAAGTGGCTAGAGATTTGGGTTGATGGCCGAACGGCATAGGCAAGATTCTGTAGATGGTTTAGAGTACAGTGTATACATTTGATATGAGTATATCGGATACGTAAAAATTATATACAAAATTGTTTAAAGTGGCTAGTGATACATTTGTTACATCCAATTCCTATGTTTAAAGTGGCTAGAGATTTAAGTCAGTATGTTGGCCGCAGCCACTCAATGTTAGTGATGGCTGTTTAACAGTCTGATGGCCTTGAGGTAGAAGCTGTTTTTTAGTCTCTCGGTCCCAGCTTTGATGCACCTGTACTGACCTCGCCTTCTGGATGATAGCGGGGTGAACAGGCAGTGGCTCGGGTGGTTGTTGTCCTTGATGATCTTTTTGGCCTTTCTGTGACATCGGGTGGTGTAGGTGTCCTGGAGGGCAGGTAGATTACCCCCGGTGATGCGCTGTGCAGTCCTCACTACCCTCTGGAGAGCCTTACGGTTGTGGGCGGAGCAGTTGCCGTACCAGGCGGTGATACAGCCCGACAGGATGCTCTCGATTGTGCATCTGTAGAAGTTTGTGAGTGATTTTGGTGACAAGCCGAATTTCTTCAGCCTCCTGAGGTTGAAGAGGCGCTGTTGCGCCTTCTTCACTGCGCTGTCTGTGTGGGTGGACCAATTCAGTTTGTCCGTGATGTATGCGCCGAGGAACTTAAAACTTTCCACCTTCTCCACTACTGTCCCCTCGATGTGGATAGGGGTGCTCCCTCTCCTGTTTCCTGAAGTCCACGATCATCTCCTTTGTTTTGCTGACATTGGTGAGAGGTTATTTTCCTGACACCACACTCCGAGGGCCCTCACCTCCTCTCTGTAGGCCGTCTCGTCGTTGTTGGTAATCAAGCCTACCACTGTAGTGTCATCAGCAAACTTGATGATTGAGTTGGATGCGTGCTTGGCCACGCAGTCATGGGTAAACAGGGAGTACAGGAGAGGGCTGAGAACGCACCCTTGTGGGGCCCCAGTGTTGAGGATCAGCGGGGTGGAGATGTTGTTTCCTACCCTCACCACCTGGGACCGGCCCGTCAGGAAGTCCAGGACCCAGTTGCACAGGGCTGGGTCGAGACCCAGGGTCTCGAGCTTAATGACGAGCTTGGAGGGAACTATGGTGTTAAATGCTGAGCTGTAGTCGATGAACAGCATTCTTACATAAGTATTCCTCTTGTCCAGATGGGTTAGGGCAGTATGCAGTGTGATTGCGATTAAGTCGTCTGTGGACCTATTGGGACGGTAAGCAAATTGGAGTGGGTCCAGGGTGTCTGGCAGGATGGAGGTGATATGATCCTTGACTAATCTCTCAAAGCACTTCATGATGACGAAAGTGAGTGCTACGGGCGATAGTCATTTAGCTCAGTCACCTTAGCTTTCTTGGGAACAGGAACAATGGTGGCCCTCTTGAAGCATGTGGGAACAGCAGACTGGGATAGGGACTGATTGAATATGTCCGTAAACACACCAGCCAGCTGGTCTGCGCATGCTCTGAGGACACGGCCAGGGATGCCATCTGGGCCGGCAGCCTTGCGAGGTTAACCTCTTAGCGCCACGGATCCCTTTAGCGGGATCGTTTTCAGAGCAAACATAACGCCAAATTCAAAATACATATTCGTAATACATATTCGTAATATTTAACTTCGATATACAAGTGTTGCATAGTGTTGCATAGCCATCAAAAGCTCTGCTTCTTGGCAATATCACTGCGTTGTCAGATTTTAAAAAGGCTTTACGGCGAAAGCACTACATTTGATTGTTTGAGGCTAGTACCTCACATATTTTCTACATTAGCATAAATTCATATCCAGCTCGGTTCTCAAAATGTCCATATCACAGCTAATATAAATCGCTTACCTTTCAAATAACTTCTTCTGAGGTCTTCCCAAGTGTCCAAACAAGATAATCCATGGTTCTTTTGTTAGAAAAAGTAAATAATTATATCCATAAATATCCGTTGTTTTTGGCACGTTACGTTCAGCTACTCCACCAAGCATTGTCAGTCTACTCGCCCGTTTTACAGTGAAGGGATCGCGTTCAAATTATACTTCTCATCTTTTCACAAACAAATCAAATATCATTAATAATGCATCCTTATGTATTCTTTTATGAATAATAGCGATCATATTTTACAAGAACGGTAAGTGAAAGCGTTAAAAGGCGAAAAGAAAGTTGGTCAGCTGGGCGCGTTCACGTTCTCGTGAGCGTGCACGTCTGTTTACCTTTTTCCCTACCGGTAGTAATTCTCTCTCTCTAAGGATCTGGTCAGAGCTTTTCCTCCAGACCCTTTCCAGAGACTGTTGACATCTAGTGGAAGCCATAAGTACTGCAACCTCGGTCCTATTCCCCATAGAAAAATATTACATGGGCTTCAAAATGAGAGGAGAGCAACAGAAAAATAAATTCCGGACAGAAATTTCTCTGGTTTTTGCCTGCTAAATCTGTTCTGGAATAGCCACAGACTATATCTTAATGGTTTTATAAACTTCAGAGTGTTTCCTATCCAATAGTACTAAATATGTAAATATCCTAGTTTCTGGCCATGAGTGGTAGGCATTTAACTTTGGGCACGTCAGACAGGCGAAAATTCGGAAAATTCGATATGCTGGTAAAATTTTGGGAGCCTTGTTCTTAAATTAGCCTTATTAAAATCCCCAGCCACAATAAATGCAGCCTCAGGATATGTGGTTTCCAGTTTACATAGAGTCCGATGAATTTCTTTCAGTGCCGTCAATGTATCAGCTTGAGGGGGGATGTACACGGCTGTGATTATAATCGAGGAGAATTCTCTTGGTAGATAATGCGGTCTGCATTTGATTGTAATGAATTCTATGTCAGGTGAACAAAAGGACTTGCGTTCCTGTATGTTGTTATGATCACACCACGTCTCGTTAATCATAAGACACACACCCCCACCCTTCTTCTTACCAGATAGAAGTTTGTTTCT
The DNA here is from genome assembly GCA_030435695.1 of Brachymystax lenok tsinlingensis. Classification (NCBI taxonomy): domain Eukaryota; kingdom Metazoa; phylum Chordata; class Actinopteri; order Salmoniformes; family Salmonidae; genus Brachymystax; species Brachymystax lenok. Next base: position 11,565,617 of record CM059786.1, on the reverse strand, counting down.
GTCGGCGCGATGCGTGGAGAAACCAGGTGGCTGCACCGACTCAGATAACGTGTCCTGAGTGAGCCATGTTTCCGTGAAGCAAAGAACGTTGCAGTCTCAGATGTCTCTCTAAAAGGCAACCCTTGATCTGATTTCGTCTACTTTGTTGTCAAGAGACTGTACATTGGCGATTAAAATACTCGGGAGAGGTGCACGATGCGCCCGTCGACGTAGCTTGACCAAAAGACCGGCCCGTTTCCCTTATCTCCGGCGCCGCCGTTTTGAGTCGCCGGGTGCTATCCATTCTATTGTCCTGGCTGGGGTAACAAACCGAGAATCCTCTTTGGGAAAGTCGTATTCCTGGTCGTAATGTTGGTAAGTTGACGTTGCTCTTATATCCAATAGTTCCTCCCGGTTGTATGTAATAAAACTTTCCCGGGGTAACAATGTAAGAAATAATACATAAAAAAACAAAATACTGCATGGTTTCCTGAGAACGTGAAGCGAGGCTGCCATCTCTGTCGGCGCCGGAAGTCCGAAAAAGCTGCTGCCATTCCTGAGCAAGCTCTGTACTGGTGATGCCCCGATCCCGCAGCTGAATCAACTTTAAGAGACGGTCCTGGCGCTTGCTGGACTTTCTTGGGCGCCCTGAAGCCTTCTTCACAACAATTGAACCGCTCTCCTTGAAGTTCTTGATGATCCGATAAATGGTTGATTTAGGTGCAGTCTTAATGGCAGCAATATTCTTGCCTGTGAAGCCCTTTTTGTGCAAAGCAATGATGACGGCATGTGTTTCCTTGCAGGTAACCATGGTTGACAGAGGAAGAACAATGATTCCAAGCACCACTCTCCTTTTGAAGCTTCCAGTCTGTTATTCAAACTCAATCAGCATGACAGAGTGATCTCCAGCCTTGTCCTCGTCAACACTCACACCTGTGTTAATTAGGGAGCAGTGGGGCGCTTTTGCCCCACCTATGACAGCATCCGTAAAAATGCAGGGCGCCAAATTCAAAATACAAAAGTAGTAATATTAAACATTCATGAAAATACAAGTGCTGCACACTCTTCAAAAGCTTAGAATCTTGGTAATCTCACAGCGTTGTCAGATTTCAAAAAGGCTTCACGGCAAAAGCATAACATTTGATTGTCTGAGGACAGCGCCCCACATATTTCCAGCATTAGCATAGTTAACATAACCAGCACGGTGTCACAAAACTCAGAAAAGGCGATAAAATAAATTGCTTACCTTTGATGATCTTCCTCTGATGGCAATCGGAAGGGTCCCAGCAACACAATAAATGTTCCTTTTGTTCGAAAAAGTCCCTCTTTATATCCTAAAAGCTCAGTTTGGTTGGCGCGTTTTGTTCAGAAATCCATCGTCCACTCGTCCAATATATAAGACATAGAAAGCGTTAAAAACATACCTATAAACTTTGTCCAAACAACATTTCTAATCGATCCTTAGGTACACTAATATGTATATAAACGATAATATTTCACACAGATAATATCTTGGGCGATAGAATAGGAAAAAAAACGAAGCGCGGTCAAAGAGATGAGTGACTTCCTTAGTCCACTTGCCAAAACATCTCTTACTCCTTGATTTTTCAAGATAAACGCATAAAACCTTGTCTAAAGACTGTTTACATCTAGTGGAAGCCATAGGTACTGCAATCTTTTCTATAGCATGTCAATGGGATAAGTGTCACTTCACAGAATCACATTTTTCGGGTTTTCGCCTGCCAAATCAGTTCTGTTATACTCACAGACATTATTTTAACAGTTTTAGAAACTTCAGAGTGTTTTCTATCCAAAACTACTATTATGTGCATATCCTAGTTTCTGGGCCTGAGTAGCAGGCATTTTACTTTGGGCACGCCAGACTCTCCAAACCTCCGAACACTGCTGCCGCTCCCGAACAGGTTTTAACGAGAGAATCACTGACATGATGTCAGCTGGTCCTTTTGTGGCAGGGCTGAAATGCAGTGGAAATGTTTTTGGGGGATTCAGTTCATTTGCATGGCAAAGAGGGACTTTGCAATTAATCTGATCACTCTTCATTACATTCTGGAGTATATGCAAATTGCCATCATACAAACTGAGGCAGCAGACTTTGTGAAAATTAATATTTGTGTCATTCTCAAAACTTTTGGCCACGATTGTACACACATTATTAGTCCCTCAACCTGGGCTCTGCTAGACACACACACAAGCACAACACACATACCATCTCAGAACCCAGCTGACCTGTAACCATGGAAACATCATCGCTCACCCACTCTTTCTCTCGCTAATGGAGAAAGGGTTTATTATTATTTCACTGAGTCTCCCAAACACACACAAGCATAACACACACACCATCTCAGAACCCAGCTGACCTGTAACCATGGAAACATCATCGCTCACCCACTCTTTCTCTCGCTAATGGAGAAAGGGTTTATTATTATTTCACTGAGTCTCTCAACCACAAACACACACACACTGACCCAGTGTTTGTGTGGTCGTCCTCAGGATTCTCTGGGAACTGTATGGGCTGTGAAGAGAAGGGCTTCCGCTACTTCACTGAGTTCTCCAACCACATCAACCTGAAGTTGAGCACCCAGCCCAAGAAACAGAAGCACTTAAAGTACCACTTGTACAAGGACAGCCAGGGACAGCTGGTCAGAGGGGCCGCTATCTGCTGGAAAGGCCTCGGTAACACAAGCAGGGGGAGTAGAGGGGATTGGGGGATATTTTCATGTGTGATCTTTCCATGACAATGTAAGTGTTGTAACGTTCCATGTCAATAAAGAATATTGAATTGAGAAAGAGAGCGAGGTAGAGTGGAGAGGGAGAGAAAGAGAGAGGGTGTCAGGCCAGTGGGTCAGTCTCTCCTTCTGTGTATCTCTGCCGTCTTTCTATGGACAGGGGGCTCGCCTGGGGTCAAATTTGGAGTTTGTAGGAGAGGAGGGGTCTGTGACCCGACCTGTCTGTCCAGGTGTGGAGGACAGAGGCCTGGGGTGAGAGGTCAGCATTGGGGTCAGGGTAAAGAAGGGTCGAAGCCTGTGGCTTGACTGTTACTGTGTAACTGATAATACCTGTGGTATACAGTATACGAGGCAGAGACAGTAAATCAAGTCTAATCCACACAGATTAGGAAGAAGGTTTGGGATGAGTTTCAGACCTACAGTAACTAGAGTAGAGTTTACATTAAAATGTAAATTGAGCTGACATTAACCTATTCAGTTGACACTAACATAATCACTTGAGTGACTCTAATGCTTTTACGGAAAATATCAAAATTAGTACACGCACGCACGCACACACACACACACACACACACACACACACACACACACACACACACACACACACACACACACACACACACACACACACACACACACACACACACACACACACACACACACACACTGTGTAAGTACAGGAGCATTGACTGTGTTTTGATGGTTTTGACTGGGTTTCTGTATGCTTGTCTGACTGTGTGTGTAGCCAAATGCTAATCTGACTGGCGCATGTTGTCTTTTCAGAGACTAGAGGGAGACAGACAGCGCCCAACGCCTCTGATGGTCATGTGATCTCAGACGAGCACCTCCTCAATCCAGCAGTCATCGCTCACCCTGCACACACACCCGGCAGCTACACTGGTACCCGCATGCACACACACACACACACACACACACACACACACACACACACACACACACACACACACACACACACACACACACACACACACACACACACACACACACAGTACACTCACAGACATAACCCCAGACTAGATGACCATGGTTGCTCTTGTTGTTTTCCATCTCTCTAGCCGGTGCCCCTGTAGATCCGATCGGCCACCCTCACCTGGCCGACCTCCCCCCTCCCCTGACCAATGGGAGGCACACACCCCTATCCCAGAATCCTTTGCCCCAGACGGCCGTACTGTCCAATGGACCAGGGAGACCCACAGTTATAGGTAACTTGTGTGTGTGCTTACATGTGTTTCTATTCGTTTGTGTGTGTTTATTTATTATAAAGGGGTATGACATAGAATGACATATGCATTATAGCATCTCTATGTGGTAGGAGGCATGGCCTTATATGTGTGGTCATTGTAGCCCCCCCATCTTCACACCTCCCCCTGAAAGAGAGAGCTCCTGTGTTTTAACAGTCTAAAGTTCCCAGTAGGAGCCGGCTGTATTGTGTGTGGCCCCCCATTGTTACGACCCCCTTTCATTCAGCCACACTCTCCCTCTCTCCTTTCTCTCCCTCAGACTGTTGTCTCAATAAAAGTAGCACAGTAAAAAGACTCTCTCTTTCTCTTTCCCTCTCTCCCTCTCTTTCTGTCTGTCTCATTCTCAGTGGGTTTAGTTGTAAAGTTGAAGGCTTCCTTCCTGCCAGTCTGGGTTTTGATAGGGGCGTTTCAACACGTGGACCCTTTGGTCTTTGTCTCTGTTGCCGCATAAGAAGAGAGCAGGCAGAGAGGAGAGGGAAGACGGCGTGTGTAGAGGGAAAAGAGGAAGGAGCTGATTAATGTGACAAAGACTGTGTTATCTTTATCGTCAATAGTGAGATATGGTTATGCTGCCTGCTGGCTGGTTGGTTAACTGGCTGGTTAGTTAGCTGGCTGGCTGGCTGGTTGACTGGCTGACTTGCTGGCTGGCTGGCTGATCTGTTGGATAAAATAAGAATTCATTAATGAACTAACAAACAAATTAACTAGAATGCACTGTATTTAGGGTGCCTTATGAAATAATGAATGAAGGAATGTTAATTGTCTTTCAGGAAGAAATGATTCTGTGTATTCTGTATTTTGCATGCACATCCAGAAGAATCCCCCAACCCTGAGACATACAATACATGACAGTGTGTTACTTGTCCTGGCAGGTACATTCAATGCGGGACCACCTAAAAAGAGACACAAAGGCTGGTCTCCTGAGTCTTCTGCTGTGAAGACCCCCTCATCTTCCACCTCCTCGTCGCTCACCAATGGTACCAAACCAGGTAGGAGCTCCGAGAGAGAGCGAGAGAGAGTGAGAAGGCATTTTCAGATAGCAGAAGCTAAATAGCATACAAGGCTGCTCTTTTCTTTGTGGGTCTAGTTAGTTATCACTGTTTTCTGTCTGCTACCTGCTGAGTGTGTGTGTGTGTGTTTTCTCTTTACCCACAGACCATGCCCCCCCAGAGAGTGTGTCCCAGGGGTCCTCCAACCCCCACTCTCCCCCCGGGCCGTCTGTCACAGTGCCTGATCAACTGCTGCACACCTGCAGACTCCAGCCCGTCATCTTCAAAGGTCAGAAGTGTGTGTGCACGCGTGCGTGTATTTGTGTGGGTATGTGAGTTTGTGTGTGCGTCTGTGTGTGAGTGGGGTGTTCCTATTCCTCAGTGGCATTAAACGCAAGAGTGCAACAAAACCCAGCAGACACTGAGCCAGTGTCCATTGCTCAGCTAAGCTACTTAGCTAAGAAATGGAAAGGTCATAATGTCCTCTGCTCTCTCTCACCCCTCCACCGCTCAACATGCCACCCCTCCCCCTCGTCCCCTGGGAGTATCCATTAGCTCACTGTCCATTTTCCCACAACCTGATCCTGTGCAGTAGCATCTGGTGTGTGTGTGTGTGTGTGTGTGTCTCTGGTCCCCAGGTCACGGCAGCCTACCCCAGCTGAGTGGTAAGGTGTGTGATGTGCAGGTCAGCTCCCTGCTCCAGAGCTGCTATCAGAACAGCCAGGCCCTGCCCAGGGTCTACCAGCACTACGGACCCTCTCCCATACAGCCCCTGTCTGTGGAGATGCAGATACTACTCACTGTATACTACCTGGTGCAACTAGGTGAGAGCGAGATGGTTGATTTTCCTTTTTTTAACAGTTACATTTGACATTGTAGTCATTTAGCAGACGCTCTTATCAAGAGTGATTTACAGGAGCAATAAGCATTGAGTGCCTTGCTCAAGGGCACTTCGACAGATTTTCCAGTTGGCTCGGGGATTCGAACCAGCAACCTTTCGGTTACTGCCCCAGTTAAAAAGGCTGAATTGTGCAGAACGTAATATTACATTGAGGCAGTGGTTAAAAACCTAGTTGGTAATAATTGGTTAATGCCGTTTCCCTCCAGGCCCAGACCAGGTCCCACTGATCCAGGACCTGGAGCAGATCTTCATGCGCTCCTGGAGGGAGTCCCACCTCCGTGAGATCCGCCAGTACCAGCAGCCCCAGCCTGGCCTCTCCCTCCCCCAGGCGCCCTCAACTCTGCCTGGCCTGCCACAGGCCCAAGCCCTCACCCCCTCCCAGCTGCCCTGGCTGGCCCAGCTGGCAGCCTCATCATGTGGGGAGGGTGTTGTGGTGCTGGAGGAGAAGGCCTCGATGGCTCTGGGGCTGGCTGGCACCTTCACTAGGCTGATGGAGGGACAACTGGCTCAAACCAACTATGTGGTCATCATCTGTACAGCCAAGGGACAGGAGACTGAGTCCTGTGTGGTGGTGACAGGTGTGTGTGTGTAGAGGGGTGGGGAGAGGGGGGAAGTGTGTAATATTATTGTGTGCGGGTGCCTACCTGGGTCTTAAATTCACTGTGTGTGTGTTTACACATCGACTTAAGCGGAGCTGCAGACTTTTTAGTGCATGCATGCGTGTATGTAATAACTGGTGTATACTATGTGCGTGCGTGTGTTGTAGGTAAACACCAGTGTCGTACCCTGGTTGAGGGGATGTTCAGTCCCAGTGACAGTCTGAGAGAGATCAGTCAACAGCTGTCCTCTGGCATGACCCAGGAACTCAGCGCCTTCTGCAACTCTCTGGGGCCTGGTAAGATTACTGCAGATCTTCATTCGTGCCAGTTTACTACAGCAGGAAAATAGTCCTGCAGCAACAGGACATTGGAATTATTATGTGGATTATAATTCATGGATATTTTTTGTAGGGGTTAACACCTTTTACATAAGGGAACATCAAGTCTGACATGTGCATTTCCCGCTCCTCATCAACAAAACAGTGATCAAATGACATCTGTACACAACCCACCTGGGTGCTGAGAAAGTGTGTGTGTGTTTACCCATCTTCACTTTAATGGATTGGTTTCATAAACATATTTTCTAAGTGCTCTGAGGGATTCACACTGTACGCTGTTGACTGTATGTATGTTTCTCACCATATTGTATGTGTGTGTCAGATGGTGATGTAGATGTATTGCTGGGGAGTGCTGCTGGGGAGAGCAGGAGCCAGCCGTCCCCCCTGTCCAGCAGTCAGGATTCCACAGGAGACAGCAGCCCTAGAGACAGACAGACGGACAGAGCTACACGCAGCCCCAAAGAGCCAGCCACAGACAGACACACAGACAGCCCCAAAGACAAAGCTGAGAGCCACAAGGACTCCTGCTCAGGTGAGATATGCAATCTGTGTGGGGGGAACATCTTGAAATGTGTGTAGTTTGACTAAGCTACATACTGTAGAATTTCATGTGAAGTGGCAAGAGGTGTTTGTAATCCGTTTTGTGTGTGGATGTGTGTTGCGTTTTATGACTTTGTACATGATATGTGTAGTCTGTCCAAAACCTGTGTCTGTATGTGTGTGTGTATGTGTGTGCATTGTTTTTATACATTTGTGTGGTGTCTAAAATTTGTGTTTCCATGTGTGTGTATGTACATTTGCGTCTAACGTGTATGTCTAACGTGTCTGTTTCCCTGTGTGTGTAGAGTACTGTGTGGAGTGGCGGGAGGTGCGGCCCATCCAGTTGGCGGTAGCCAGGAAGCTGCTGTCCCATGTGTGTGCCATCGCTGACTCCAGCACTCAGAACCTGGACCTGGGCTCCTTCGACAGGGTCCACTTCCTCATCTGTGTCCCTCCATCTGAGGTCACCTTCCAACAGACTGTACTGCATCTCTGGAACTCAGGTAAGATCCCTCTTCTTCCTATTCTTCCGTCTCTTTTCTTTCACTTGAGTTCCAGATATCAGCACATTCCTCTTCTCCTTCTCCTCTTTCTCTTCCTCTTTCTCCTCCACTTTCTTCTCACAGTTCAACAGACTCTCCTCTTCATCTTCCTCCTCTGCCCCTCCCCTTTCTCCTCCTTCCACTCAATCCCTCTGGGGTGTCTTCCAGGAAGTTGTCTTCAGGTCTTGTTCTCCTCTAGCCGATGTCTGTGTTGTATAGAGCCCCTTGCTGGTGTTTTATAGAATGTGTTCACTCGCGTTACTCAAACCTTCCACTGAAACAAATTGGCATCGTGTGTGTATGTTTGTGTGGGTGTGGGTGCGTCTGAGCTTTTGTGTGTGCTTAATCCCTGTCTGTGCGTGTAGGTGTCCTCCAGCAGCTGGGGTTGGAGCAGGAGTGTCTGTCTCAGAGAGAAGCTGAGCACTACGTGGTCAAGATGGACCAGGAGGCGAGGGCGCGCATTGATGACCTCATACAGGAAGCACACATGAACTCTAACACACTCTACATCCTGGTCCATGACCACGCACACTGGGACATCAGCAGGTGTGTGTGTGCTTTTTTTTGCTTGCGGTCTGCGTGAGTGTGTCCGCGTGTTTGTAACGTGACCATAACGGACAGTATGTATCCCCGTCTCCCAGTGGGCCGTACAGTGCCAGCGGTGGTGACCCCGGCGGTGGGTTGGTGGACAGCCTGCTCAACTCCCTTCAGATCAGAGATGCCACCAACATCCTGACTCTCCACGTCACCTCGTTCCCCTTTGCCCTGCAGACACAACACACACGTATCAGCCCTTACAACGAGATACACTGGCCCTCGGCTTCTAATAACGTAAGACATTCTCACACACACACAGTCACAAACCCACACACACACACACTCAGAGAGAGAGAGAGCTTGAGACAACAGTGTGTGTGTGTCTTTGTGACTCTGTGTGTGTGTGTGTGTGTGTGTCTTTGTGACTTGTGTGTGTGTGTGTGTGTGTGTGTGTGTGTGTGTAGGACATGGATCTGTACCATGAGAAGACGCGGTACTTTGGTGTGTCGGAGCTGCTGGACTCGACTCGTTCAGGCAGCGGTCTGCCTCTCCTCCGCTACGACAGCTCTTTCGAAAGCATGGCCTCTGTCCTGGAGGAGAGGTAACACACACACACAATCATCATACTGTGGCAGACCAGGGGGTTTGGTCCAAACATTTACACAGATCAGACACGACAGAGTAGGATTAGCTCGGTTTCAAGGGTGTTTATTTGAATAACAAACCAAAATAATAAGTTTCCCCAATGAGACCCTCTCCGGGATACCGTCTTCTGGGCTCTGGGTCTTGCTGTATCCTTTCTTCCCCCGTTCCCCTCTCCCGTGTGCTGCCCATCTGGCAGCTTTATGGGACTCGTCCAGCTGGTGAGCAATCAGCCCTTGATTACTCACCAACCACAATAAGCCCCAATTAGTGGCACGTCCAGGCACGTCCAGCAGAGGGAGTCATCGCTCCGTGATGTAGACTCCGTCTGTCACCAGGCCTCGACGAGTCTCCCCCTGGTGGCTGACCTGCTGTACGCCACAATACATACTGTACTCACACACACACACACACACACTCATCATACGTACTGTACACACAAACATACTCATCATACATACTGTACACACACACACACTCATGATACAGACTGTACACACACACACTCATCATACATACTGTACAAACACACACACACTCATACATATACACACACACACACACATCATACATACTGTGCACACACACTCATCATACATACTGTATACACGCTCATCATACATACTGTACACACACACACACACACACTCATCATACATACTGTACAAACACACACACTCATCATACATACTGTACACACACTCATCATACATACTGTACACACACACACTCATCATCCATACTGTACACAAACTCATCATACATACTGTACACACACTCATCATACATACTGTACACACACACACTCATCATCCATACTGTACACAAACTTCATACATACTGTACAAACACACACACACATACATACACACTCACACACTATCATTCATACTGTACACACACACACACACACACACTCATCATACATACTGTACACACACACACTCATCATACATACTGTACACACACACTCATCATTCATACTGTACACACACACACTCATCATCATACTGTACACACACACACACACACACTCATCATACATACTGTACACACACACACTCATCATACATACACACACACTCATCATACATACTGTACACACACACACTCATCATACATACTGTACACACACACACTCATCATACATACTGTACACACACTCATCATACATACTGTACACACACACACTCATCATTCATACTGTACACACACTCATCATACATACTGTACACACACACTCATCATACATACTGTACAAACACACACACTCATCATACATACTGTACAAACACACACACTCATCATACATACTGTACACACACACACACACACTCATCATACATACTGTACACACACACACTCCATTCATACTGTACACACACACACACACTCATCATACATACTGTACACACACACTCATCATACATACTGTACACACACTCATCTCATCATACATACTATACACACACACACACAATCATCATACTGTGGCAGACCAGGGGGTTTGGTCCAAACATTTACACAGATCAGACACGACAGAGTAGGATTAGCTCGGTTTCAAGGGTGTTTATTTGAATAACAAACCAAAATAATAAGTTTCCCCAATGAGACCCTCTCCGGGATACCGTCTTCTGGGCTCTGGGTCTTGCTGTATCCTTTCTTCCCCGTGTGCTGCCCATCTGGCAGCTTTATCAGCTGGTGAGCAATCAGCCCTTGATTACCCCAATTAGTGGCATCCAGCAGAGAGTCATCGCTCCGTGATGTAGACTCCGTCTGTCACCAGGCCTCGACGAGTCTCCCCCTGGTGGCTGACCTGCTGTACGCCACAATACATACTGTACTCACACACACACACACACACACTCATCATACGTACTGTACACACAAACATACTCATCATACATACTGTACACACACACACACTCATGATACAGACTGTACACACACACACTCATCATACATACTGTACAAACACACACACACTCATCATACATACTGTACACACACACACACACATCATACATACTGTGCACACACACACTCATCATACATACTGTATACACGCTCATCATACATACTGTACACACACACACACACTCATCATACATACTGTACAAACACACACACTCATCATACATACTGTACACACACTCATCATACATACTGTACACACACACACTCATCATCCATACTGTACACAAACTCATCATACATACTGTACACACACTCATCATACATACTGTACACACACACACTCATCATCCATACTGTACACAAACTCATCATACATACTGTACAAACACACACACTCATCATACATACTGTACACTCACACACTCATCATTCATACTGTACACACACACACACACACACACACACTCATCATACATACTGTACACACACACACTCATCATACATACTGTACACACACACACTCATCATTCATACTGTACACACACACACTCATCATTCATACTGTACACACACACACACACACACTCATCATACATACTGTACACACACACACTCATCATACATACTGTACACACACTCATCATACATACTGTACACACACACACTCATCATACATACTGTACACACACACACTCATCATACATACTGTACACACACTCATCATACATACTGTACACACACACACTCATCATTCATACTGTACACACACACACACACACACTCATCATACATACTGTACACACACACTCATCATACATACTGTACAAACACACACACTCATCATACATACTGTACAAACACACACACTCATCATACATACTGTACACACACACACACACACTCATCATACATACTGTACACACACACACTCGTCATTCATACTGTACACACACACACACACTCATCATACATACTGTACACACACACTCATCATACATACTGTACACACACTCATCTCATCATACATACTATACACACACATACACACACACACACACTCATCATACATACTGTACACACACACACACTCATCATACATACTGTACACACACACACACTCATCATACATACTGTACACACACACACACACTCATCATACATACTGTACACACACACACTCATCATACATACTGTACACACACTCATCATACATACTGTACACACACACACACTCATCATACATACTGTACACACACTCATCATACATACTGTACCCACACACACACTCATCATACATACTGTACACACACTCATCATACATACTGTACACACACTCATCATACATACTGTACAAACACACACACTCATCATACATGCTGTACACACACACACAGTCATACATACTGTACACACACACACTCATCATACATACTGTACACACACACACACACACACACACACTCATCATACATACAGTACACACACACACTCATCATACATACTGTACGCACACACAGTCATCATACATACTGTACACACACTCATCATACATACTGTACAAACACACACTCGTCATACATACTGTACACACACACACATACTCATCATACATACTGTACACACACTCATCATACATACTGTACACACACACACACTCATCATACATACTGTACACACACACACACACACACTCATCATACATACTGTACACACACTCATCATACATACTGTACACACACACATACATACTGTACACACACACACACTCATCATACATACTGTACACACACACACACATCATACATACTGTACAAACACACACACTCATCATACATACTGTACAAACACACACACTCATCATTCATACTGTACACACACACTCATCATACATACTGTACACACACTCATCATACATACTGTACACACACACACTCATCATACATACTGTACACACACACTCATCATACATACTGTACAAACACACACTCATCATACACACTGTACAAACACACACTCATCGTACATACTGTACACACACACACACTCATCATACATACTGTACGCACACACTCATCATACATACTGTACACACACTCATCATACATACTGTACAAACACACAGTCATCATACATACTGTACACACACACTCATCATACATACTATACACACACACTCATCATACATACTGTACACACACACTCATCATACATACTGTACACACACACTCATCATACATACTGTACACACACTCATCATACATACTGTACAAACACACACTCATCATACATACTGTACACACACTCATCATACATACTGTACAAACACACACACTCATCATACATACTGTACAAACACACACACTCATCATACATACTGTACACACACACACACACTCATCATACATACTGTACACACACACACTCGTCATTCATACTGTACACACACACACACACTCATCATACATACTGTACACACACACTCATCATACATACTGTACACACACTCATCTCATCATACATACTATACACACACACACACACTCATCATACATACTGTACACACACACACACTCATCATACATACTGTACACACACACACTCATCATACATACTGTACACACACACACACACTCATCATACATACTGTACATACACACACTCATCATACATACTGTACACACACTCATCATACAGACTGTACACACACACACACACTCATCATACATACTGTACACACACTCATCATACATACTGTACCCACACACACACTCATCATACATACTGTACACACACTCATCATACATACTGTACACACACTCATCATACATACTGTACAAACACACACACTCATCATACATGCTGTACACACACACACAGTCATACATACTGTACACACACACACTCATCATACATACTGTACACACACACACACACACACACACACTCATCATACATACAGTACACACACACACTCATCATACATACTGTACGCACACACAGTCATCATACATACTGTACACACACTCATCATACATACTGTACAAACACACACTCGTCATACATACTGTACACACACACACATACTCATCATACATACTGTACACACACTCATCATCATACATACTGTACACACACACACTAATCATACATACTGTACACACACACACACACACACTCATCATACATACTGTACACACACTCATCATACATACTGTACACACACACATACATACTGTACACACACACACACTCATCATACATACTGTACACACACACACATCATACATACTGTACAAACACACACACTCATCATACATACTGTACAAACACACACACTCATCATTCATACTGTACACACACACTCATCATACATACTGTACACACACTCATCATACATACTGTACACACACACACTCATCATACATACTGTACACACACACTCATCATACATACTGTACAAACACACACTCATCATACACACTGTACAAACACACACTCATCGTACATACTGTACACACACACACTCATCATACATACTGTACGCACACACTCATCATACATACTGTACACACACTCATCATACATACTGTACAAACACACAGTCATCATACATACTGTACACACACACTCATCATACATACTATACACACACACTCATCATACATACTGTACACACACACTCATCATACATACTGTACACACACTCATCATACATACTGTACAAACACACTCATCATACATACTGTACACACACTCATCATACATACTGTACAAACACACACTCATCATACATACTGTACACACACTCATCATACAGACTGTACAAACACACACTCATCATACATACTGTACACACACACATACTCATCATACATAATGTACACACACTCATCATACATACTGTACACACACTTATCATACATACTGTACACATACACACACTCATCATACATACTGTACAAACACACACTCATCATACATACTGTACACACACTCATCATACACACTGTACAAACACACACTCATCATACATACTGTACACACACTCATCATACATACTGTACAAACACACACTCATCATACATACTGTACACACACACACATACTCATCATACATACTGTACACACACTCATCATACATACTGTACACACACTTATCATACATACTGTACACATACACACACTCATCATACATACTATACACACACACTCATCATACATACTGTACACACACACACTCATCATACATACTATACACACACACTCATCATACATACTGTACACACACTCATCATACATACTGTACAAACACACTCATCATACATACTGTACACACTCATCATACATACTGTACAAACACACACTCATCATACATACTGTACACACACTCATCATACATACTGTACAAACACACACACTCATCATACAAACTGTACACACACTCATCATACAGACTGTACAAACACACACTCATCATACATACTGTACACACACACATACTCATCATACATAATGTACACACACTCATCATACATACTGTACACACACTTATCATACATACTGTACACATACACACACTCATCATACATACTGTACACACACACATCATACATACTGTACACACACACACACTCATCATACATACTGTACACATACACACACTCATCATACATACTATACACACACACTCATCATACATACTGTACACACACACACTCATCATACATACTATACACACACACTCATCATACATACTGTACACACACTCATCATACATACTGTACAAACACACACTCATCATACATACTGTACACACACTCATCATACATACTGTACAAACACACACTCATCATACATACTGTACACACACTCATCATACAGACTGTACAAACACACACTCATCATACATACTGTACACACACACATACTCATCATACATAATGTACACACACTCATCATACATACTGTACACACACTTATCATACATACTGTACACATACACACACTCATCATACATACTGTACACACACACATCATACATACTGTACACACACACACACTCATCATACATACTGTACACACACACACACACTCATCATACATACTGTACACACACACTCATCATACATACTATACACACACACTCATCATACATACTGTACACACACACACTCATCATACATACTATACAGACACACTCATCATACATTCTGTACACACACACACACTCATCATACATACGGTACACACACACTCATCATACATACTGTACACACACTAATCATACATACTGTACACACACTCATCATACATACTGTACAAACACACACACTCATCATACATGCTGTACACACACACACTCATACATACTGTACACACACACACTCATCATACATACTGTACACACACACACTCATCATACATACTGTACGCACACACTCATCATACATACTGTACGCACACACTCATCATACATACTGTACACACACTCATCATACATACTGTACAAACACACAGTCATCATCATACATACTGTACACACACGCTCATCATACATACTATACACACACACTCATCATACATACTGTACACACACACTCATCATACATACTGTACACACACACTCATCATACATACTGTACACACACACTCATCATACATACTGTACACACTCATCATACATACTGTACAAACACACTCATCATACATACTGTACACACACTCATCATACATACTGTACACACACTTATCATACATACTGTACACATACACACACTCATCATACATACTATACACACACACTCATCATACATACTGTACACACACACACTCATCATACATACTATACACACACACACTCATCATACATACTGTACACACACTCATCATACATACTGTACAAACACACTCATCATACATACTGTACACACTCATCATACATACTGTACAAACACACACTCATCATACATACTGTACACACACTCATCATACATACTGTACAAACACACACTCATCATACAAACTGTACACACACTCATCATACAGACTGTACAAACACACACTCATCATACATACTGTACACACACACATACTCATCATACATAATGTACACACACTCATCATACATACTGTACACACACTTATCATACATACTGTACACATACACACACTCATCATACATACTGTACACACACACATCATACATACTGTACACACACACACACTCATCATACATACTGTACACACACACACTCATCATACATACTATACACACACACTCATCATACATACTGTACACACACACTCATCATACATACTATACACACACACTCATCATACATACTGTACACACACTCATCATACATACTGTACAAACACACACTCATCATACATACTGTACACACACTCATCATACATACTGTACAAACACACACTCATCATACATACTGTACACACACTCATCATACAGACTGTACAAACACACACTCATCATACATACTGTACACACACACATACTCATCATACATAATGTACACACACTCATCATACATACTGTACACACACTTATCATACATACTGTACACATACACACACTCATCATACATACTGTACACACACACATCATACATACTGTACACACACACACACTCATCATACATACTGTACACACACACACACTCATCATCATACATACTGTACACACACACTCATCATACATACTATACACACACACTCATCATACATACTGTACACACACACTCATCATACATACTATACACACACACTCACTCATCATACATTCTGTACACACACACACACTCATCATACATACGGTACACACACACTCATCATACATACTGTACACACACTAATCATACATACTGTACACACACTCATCATACATACTGTACAAACACACACACTCATCATACATGCTGTACACACACACACTCATACATACTGTACACACACACACTCATCATACATACTGTACACACACACACACTCATCATACATACTGTAATGCACACACACTCATCATACATACTGTACACACACACTCATCATACATACTGTACACACACTCATCATACATACTGTACAAACACACACTCATCATACATACTGTACACACACACTCATCATACATACTGTACACACACACTCATCATACATACTGTACACACACACTCATCATACATACTGTACACACACACTCATCATACATACTGTGCACACACACACTCATCATACATACTGTACACACACACACTCATCATACATACTGTACAAACACACACTCATCATACATACTGTACACACACTCATCATACATACTGTACACACACACACACACTCATCATACATACTGTACACACACTCATCATACATACTATACACACACACTCATCATACATACTGTACACACACACACTCATCATACATACTATACAGACACACTCATCATACATACTGTACACACACACACTCATCATACATACTGTACACACACACTCATCATACATACTGTACACACACTCATCATACATACTGTACACACACTCATCATACATACTGTACAAACACACACTCATCATACATACTGTACACACACTCATCATACATACTGTACAAACACACACTCATCATACATACTGTACACACACACATACTCATCATACATACTGTACACACACTCATCATACATACTGTACACACACTTATCATACATACTGTACACATACACACACTCATCATACATACTGTACACACACTCATCATACATACTGTACAAACACACACTCATCATACATACTGTACACACACTCATCATACATACTGTACAAACACACACTCATCATACATACTGTACACACACTCATCATACATACTGTACAAACACACACTCATCATACATACTGTACACACACACACATACTCATCATACATACTGTACACACACTCATCATACATACTGTACACACACACACATCATACATACTGTACACACACACACACACACACACACTCATCATACATACTGTACACACACTCATCATACATACTGTACACACACACATACATACTGTACACACACACACACTCATCATACATACTGTACACACACACTCATCATACATACTGTACAAACACACACACTCATCATACATACTGTACAAACACACACACTCATCATTCATACTGTACATACACACTCATCATACATACTGTACACACACTCATCATACATACTGTACACACACACACTCATCATACATACTATACACACACACTCATCATACATACTGTACACACACTCATCATACATACTGTACAAACACACACTCATCATACATACTGTACACACACTCATCATACATACTGTACAAACACACACTCATCATACATACTGTACACACACTCATCATACAGACTGTACAAACACACACTCATCATACCTACTGTACACACACACATACTCATCATACATAATGTACACACACTCATCATACATACTGTACACACACTTATCATACATACTGTACACATACACACACTCATCATACATACTGTACACACACACATCATACATACTGTACACACACACACACTCATCATACATACTGTACACACACACACACTCATCATACATACTGTACACACACACTCATCATACATACTATACACACACACTCATCATACATACTGTACACACACACACTCATCATACATACTATACAGACACACTCATCATACATTCTGTACACACACACACTCATCATACATACGGTACACACACACTCATCATACATACTGTACACACACTAATCATACATACTGTACACACACACTCATCATACATACTGTACAAACACACACACTCATCATACATGCTGTACACACACACACTCATACATACTGTACACACACACACTCATCATACATACTGTACACACACACACTCATCATACATACTGTACACACACTCATCATACATACTGTAATGCACACACACTCATCATACATACTGTACACACACTCATCATACATACTGTACAAACACACAGTCATCATACATACTGTACACACACGCTCATCATACATACTATACACACACACTCATCATACATACTGTACACACACACTCATCATACATACTGTACACACACACTCATCATACATACTGTACACACACTCATCATACATACTGTACACACACACACACTCATCACACATACTGTACACACACTCATCATACATACTGTACACACACACACACTCATCATACATACTGTACACATACACACACTCATCATACATACTGTACACACCATCATACATACTGTACACACACATACTCATCATACATACTGTACACACACTCATCATACATACTGTACACACACACACACACTCGTCATACATACTGTACACACACACTCATCATACATACTATACACACACACTCATCATACATACTGTACACACACACACTCATCATACATACTATACAGACACACTCATCATACATACTGTACACACACACACTCATCATACATACTGTACACACACACTCATCATACATACTGTAAACACACACTAATCATACATACTGTACACACACTCATCATACATACTGTACAAACACACACTCATCATACATACTGTACACACACTCATCATACATACTGTACAAACACACACTCATCATACATACTGTACACACACACATACTCATCATACGTACTGTACACACTCATCATACATACTGTACACACACTTATCATACATACTGTACACATACACACACTCATCATACATACTGTACACACACTCATCATACATACTGTACAAACACACACTCATCATACATACTGTACACACACTCATCATACATACTGTACAAACACACACTCATCATACATACTGTACACACACTCATCATACATACTGTACAAACACACACTCGTCATACATACTGTACACACACACACATACTCATCATACATACTGTACACACACTCATCATACATACTGTACACACACACACACTAATCATACATACTGTACACACACACACACACACACACACTCATCATACATACTGTACACACACACATACATACTGTACACACACACACACTCATCATACATACTGTACACACACACACTCATCATACATACTGTACAAACACACACACTCATCATACATGCTGTACACACACACACTCATACATACTGTACACACACACACTCATCATACATACTGTACACACACACACTCATCATACATACTGTACGCACACACTCATCATACATACTGTACGCACACACTCATCATACATACTGTACACACACTCATCATACATACTGTACAAACACACAGTCATCATACATACTGTACACACACGCTCATCATACATACTATACACACACACTCATCATACATACTGTACACACACACTCATCATACATACTGTACACACACACTCATCATACATACTGTACACACACTCATCATACATACTGTACACACTCATCATACATACTGTACAAACACACACTCATCATACATACTGTACACACACTCATCATACATACTGTACACACACACACACTCATCATACATACTGTACACACACTCATCATACATACTATACACACACACTCATCATACATACTGTACACACACACACTCATCATACATACTATACAGACACACTCATCATACATACTGTACACACACACACACACTCGTCATACATACTGTACACACACACTCATCATACATACTATACACACACACTCATCATACATACTGTACACACACACTCATCATACATACTATACAGACACACTCATCATACATACTGTACACACACACACTCATCATACATACGGTACACACACACTCATCATACATACTGTACACACACTAATCATACATACTGTACACACACTCATCATACATACTGTACAAACACACACTCATCATACATACTGTACACACACTCATCATACATACTGTACAAACACACACTCATCATACATACTGTACACACACACATACTCATCATACGTACTGTACACACTCATCATACATACTGTACACACACTTATCATACATACTGTACACATACACACACTCATCATACATACTGTACACACACTCATCATACATACTGTACAAACACACACTCATCATACATACTGTACACACACTCATCATACATACTGTACAAACACACACTCATCATACATACTGTACACACACTCATCATACATACTGTACAAACACACACTCGTCATACATACTGTACACACACACACATACTCATCATACATACTGTACACACACTCATCATACATACTGTACACACACACACACTAATCATACATACTGTACACACACACACACACACACTCATCATACATACTGTACACACACTCATCATACATACTGTACACACACACATACATACTGTACACACACACACACTCATCATACATACTGTACACACACACACTCATCATACATACTGTACAAACACACACACTCATCATACATACTGTACAAACACACACACTCATCATTCATACTGTACATACACACTCATCATACATACTGTACACACACTCATCATACATACTGTACACACACACACTCATCATACATACTGTACACACACACTCATCATACATACTGTACAAACACACACTCATCATACACACTGTACAAACACACACTCATCGTACATACTGTACACACACACATACTCATCATACAGACTGTACACACACACACACACACACACTCATCATACATACTGTACACACACTCATCATACATACTGTACACACACACACACACACACACTCATCATACATACTGTACACACACTCATCATACATACTGTACAAACACACACACACACTCATCATACATACTGTACACACACTCATCATACTTACAGTACAAACACACACACTCATCATACATACATTACACACACACACTCATCATACGTACTATATACACACACACTCATCATACATACTGTACACACACTCATCATACATACTATACACACACACTCATCATACATACTGTACAAACACACACACTCATCATTCATACTGTACACACACATACTCATCATACATACTATACACACACACTCATCATACATACTGTACACACACTCATCATACATACTGTACACACACACTAATCATACATACTGTACACACACACTAATCATACATACTGTACACACACACATACATACTGTACACACACACACACACTCATCATACATACTGTACACACACACACTCATCATACATACTGTACAAACACACACACTCATCATACATACTGTACAAACACACACACTCATCACACATACTGTACAAACACACACACTCATCATTCATACTGTACACACACACTCATCATACATACTGTACACACACACTCATCATACATACTATACACACACACTCATCATACATACTGTACACACACTCATCATACATACTGTACAAACACACACACTCATCATTCATACTGTACACACACAATCATCATACATACTGTACACACACACTCATCATACATACTATACACACACACTCATCATACATACTGTACACACACTCATCATACATACTGTACACACACACACACTCATCATACATACTGTACACACACACTCATCATACATACTATACACACACACTCATCATACATACTGTACACACACACACTCATCATACATACTATACACACACACTCATCATACATACTGTACACACACACTCATCATACATACTGTACACACACTCATCATACATACTGTACAAACACACACTCATCATACATACTGTACACACACTCATCATACATACTGTACAAACACACTCATCATACATACTGTACACACACTCATCATACATACTGTACAAACACACACTCATCATACATACTGTACACACACTCATCATACAGACTGTACAAACACACACTCATCATACATACTGTACACACACACATACTCATCATACATAATGTACACACACACACTCATCATACATACTGTACACACACACTCATCATACATACTGTACACATACACACACTCATCATACATACTGTACAAACACACACTCATCATACATACTGTACACACACTCATCATACACACTGTACAAACACACACTCATCATACATACTGTACACACACTCATCATACATACTGTACAAACACACACTCATCATGCATACTGTACACACACACACATACTCATCATACATACTGTACACACACACTCATCATACATACTGTACACACACTCATCATACATACTGTACACATACACACACTCATCATACATACTGTACACACACACTCATCATACATACTGTACACACACACACTCATCATACATACTGTACACACACACTCATCATACATACTGTACACACACTCATCATACATACTGTACACACACACTCATCATACATACTGTACACACACACACTCATCATACATACTTTACACACACTCATCATACATACTGTACTTACACACACACTCATCATACATATTCTGTACACACACTCATCATACATACTGTACACACACACACTCATCATACATACTGTACACACTCATCATACATACTGTACAAACACACACTCATCATACATACTGTACACACACTCATCATACATACTGTACAAACACACACTCATCATACAAACTGTACACACACTCATCATACAGACTGTACAAACACACACTCATCATACATACTGTACACACACACATACTCATCATACATAATGTACACACACTCATCATACATACTGTACACACACTTATCATACATACTGTACACATACACACACTCATCATACATACTGTACACACACACATCATACATACTGTACACACACACACACTCATCATACATACTGTACACATACACACACTCATCATACATACTATACACACACACTCATCATACATACTGTACACACACACACTCATCATACATACTATACACACACACTCATCATACATACTGTACACACACTCATCATACATACTGTACAAACACACACTCATCATACATACTGTACACACACTCATCATACATACTGTACAAACACACACTCATCATACATACTGTACACACACTCATCATACAGACTGTACAAACACACACTCATCATACATACTGTACACACACACATACTCATCATACATAATGTACACACACTCATCATACATACTGTACACACACTTATCATACATACTGTACACACACACACTCATCATACATACTGTACACACACACATCATACATACTGTACACACACACACACTCATCATACATACTGTACACACACACACTCATCATACATACTGTACACACACACTCATCATACATACTATACACACACACTCATCATACATACTGTACACACACACACTCATCATACATACTATACAGACACACTCATCATACATTCTGTACACACACACACTCATCATACATACGGTACACACACACTCATCATACATACTGTACACACACTAATCATACATACTGTACACACACTCATCATACATACTGTACAAACACACACACTCATCATACATGCTGTACACACACACACTCATACATACTGTACACACACACACTCATCATACATACTGTACACACACACACTCATCATACATACTGTACGCACACACTCATCATACATACTGTACGCACACACTCATCATACATACTGTACACACACTCATCATACATACTGTACAAACACACAGTCATCATACATACTGTACACACACGCTCATCATACATACTATACACACACACTCATCATACATACTGTACACACACACTCATCATACATACTGTACACACACACTCATCATACATACTGTACACACACTCATCATACATACTGTACACACTCATCATACATACTGTACAAACACACACTCATCATACATACTGTACACACACTCATCATACATACTGTACACACACACACACACTCGTCATACATACTGTACACACACACTCATCATACATACTATACACACACACTCATCATACATACTGTACACACACACACTCATCATACATACTATACAGACACACTCATCATACATACTGTACACACACACACTCATCATACATACGGTACACACACACTCATCATACATACTGTACACACACTAATCATACATACTGTACACACACTCATCATACATACTGTACAAACACACACTCATCATACATACTGTACACACACTCATCATACATACTGTACACACACACATACTCATCATACGTACTGTACACACACACATACATACTGTACACACACACACACTCATCATACATACTGTACACACACACACTCATCATACATACTGTACAAACACACACACTCATCATACATACTGTACAAACACACACACTCATCATTCATACTGTACATACACACTCATCATACATACTGTACACACACTCATCATACATACTGTACACACACACACTCATCATACATACTGTACACACACACTCATCATACATACTGTACAAACACACACTCATCATACACACTGTACAAACACACACTCATCATACATACTGTACACACACACATACTCATCATACAGACTGTACACACACACACACACACACACTCATCATACATACTGTACACACACTCATCATACATACTGTACACACACACACACACACACACTCATCATACATACTGTACACACACTCATCATACATACTGTACAAACACACACACACACTCATCATACATACTGTACACACACTCATCATACTTACAGTACAAACACACACACTCATCATACATACATTACACACACACACTCATCATACGTACTATACACACACACTCATCATACATACTGTACACACACTCATCATACATACTATACACACACACTCATCATACATACTGTACAAACACACACACTCATCATTCATACTGTACACACACATACTCATCATACATACTATACACACACACTCATCATACATACTGTACACACACTCATCATACATACTGTACACACACACTAATCATACATACTGTACACACACACTAATCATACATACTGTACACACACACATACATACTGTACACACACACACACACTCATCATACATACTGTACACACACACACTCATCATACATACTGTACAAACACACACACTCATCATACATACTGTACAAACACACACTCATCACACATACTGTACAAACACACACACTCATCATTCATACTGTACACACACACTCATCATACATACTGTACACACACACTCATCATACATACTATACACACACACTCATCATACATACTGTACACACACTCATCATACATACTGTACAAACACACACACTCATCATTCATACTGTACACACACAATCATCATACATACTGTACACACACACACTCATCATACATACTATACACACACACTCATCATACATACTGTACACACACTCATCATACATACTGTACACACACACACACACTCATCATACATACTGTACACACACACTCATCATACATACTATACACACACACTCATCATACATACTGTACACACACACACTCATCATACATACTGTACACACACACACACTCATCATACATACTGTACACACACACTCATCATACATACTGTACACACACTCATCATACATACTGTACAAACACACACTCATCATACATACTGTACACACACACTCATCATACATACTGTACACAACACACTCATCATACATACTGTACACACACTCATCATACATACTGTACAAACACACACTCATCATACATACTGTACACACACTCATCATACAGACTGTACAAACACACACTCATCATACATACTGTACACACACACACATCATCATACATACTGTCATATCATACATACACACACACTCATCATACATACTGTACACACACTTATCATACATACTGTACACATACACACACTCATCATACATACTGTACAAACACACACTCATCATACATACTGTACACACACTCATCATACACACTGTACAAACACACACTCATCATACATACTGTACACACACTCATCATACATACTGTACAAACACACACTCATCATGCATACTGTACACACACACACATACTCATCATACATACTGTACACACACTCATCATACATACTGTACACACACTTATCATACATACTGTACACATACACACACTCATCATACATACTATACACACACACTCATCATACATACTGTACACACACACACTCATCATACATACTATACACACACACTCATCATACATACTGTACACACACTCATCATACATACTGTACAAACACACTCATCATACATACTGTACACACTCATCATACATACTGTACAAACACACACTCATCATACATACTGTACACACACTCATCATACATACTGTACAAACACACACTCATCATACAAACTGTACACACACTCATCATACAGACTGTACAAACACACACTCATCATACATACTGTACACACACACATACTCATCATACATACTGTACACACACACACACACTCATCATACATACTGTACACACACTTATCATACATACTGTACACATACACACACTCATCATACATACTGTACACACACACATCATACATACTGTACACACACACACACTCATCATACATACTGTACACATACACACACTCATCATACATACTATACACACACACTCATCATACATACTGTACACACACTCATCATACATACTGTACAAACACACACTCATCATACATACTGTACACACACTCATCATACATACTGTACAAACACACACTCATCATACATACTGTACACACACTCATCATACAGACTGTACAAACACACACTCATCATACATACTGTACACACACACATACTCATCATACATAATGTACACACACTCATCATACATACTGTACACACACTTATCATACATACTGTACACATACACACACTCATCATACATACTGTACACACACACATCATACATACTGTACACACACACACACTCATCATACATACTGTACACACACACACTCATCATACATACTGTACACACACACTCATCATACATACTATACACACACACTCATCATACATACTGTACACACACACACTCATCATACATACTATACAGACACACTCATCATACATTCTGTACACACACACACTCATCATACATACGGTACACACACACTCATCATACATACTGTACACACACTAATCATACATACTGTACACACACTCATCATACATACTGTACAAACACACACACTCATCATACATGCTGTACACACACACACTCATACATACTGTACACACACACACTCATCATACATACTGTACACACACACTCATCATACATACTGTACACACACACACTCATCATACATACTGTACACACACACTCATCATACATACTGTACACACACTCATCATACATACTGTACAAACACACAGTCATCATACATACTGTACACACACGCTCATCATACATACTATACACACACACTCATCATACATACTGTACACACACACTCATCATACATACTGTACACACACACTCATCATACATACTGTACACACACACTCATCATACATACTGTACACACTCATCATACATACTGTACAAACACACACTCATCATACATACTGTACACACACTCATCATACATACTGTACACACACACACACACTCGTCATACATACTGTACACACACACTCATCATACATACTGTACACACACACTCATCATACATACTCTACACACACACACTCATCATACATACTATACACACACACACTCATCATACATACTGTACACACACACACTCATCATACATACTGTACACACACACTCATCATACATACTGTACACACACTAATCATACATACTGTACACACACTCATCATACATACTGTACAAACACACACTCATCATACATACTGTACACACACACATCATACATACTGTACAAACACACACTCATCATACATACTGTACACACACACATACTCATCATACATACTGTACACACACACATCATCATACATACTGTACACACACTTATCATACATACTGTACACATACACACACTCATCATACATACTGTACACACACTCATCATACATACATACTGTACAAACACACACTCATCATACATACTGTACACACACTCATCATACATACTGTACAAACACACACTCATCATACATACTGTACACACACTCATCATACATACTGTACAAACACACACTCGTCATACATACTGTACACACACACACATACTCATCATACATACTGTACACACACTCATCATACATACTGTACACACACACACACTAATCATACATACTGTACACACACACACACACACACTCATCATACATACTGTACACACACTCATCATACATACTGTACACACACACATACATACTGTACACACACACACACTCATCATACATACTGTACACACACACACTCATCATACATACTGTACAAACACACACACTCATCATACATACTGTACAAACACACACACTCATCATTCATACTGTACATACACACTCATCATACATACTGTACACACACTCATCATACATACTGTACACACACACTCATCATACATACTATACACACACACTCATCATACATACTGTACACACACTCATCATACATACTGTACAAACACACACTCATCATACATACTGTACACACACTCATCATACATACTGTACAAACACACACTCATCATACATACTGTACACACACTCATCATACAGACTGTACAAACACACACTCATCATACATACTGTACACACACACATACTCATCATACATAATGTACACACACTCATCATACATACTGTACACACACTTATCATACATACTGTACACATACACACACTCATCATACATACTGTACACACACACATCATACATACTGTACACACACACACACTCATCATACATACTGTACACACACACACACACTCATCATACATACTGTACACACACACTCATCATACATACTATACACACACACTCATCATACATACTGTACACACACACACTCATCATACATACTATACAGACACACTCATCATACATTCTGTACACACACACACTCATCATACATACGGTACACACACACTCATCATACATACTGTACACACACTAATCATACATACTGTACACACACTCATCATACATACTGTACAAACACACACACTCATCATACATGCTGTACACACACACACTCATACATACTGTACACACACACACTCATCATACATACTGTACACACACACACTCATCATACATACTGTACGCACACACTCATCATACATACTGTACGCACACACTCATCATACATACTGTACACACACTCATCATACATACTGTACAAACACACAGTCATCATACATACTGTACACACACTCATCATCATACATACTACACACACACACTCATCATACATACTGTACACACACACTCATCATACATACTGTACACACACACTCATCATACATACTGTACACACACTCATCATACATACTGTACACACTCATCATACATACTGTACAAACACACACACTCATCATACATACTGTACACACACTCATCATACATACTGTACACACACACACACACTCGTCATACATACTGTACACACACACTCATCATACATACTATACACACACACTCATCATACATACTGTACACACACACACTCATCATACATACTATACAGACACACTCATCATACATACTGTACACACACACACTCATCATACATACGGTACACACACACACACACTCATCATACATACTGTACACACACTAATCATACATACTGTACACACACTCATCATACATACTGTACAAACACACACTCATCATACATACTGTACACACACTCATCATACATACTGTACAAACACACACTCATCATACATACTGTACACACACACATACTCATCATAACATACTGTACACACTCATCATACATACTGTACACACACTTATCATACATACTGTACACATACACACACTCATCATACATACTGTACACACACTCATCATACATACTGTACAAACACACACTCATCATACATACTGTACACACACTCATCATACATACTGTACAAACACACACTCATCATACATACTGTACACACACTCATCATACATACTGTACAAACACACACTCGTCATACATACTGTACACACACACACATACTCATCATACATACTGTACACACACTCATCATACATACTGTACACACACACACACTAATCATACATACTGTACACACACACACACACACACTCATCATACATACTGTACACACACACATACATACTGTACACACACACACACTCATCATACATACTGTACACACACACACTCATCATACATACTGTACAAACACACACACTCATCATACATACTGTACAAACACACACACTCATCATTCATACTGTACATACACACTCATCATACATACTGTACACACACTCATCATACATACTGTACACACACACACTCATCATACATACTGTACACACACACTCATCATACATACTGTACAAACACACACTCATCATACACACTGTACAAACACACACTCATCGTACATACTGTACACACACACATACTCATCATACAGACTGTACACACACACACACACACACACTCATCATACATACTGTACACACACTCATCATACATACTGTACACACACACACACACACACACTCATCATACATACTGTACACACACTCATCATACATACTGTACAAACACACACACACTCATCATACATACTGTACACACACTCATCATACTTACAGTACAAACACACACACTCATCATACATACATTACACACACACACTCATCATACGTACTATACACACACACTCATCATACATACTGTACACACACTCATCATACATACTATACACACACACTCATCATACATACTGTACAAACACACACACTCATCATTCATACTGTACACACACATACTCATCATACATACTATACACACACACTCATCATACATACTGTACACACACTCATCATACATACTGTACACACACACTAATCATACATACTGTACACACACACTAATCATACATACTGTACACACACACATACATACTGTACACACACACACACACTCATCATACATACTGTACACACACACACTCATCATACATACTGTACAAACACACACACTCATCATACATACTGTACAAACACACACACTCATCACACATACTGTACAAACACACACACTCATCATTCATACTGTACACACACACTCATCATACATACTGTACACACACACTCATCATACATACTATACACACACACTCATCATACATACTGTACACACACTCATCATACATACTGTACAAACACACACTCATCATACACACTGTACAAACACACACTCATCGTACATACTGTACACACACACATACACTCATCATACATAATGTACACACACTCATCATACATACTGTACACACACTCATCATACATACTATACACACACTCATCATACATACTGTACACATACACACTCATCATTCATACTGTTCACACACACACACTCATCATACATACTGTACACACACACTCATCATACATACTATACACACACACTCATCATACATACTGTACACACACACACACTCATCATACATACTGTACACACACACTCATCATACATACTATACACACACACTCATCATACATACTGTACACATACACACTCATCATTCATACTGTTCACACACAAACACTCATCATACATACTATACACACACACTCATCATACATACTGTACACACACACACTCATCATACATACTGTACAAACACACACTCATCATACATACTGTACACACACTCATCATACATACTGTACAAACACACACTCATCATACATACTGTACACACACACACTCATCATACAGACTGTACACACACACACACACACACACACACTCATCATACATACTGTACACACACTCATCATACATACTGTACAAACACACACTCATCATACATACTGTACACACACACACTCATCATACATACTGTACACACACACACTCATCATACAGACTGTACACACACACACACACTCATCATACATACTGTACACACACTCATCATACATACTGTACACACACACACACACACACACACTCATCATACACACTGTACACACACTCATCATACATACTGTACAAACACACACACACTCATCATACATACTGTACACACACTTATCATACATACTGTACACACACTCATCATACATACTGTACAAACACACACTCATCATACACACTGTACAAACACACACTCATCCTACATACTGTACACACACACATACTCATCATACATACTGTACACACACACATACTCATCATACATACTGTACACACACTCATCATACATACTGTACACACACACACTCATCATACATACTGTACACACACACACACACACACACACACACACACTCATCATACGTACTGCACACACACACACACACACACACATCATACCTACTGTACACACACACACTCATCATACAGACTGTCCACACACACACACACACACTCATCATGCATACTGTACACACACTCATCATACATACTGTACAAACACACACTCATCATACATACTGTACACACACTCATCATACATACTATACACACACACTCATCATACATACTGTACACACACACACTCATCATACATACTGTACACACACACACTCATCATACATACTATACACACACACTCATCATACATACTGTACACACACACACTCATCATACATACTGTACACACACACTCATCATACATACTGTACACACACTCATCATACATACTGTACAAACACACACTCATCATACATACTGTACACACACACATACTCATCATACATACTGTACACACACTCATCATACATACTGTACACACACACACTCATCATACATACTGTACACACACTCATCATACATTCTGTACAAACACACACTCATCATACATACTGTACACACACTCATCATACATACTGTACAACCACACACTCATCATACATACTGTACACACACACACATCATACATACTGTACACACACTCATCATACATACTGTACACACACACACACTAATCATACATACTGTACACACACACACACACACACACACACTCATCTTACATACTGTACACACACTCATCATACATACTGTACACACACACATACATACTGTACACACACACACACACACACTCATCATACATACTGTACACACACACACTCATCATACATACTGTACAAACACACACACTCATCATTCATACTGTACACACACACTCATCATACATACTGTACACACACTCATCATACATACTGTACACACACACACTCATCATACATACTGTACACACACACTCATCATACATACTGTACACACACTCATCATACATACTGTACAAACACACACTCATCATACACACTGTACAAACACACACTCATCGTACATACTGTACACACACACATACTCATCATACATACTGTACACACACACATACTCATCATACATACTGTACACACACACTCATCATACATACTGTACACACACACACTCATCATACATACTGTACACACACACACACACTCATCATACATACTGTACACACACACTCATCATACATACTGTACACACACACACTCATCATACATACTGTACACACACACACACACACACACATCATACCTACTGTACACACACACATACTCATCATACATACTGTACACACACTCATCATACATACTGTACACACACACTCATCCTACATACTGTACACATACACACACTCATCATACATACTGTACACACACACTCATCATACATACTGTACACACACACACACTCATCATACATACTGTACAAACACACACACTCATCCTACATACTGTACACACACTCATCATACATACTGTACACACACACACTCATCATACATACTGTACACACACTCATCATACATACTGTACAAACACACACACACACTCATCATACATACTGTACACACACACACACACTCATCATACATACTGTACACACACACTCATCATACATACTGTGCACACACACACTCATCATACATACTGTACACACACTCATCATACATACTGTACAAACACACACACACACTCATCATACATACTGTACACACACACACACACTCATCATACATACTGTACACACACACTCATCATACATACTGTGCACACACACACTCATCATACAGACTGTACACACACACACACACACTCATCATACATACTGTACACACACTCATCATACATACTGTACACACACACACACACACACACACTCATCATACATACTGTACACACACTCATCATACATACTGTACAAACACACACACACTCATCATACATACTGTACACACACTCATCATACATACTGTACACACACACACTCATCATACATACTATACACGCACACTCATCATACATACTGTACATACACTCATCATAAATACTGTACACACACACTCATCATACATACTGTACAAACACACACACTCATCATTCATACTGTACACACACACACTCATCATACATACTATACACACACACTCATCATACA
Source organism: Brachymystax lenok tsinlingensis (assembly GCA_030435695.1). Lineage (NCBI taxonomy): Eukaryota > Metazoa > Chordata > Actinopteri > Salmoniformes > Salmonidae > Brachymystax > Brachymystax lenok. The sequence continues at coordinate 11,528,769 of CM059786.1, read as the reverse complement.
TACTGTACACACACTCATCATACATACTGTACACACACACACACTCATCATACAGACTGTACACACACACACACACTCATCATACATACTGTACACACACTCATCATACATACTGTACAAACACACACTCATCATACATACTGTACACACACACACTCATCATACATACTGTACACACACACACTCATCATACAGACTGTACACACACACACACACACACACACACTCATCATACATACTGTACACACACTCATCATACATACTGTACACACACACACACACTCATCATACTTACTGTACACACACTCATCATACATACTGTACAAACACACAAACTCATCATACATACTGTACACACACTCATCATACATACTGTACACACACACACTCATCATACATACTATACACACACACTCATCGTACATACTGTACACACACACATACTCATCATACATACTGTACACACACACATACTCATCATACATACTGTACACACACACTCATCATACATACTGTACACACACACACTCATCATACAGACTGTACACACACACACACACACACTCATCATACATACTGTACACACACACACACACTCATCATACATACTGTACACACACACTCATCATACATACTGTACACACACACACACACTCATCATACATACTGTACACACACACACTCATCATACCTACTGTACACACACACACTCATCATACATACTGTACACACACTCATCATACATACTGTACAAACACACACTCATCATACATACTGTACACACACTCATCATACATACTGTACACACACACACTCATCATACATACTGTACACACACACACACACACACTCATCATACAGACTGTACACACACACACACACTCATCATACATACTGTACACACACTCATCATACATACTGTACACACACACACACACACACACACACTCATCATACATACTGTACACACACTCATCATACATACTGTACAAACACACACACACTCATCATACATACTGTACACACACTCATCATACATACTGTACACACACTCATCATACATACTGTACGAACACACACTCATCATACACACTGTACAAACACACACTCATCGTACGTACTGTACACACACACATTCTCATCATACATACTGTACACACACACATACTCATCATACATACTGTACACACACACTCATCATACATACTGTACACACACACACTCATCATACATACTGTACACACACACACACACACACACACACACACACACACACACACACACACACACTCATCATACATACTGTACACACACACACACACATCATATCTACTGTACACACACACACTCATCATACATACTGTACACACACTCATCATACATACTGTACAAACACACACTCATCATACATACTGTACAAACACACACACTCATCATTCATACTGTACACACACACACTCATCATACATACTATACACACACACTCATCATACATACTGTACACACACTCATCATACATACTGTACACACACACACACACTCATCATACAGACTGTACACACACACACACACTCATCATACATACTGTACACACACTCATCATACATACTGTACAAACACACACTCATCATACATACTGTACACACACACACTCATCATACAGACTGTACACACACACACACACACTCATCATACATACTGTACACACACTCATCATACATACTGTACACACACACACACACTCATCATACATACTGTACACACACTCATCATACATACTGTACAAACACACACACTCATCATACATACTGTACACACACTCATCATACATACTGTACACACACACACTCATCATACATACTATACACACACACTCATCGTACATACTGTACACACACACATACTCATCATACATACTGTACACACACACATACTCATCATACATACTGTACACACACACTCATCATACATACTGTACACACACACACTCATCATACAGACTGTACACACACACACACACTCATCATACATACTGTACACACACTCATCATACATACTGTACAAACACACACTCATCATACATACTGTACACACACACACTCATCATACAGACTGTACACACACACACACACACTCATCATACATACTGTACACACACTCATCATACATACTGTACACACACACACACACACACTCATCATACATACTGTACACACACTCATCATACATACTGTACAAACACACACACTCATCATACATACTGTACACACACTCATCATACATACTGTACACACACACACTCATCATACATACTATACACACACACTCATCGTACATACTGTACACACACACATACTCATCATACATACTGTACACACACACATACTCATCATACATACTGTACACACACACTCATCATACATACTGTACACACACACACTCATCATACAGACTGTACACACACACACACACACACTCATCATACATACTGTACACACACACACACACACACTCATCATACATACTGTACACACACACTCATCATACATACTGTACACACACACACTCATCATACATACTGTACACACACACACACACACACACACACACACATCATACCTACTGTACACACACACATACTCATCATACATACTGTACACACACTCATCATACATACTGTACACACACACTCATCCTACATACTGTACACATACACACACTCATCATACATACTGTACACACACACTCATCTTACTTACCGTACACACACACACTCATCATACATACTGTACAAACACACACACTCATCCTACATACTGTACACATACACACACTCATCATACATACTGTACAAACACACACACACTCATCATACATACTGTACACACACACACTCATCATACATACTGTACAAACACACACACTCATCATACATACTGTACACACACTCATCATACATACTGTACACAGACACACACTCATCATACGTACTGCACACACACTTATCATACATACTGTACACACACACACACTCATCCTACATACTGTACACACACACTCATCATACATGCTGTACACACACACTCAGACACATACTCACAAACACACATACGCACACTCGCTCACTCACTCATTCTCAAACACACCCTTACAGTCACACACACAGTCATCATACTGTACATGCATACACACTCACACAAACACACATGCATGCTCACACACAATCACATGAGTACAGAAAGTACACACAATTAACGGTATATGCAAATATACAGTAATTGGAGACTCGAGTCCACCCTTCTCGTGACTTGTATTTGTACTTGGACTGGATAGGCCATGATAAGCAGAATATTAGCAGCACTAGAGGGTGTGCAGTGCAGCGAGGGTGTTGTTCTGTCCCGCAGTGGGAACGACAAGCCACATCCGGCCGGCACACAGCCTACATCAGCTGGTGAGCTGCGGGGGAGCAAGCGAGTAAGGGCAAACAGGCAGGCTCCGCTCCACCTCCGATCATTGCACATTGCTCAGGCGACTCTCTTGCCTTCTAGTTAGCTACCCTTTGCCAGGGTATCCCTTTCCTGCAGTCAATGACCAAGAGTCCTCTTTGGCCTCATGGGTGGAATGTTATTCATATTTTTCATAATTTCATAATTAATAAAGTTATTTTTTTGGGGGACGAAAATGTTGTGTTTCTATCAAACAGTTTTGTTATATTTCAGTATTTTGTGATGTATATAGTGTAGTATTGGGATGCAAACTCAAAATTGTATACATTTTAAGTATTTTATCTGACATGGTGTGTTCTTTGTTTTAAGCCCTTAACTATGTGTGTGAGGTGCATAGTTTTGTTTCAAAGTAGATTTGCTTAAGACTACCAAGAATCCCTTTATGTGACCCTGATTTAGCCCACTGCAGTAAAAGGTTAAGAAACGATAGCATTGAGTTTAATAGTAAAACAACAGTCTCGCTTTTTTTTGTCCGTCTCCCCCTTGAGTATAGAAAAGTAGGCTGTGTATTTGAATTTGTGTTCTCGCTCCCTTCCATTTTCCCCACTGCATCCCATAGCCAGGTCTCCCTCTTTTCTTCATACAATACGGCTTGTTTCTTACCATTCACCCATATGACAGGCGCTACATTTTTTTCTTTCTATCGTACATTGGCGAGCCACATTTTACATTCGTAAACCATATCGCAGGCCGTTCTAAAAGTAAACGACTTGCGGACTGTACCGCTAACCATTTGTTTGGGCAAAAATTTACCAGTAGCCAGTAGCCTATACTGTATGCAAACATTTGGTGGCACAGAAAAAAGGAAAAGGGATAGCAAACAATTGATTGACTAAATAAATCCTCTTGCCACTCACTACACTATATCTAACTGGGTAAATCACTTTATTTTGAGTTCATGTGGACCCTGTGAATCCGACTTCAACACAACCAGGACTCGAGCACTGGGACTCAGACTTCAGCCCTAGGGACTCTATCTTTTATTTAACTAGGCAAGTCAGTTAAAAACAAATTCTTATTTACAATGACAGCCTACTGGGGAACAGTGGGTTAACTGCCTTGTTCAGGGGCAGAACAACAGATTTTTTTCCTTGTCAGCTCGGGATTCGATCCAGCAACCTTTCGGTTACTGGCCCAACACTCTAACCACAAGGCTACCTGCCGCCCCATTGGTGACTCAGACTTGGTCTCGAGCACAGGGGACTTGGGACTTAGTTTAGTGACTCGACTACATCACTGAGAGAATCACATTTGATTTAATTTGGGGTATCGAAATGACACAAGAATGTAGCAAATAACAAAATGTATTGATCCCCTGTCCCAGGTTCCCCAAGCTACACAGTGCAGTGATACGGACCCAGGTTCTGGTCCAGCACTACTGTGTGGCTCTGATGGCCGTGTCAGGTCGGCCTGGCTCAGGGGGGCGGAGCATACATAAACACACCTCCGTCGAGACGCTGGAGATAGTCCAGAGCCTGCTCAGCTCCGCCCAGCGATGCCCCACCCACCACGGTCACATGGTGCTGCTACGGATCCCCTCATTGGCTCTGGCAGGGTGGGCTCACCAGCGGCTGGCGTGGGTCAGACAGAGACTGGGGCTGGGGGAGCGCTTTGAGATCATCCTGGGAAACCCCAGCCAAGCCCTCAGCATAGGACAGAGCTTCACTGAGCGCATCAAGGTAGGGGATAAACCACTGGACAACTGGATGAAGAGTTCTGATTTAAGATTTGCTGTTGGCTTTTAGATCACAATGAGTCAGATTACATGGACAGGGGGGACCTGATCCTAGATCAGCACTCTAATCTGAGACACAATGAATCAGATTACATGGACAGGGGGGACCTGATCCTAGATCAGCACTCTAATCCGAGACACAATGAATCAGATTACATGGACAGGGGGGACCTGATCCTAGATCAGCACTCTAATCTGAGACACTTGATACATACAGATCCTGGTTAGCCACATGACAGATAGCTATCCATATCACAGTTAGTTGACCGGATTGTAAAACAATCTCAATATTTTGAAGGTTACATATATTAAAACTGGCAGGATGAAAAGACTATATATTAGGTTGGATTGTTGGTGTTGGTATGGGCTACCATGGTGGTGTGCTATTAAGAACACAGGGGGAGGAGTACAGATTAAAAGGGCTAACCTGGTGAAATGGTTAAGGGAATATACAGTACCAGTCAAATGTTTGGACACACCTACTCATTCCAGGGTTTTTCTTTATTTCTGGTTGAGACAATGCCTAGAGTGTGCAAAGCTGTCGTCAAGGCAAAGGGTGGCTACTTTGAAGAATCTCAAATATAAAATGTATTTTGATTTGTTTAACACTTTTTTTGGTTACTACATGATTCCATGTGTTATTTCATACTTTTGATGTCTTCACTATTATTATACAATGTAGAAAATAGTAAAAAAAAATAAAGAAAACCCCTTGAATGTGTAGGTCTAAGCGTTTGACTGGTACTGTAGGTGGGATGGTAACAGATGTTTTTTCTGTTCAATAAAACATCCAGGTAAACACCCAGGTTGAAGAGCTATACATTACACATCAAACATTCTACTAACACTACACATTCCCTAGTCATTCTTCCAGTCCATTAGGTAGCCACTGATTGCCTTCAGGTGAGTCCATTTTTAAAGGGATCGTCACTAGTTACCACCGCCACAAAGTCATAATTATGTCTAAACCTATTTCTAAAATTTGATCCTCTTGAAATCTGATTTGAAACCCTAATATTAAAGGGAAACTTCACGATTGTTCTACTTCATATTCATCATCTCCAGCACCACCCCAACATCAACATATGTGATCATGGCGTGTTTCAATGTTTTGTAGTAAAAAAAAGATTTAGGAAAATAAGTGTTTCCAATGACGTCATTGGTGTGCATCGTGTGATTTTGACCAATTGTGAGTTGGCATTGCCTACTAATTGTCTACTAATTGGTTGATGATGTCATTGGAAACACTCTACTCAACTTTCTTTTCTACATAACGTAGACATTTTCCACATTTTGTTACGTTACAGCCTTATTCTAAATTGGATTAAATAGTTTTTTCCCCCTCATAAATCTACACACAATACCCCAAAATGACAAAGCAAAAACAGGTTTTTAGAATTTTTTATAAATGTATACAAAAAAAAAACATTTAATATCACATTTACATAAGTATTAATACCCTTTACTAAGGACTTTGTTGAAGCACCTTTGGCAGCGATTACAGTACCGAGTCTTCTTGGGTATGACGCTACAAGCTTGGCACACCTGTATTTGGGGAGTTTCTCCCATTCTTCTCTGCAGATCCTCTCAAGCTCTGTCAGGTTGAATAGGGAGCAATGCTGCACAGCTATGATGAATATGAAGTAGATTTTTTTTTTTTAAACCCTAACCTGAAATTAAAAATCAAATGTTTGTTTTCATGGATTTCTACAGTATATAGCCAATTCTAACTTTGTGGCTGTGATAACTAGTGACAACCATTTAAAGGTTGAGTGGGTGTGGCAGAAGGTCTGCCTCTGGAACAGGAAGTGGATGGGATTGGTTGGTGTTAAAGTCAGTCAATGTGAGTGGGCAGAATTTTCTGCTGCCACCTTAAATATGCTACATATTTTAATTACAGGATGTCCATTCAGTGTGCTACTGTAAGTGGTTGGGGGGCTGTAGGGGAAGGAAGATGGTCTCGGAGCCGCCCATTAGCAGGTGGTGGAATAGCTTGGGTAACTGGCCGCCCAAGAAATACCACAGGAAGTTGCTCTGGTGGGGGGCGGAGCAGAACACTGATGCGGTTTAATGGCCACTGGAATGGACTCTGGGGGTACAATGGAAGCCAGGGTCTTCTTGGGGGCCAGGCTGGACGCTTGGACTCGGACTAGTGCAGACCTGACAAAATGGGACTGACTTAGGATCTCGGATTGCAGAAGGTACAATACCGGATCCTGGGAATAAGTGAGGTAGAGACTGGGAACTTTTTTATAAGAGACTTGGAGAAAGGCTGGCATAAGTGGGGACTGGTTAGAGGACAGCTTATACGGTTGTTGGTAGGCTGGTAGGCTGGAGATCTCTTGTTGTCCATACACTCGATTTGCCGCTTTATTGCCCTAATTTTCTCCCAGAAGGTGAACACTCTGTCGGCTGGTGATCTGTTCTCCATTTCCACCGCGATAGCCTGATCCGGAATATAGGTGGGATGGTAACACATGCTTTAAAAAGAAATAACACATCCAGGTAAACACCCAGGTTGAAGAGCTATACATTACACATCAAACATTCTACTAACACTACACATTCCCTAGTCATTCTTCCAGTCCATTAGGTGATTGCCTTCAGGTGAGTCCATTGAAAGAGTGAGTGGGTGTGACAGAAGTACTGCCTCTGCAAAAGGAAGCGGATGGAACTGGTTGGTGGGAATGTCAGTCAATGTGAATGGGCGGAATTTCCTACATTATTAGATCTGTTATTGTTCTTGGTTAAAGCCTGTGTGTGTGTGTGTGTGTGTTGTGTCAAGGCATGGCTGAAGATCCAGGAGACAGACTGGGTTCCCCGTACCTACCTGGAGCTAGAGGCTCTCCCCTGTATCCTCATCCTCTCTGGGGCATACCCCCTGGGAGAATCCCTACCCAGGTACACACACATAGTACCTGTATATTTATCCTGATTGGTTGACTTATTGATTGGTTGATTGATGTATTTTCTCTCTCCTCCAACCAGATCACTGAAGTACTGTGACCTGCGTGTGATAAGCTCCTCCTACCTGCAGCGCACATCATTGGAGGAGGAGCTGGGATTGGCTGCCTACCTGATGAGGGTGGAGTCCCAGGGGTCACAACCCCACAGCCACATCCCCGGCCCCGGTAGCGACCTATCAGAGAGCGACCGGGACAAACTCAGCAGTACCAACAAGGAGGAGGAGGAGGGGGGAGAGAACGGTGAGCGATGGAGCTCCATCCACTGGCCAAATTCAATTCAATGAAATACAACACAATTCTAGCTATTCAATAACACACTATACTTTCAATATTGGTGTTTCTAACCTTAAACAACACATTTGGCTGTTTATAACAGTCAACTCATCTCTGTATACATCCCTTACCCTCTTCTTCCTCTCCTGTCTTCCCTCTAGCTCTGAAGTCGGAGCTCCCTGGTTTGGGTCATTTCCCTCCCCCTCACTCAGCCCCCCAGCCCCTCCGACCCTTCTCCGACAGCAGTGCTGCGGCCACCCTCCATCTCCACACCACCCCCGAACCCCATCACTCCTCCCCTGTCCAAACCCGAACCCACCTAACCCCTCCGACACTCAGCGCTGGCCCTCCAAGTCAACCTCCTCTGAGTCCTCCTCCACCCTTCCCCCCTTCCCCCTTCAGAGCTGCTCCTGGGCGCGGGGGGTGAGCCGCCCCCCCTCCGTGCTGCTGTCCCGGGCGCTCTATGACATCATCACGGCGTGCGACGGGAGCGGACTGCCTCGCTGCACCTCCTTCCTGCCGCACCTGTCTGTAGCCTGGGCCAGCTCCTTTAGGTAGGAACAAACACACACACACACACCTCACCTGTCTGTAGCCTGGGCCAGCTCCTTTAGGTAGGAACAAACACACACACACACACCTCACCTGTCTGTAGCCTGGGCCAGCTCCTTTAGGTAGGAACAAACACACACACACACCTCACCCGTCTGTAGCCTGGGCCAGCTCCTTTAGGTAGGAACAAACACACACCTCACCTGTCTGTAGCCTGGGCCGGCTCCTTCAGGTAGGGACAAACACACACACCTCACCTGTCTGTAGCCTGGGCCAGCTCCTTTAGGTAGGAACAAACACACACACACACACCTCACCTGTCTGTAGCCTGGGCCAGCTCCTTTAGGTAGGGACAAACACACACACACACCTCATCTGTCTGTAGCCTGGGCCGGCTCCTTCAGGTAGGGACAAACACACACACACACCTCATCTGTCTGTAGCCTGGTCCAGCTCCGTCAGGTAGGGACAAACACACACACACACACCTCATCTGTCTGTAGCCTGGTCCAGCTCCGTCAGGTAGGGACAAACACACACACACACACCTCATCTGTCTGTAGCCTGGTCCAGCTCCGTCAGGTAGGGACAAACACACACACCGCACCTGTCTGTAGTCTGGGCCGGCTCCACATGCTGTATATTAATGTTTCCTTTGCTTTCCTTTCCTCTGTATCAGACCTCTGCTGAGTAAGATGATGACATGTACAGAACAGTCTCTGTATTACCGCCAGTGGACCATTCCAAGGCCTTGCCACATGGACAGCAGCAACCGCCCCACAGAGGGACGCACGGACAACTTCCATCCCCGCAGACTGCTGCTCAGCGGGCCCCCACAGGTACACATGCACACACACACTGGTGACAGACTCACACACACACACACACACACTATTGTGACTGCTGGAACCTGTTCAGGTGGGGAAGACAGGGGCGTACCTCCAGTTCCTGGGCATCCTGTCTCGTATGCTGATCAGACTGATGGAGGTGGACATCTATGACGAGGAAGATATCAACACCAGTGAGTTACCATGACAACACTCCCTGGCCTCAACTCCATAACTACCACGACCGTCCACTCTGCGCTAGTCTTAATAATATGCATCACATGTGTGTAATACACTTTGAATGAATTACAGTACAGTATATAGCTTCCATGAAGAGGTTATTTTAAGTAGCTATTTGCTGGTATAGACGTCTGTGTGTTGTATACACAACATGTGTAATGCATTATGAATGAATAAAATAGGTTTCCATGCATGTATAGGTGTTTATTAAGGACCCATGAGCTGTTATGAATGATTTATGAATGTAAACGTGTGTGTGTGTGTGTGTGTTGTATAGGTGGCCAGCTGGAGTGTGTCCAGTACCACCCAGCCTGTGCCCCCTGGCCGATAACAGACACACTGAGGGGCATGCCCTTCGACTACACCATTCACAACCCCAAATATGAAGACATCAGCACTGTTTATTGCCCTGACTACTACCCCAACACTGACGGTAAGATTATCATTATCATTATTATGATTGTGAGATTTACTAGATTATGTCATTGTCTTGGACCTCCTGATCTCTTTTTCTACAATTTCTAGCTTGGCTGAGCTCCGTACGCTCTTAGAAAAAAAGGGTTATTCCGCTGTTATTCTGTTAACTAACCCCCTGCCCCTGCTCTGTCCCCAAGGAAATCCCAGACGTAAGGAGGACGTGTATCTGCGGAGGCGTACGGCCAGGATCAAACTGTCCAAATACGCAGCCTACAACACCTACCACCACTGTGAACAGTGTCACCAGTACACGGGCTTCAACCCCGGATACCAGGTGAGCAGAGAACACACACACAGTTTATTCTTAGTTGTACCAATCATTGCTCAGTTGGTCTACTGTGTGTGTATAGATGTGTGATAATGTATTCTAGACCTGCCGATAGATAATAACGTGTTCCACCATATACTTTACCTGTAGATGTATGAATCGCTGCTGCATGCCTTCACCTTCTCCCACCTGCTGCTGGGGGAGGAGATCCAGCTCTACTTCATCATCCCCAAGTCTAAACAACACCACTTCAGCTTCAGCCAACCAGGAGGCCAGCTGGAGAGCATGAGACTGCCCCTCACCTCCGATTGGGTAACTAAGCCCCTTACCCCTACTACTAACCATAATACCCATTCTCTACCCTTCTTCCTCAAGGGTGCGCTTGTTCACTTATGGGTGTAAGAAAATGTGGTACAAACTCCTTACAGCAATCCAGTGCCTTTCAATCTGCTAGGGGGGTGAGCAAGAACACAAGTCAAGGAGAAGAGTAGAGAATCAGACCACAGCCATACATTTACATTAACCCTTACAGAATGCACTGCCTAATTTCACCACCCAAGTTCCTGTTTTCCTCATCTGCCAACCTTTCTTTGTTTCTCTCTTTCTCTCTTTCTTTCTTGCTTTCTTTCTTTTCTATACACCTTCCCTATCTGAAACCTCCTCTATATACAGACCTACAAAGTATAGAAGCTCTAAGATCATCAAATCTTTGCAGAACCCACTCGGACTTTTATATACCGCTGTATGTTTCTCCTTTCCCCCATCAGAACCCAGACTGCATCAAGAGCCCCATCTTCACCCCGACAACGGGTCGTCATGAGCACGGCCTGTTCAACCTGTACCACGCCATGGACGGGGCGGCCCACCTCCACATCCTGGTCATCAAGGAGTACGAGATGGCTGTCTATAAGAAGTACTGGCCCAACCACATCATGCTGGTGCTGCCCACCGTCTTCAATGGAGCCGGCATCGGTACGCTAACTACCTCCACTCTCTTTCCCATTCACTCACTACCTCTCTCACTCTCTCTCTCACAATTTGTCTATCTCTCACCCTCCCCCCTGTTGTGGAGTGAGTGAGTGAGTGATTAAGTGTGAGAGAGAGAGAGAGAGAGAGAGAGAGAGAGAGAGAGAGAGAGAGAGAGAGAGAGAGAGAGAGAGAGAGAGTACACACAACAGACAGACTATCTAACAACATGAGACGCACTAACACGGAAATATAACAACAGTGTTTCCCGATGTCTCCCTCCCTCCCCCAAGGTGCTGCCCACTTCCTGATCAAGGAGCTGTCCTATCACAACCTGAAGCTGGAGCGCAGGCACAGGCTGGAGGGAGGGGAGCCGCCAGCCGACGTCTGGCCCTTCATCATAGTCTCCGATGACTCCTGCGTCATGTGGAACGCCGTGGACCTGGACTCACACAGGCATACACACACACTCACTCAAACACACACATTCACAATGCTACACACACATCAACACAATGTTTTTTTTTTAGATTGATGTTTTGAAAGTATTGTCCTCGCAGAGCTATGTAATCATCTCTCTTTGTCTTTTTCTCTCTGTGTCTGTTTCCTCTCTCTCGCCTCCAGTACCTCAGGGCCTGTAGAGAGGAACGTGTCTCTGAAGCAGGTGCTGCAGCACATGGAGTCGTGTCCTGACCTCACCCAGTACGGCCTCTGTGGGATCAGGAAGTGGGGAGGTCGCTCCCCGGGTCAGGGGAAGGGGGGAGGAGCTCGTCACGAGGAACCATTCTCCAGAGGACACCTCCACGACTTCCTGCTTCTCAATGTGGATCTGACCCAGGACGTCCAATACAACGAGAACAGGTGAGACAGTAGGATAGAATAGTCAAATATTATCACATTTTAGTAGACGCTCTTATCCAGATGAACTAAGGTTAAGTGCCTTGCTAAAGGGTACAACGACAGATTTTTCACCTAGTCAGCTCAGGGATTCTAACCAGAAACCTTTTAGTTACTGGCCCAACGCTCTTAAACGCTAGGCTACCTGCTGCCGAATATGAAAGAATGGAATGGAGTACAATACAACCAGAATGGATGAGAGAGGACAGACACTTTACTTCACATAAGTAATTGTTATTGTAAGAGTGTGGTTGCTAGGTTGAAGGGGTTTCTATGTGAAACACATCACTCTTCCTCTTTCTCACTCTTGTTTTTGTCTTCCTTCTCTCACTCCACTCTCTTCCTCCTCTTCCTCTCTTCCTCTGCTCCCCCTCTCCTCTTCTTCCCCCTCAGGTTCATGTGTGATGATGTGGACTTCACCCTGCGAGCCCACAGTGCTGGTCTGCTCATCTGTCGTTTCAACAACTTCAGTGTGATGAAGAAACAGATCGCTATCGGAGGATACCGTACCTTCATCATCAAGACCAAGGTACAGTCTTACACAAACACACACACACACATACACAAAACCACACGCACACATACAATAAAATACGCAGACATACACAAAACCACACACACACTTCACCACCTTCAGCATCTTGAGGTACAGTGGCACACGACGTATGATCAAATGTAGTGTTCATATCCCTCTAATGTAATATCTCAGTTCTGGGGCTCAATTCAATCCGTATTGCTGAAGTTCCGCGTTATAGCGCGATTTACATTTTTAGGTCATTTCTGATTGAGCCGGTGGCGAGTACCGTGAATCCAGTCTCCGCCAATTCGAGGAACATTACTTTGAAATTGTATATCGCGCTGTAAGGCGGAACATCAGCAATATGTTTTGAATCCAGTCGCAAATTTTGTCTAATGTTCATGCTTTGACCATTGCAATGTTGATGTAATGTGTGGTTTCAGATAACTGACGTCCCCACCTCCATCCAGCCGTCACAGTATATCTGTGCCCCGGACAGCCAGCATCCATTCCTGGCCACGCCTGCACAGCTACTGCTAGAGAAATACCTGCAACACACCAGTCAACGCCTGTTCCCCCTCAGCGCACGCAACTACACACACCCCATTCTGTCTGTAGACTGCTACCTCAACCTGGGGCCTGAGGTACACACATACACAAATACATATGTGATTGTTTCGATGTCAGATCACTCAATGGTGCGTTTTTTTCTCTCCCTCCCTCCTCCCTCTCTAGGTGACGGTGTGTTTTGTGAGTTCCAGACCTCACTCCGTCAACATCAGTACTGCAGAGCTGCTGTTCAGCGGCCTGCTGCTCTGCTTCTGTGATTCCTTTGTCACACCAGGCTTTCTTAAGAAGTTTCACTTCCTTAAAGGTACACGCACAAATACCCATGCAGGCACATACATTTAGGGAAAGACCCAGATGCAGACAGTGTCGAAGTAACAAAAGTCTGTTACTAGAACAGCGGGCAGGCAAAACGACAGGTCAAGGGCAGGCAGAGGTCAGTAATCACGATCAGTCCAAAAGGTACAGAACGGCAGGCAGTCTCAGGGTCAGGGGCAGGCAGAGGTCAATAATCCAGTGTGTTCCCACCCGGGATTTGGCTGGGAACACTGTGCCTCACAGACCTGCTTCCCTATTCCCGTTGCCAGACACGAGGTGGAAAGGATGGTCTCGGGGTCCGAGGGTGTAGCCGCGGGGCTATAGCGGCATGACAGGGCATCCGGCTTTATGTTCTTGGATCCTGGTCGGTAGGAGAGGGAGAAGTTGAACCGGGGGAAGAGCAAGGCCCACCTAGCTTGCCTGGAATTGAGACGCTTGGCGGTGCAGAGATATTCCAGGTTCGTGTGGTCGGTCCACACAATGAAGGATGTTCCGCCCCCTCCAGCCATTGCCTCCACTCCTCCAACGCCATCTTCAACGTGAGAAGCTCACGATTCACCACATTGTAGTTCCTCTCCATGGCGTTGAGGCGATGGGAGAAGAAGGCGCAGGGATGTAACTTGAGGTCAAGGGCAGAACGCTGAGACAGGACAGCCCCCACTCCGACATCCGAAGCATCGGCCTCCACCACAAACTGGCGAGATGGGTCAGGATGAACCAAGATGGGAGCTGTGGTGAAACGGTGTTTGAGATCCCGGAACACCCGGTCAGCAGCTGAGGACCACGTGAACGGAACCTTGGGAGAGGTGAGTGCAGACAGGAGGGAAGCCAGGGTGTTTTAACCCCAGATAAAGCGGTGATAAAAGTTTCAGAATCCCAGGAAACATTGTAACTGCATCCTGGACGTAGGCTGAGGCTAATCCACCACTGCTCTCACCTTCCCGGGATCCATCTGTACACTCCTTGCAGCGATGATGTAACCCAGAAAGGGGATGGTGGAGCGATGGAATTTGCACTTCTCCACTGTCACAAAAAGCTGGTTCTCCAGGAGGTGTTGGAGAACCTGTCGGACATGGAGCACGTGTTCTTGGGCGGAGCGGGAGAAGTTGAGGATGTCGTTGAGGAAGACGAACCGGTTCAACATGTTGCGGAGAACATCATTAACCAGAGCCTGGAACACAGCAGGGGCGTTGGTAAGGCCAAATGGCATGACCAGATACTAGTAGTGACCGCTAGCCGTGTTGAAGGCGGTCTTCCACTCATTCCCTTCCCGTATCCACACCAGGTTGTAGGCGTTCCGTAGGTCCAGATTGGAGAACACGGTGGCCCCCTGGAGCAGCTCGAAGGCCGAGGAGATGAGTGGTAGTGGGTAGCGGTTCTTCACCGTGATGTCGCTGAGGCCCCTATAGTCGATGCACGGTTTTGCCCTTCTTCTCCACAAAGAAGAACCCTGCGCCGGCGGGGGAGGCAGAAGGACGGATGAATCCTGCATTTAGGGAGTTCTCAATGTAGGTCTCCATGGCTTTGGTCTCCCTGGACCCGACAGAGAGTACAGTCGTCCCCAGGGTGGAGTGGTGCCTGGGAGAAGGTCAATCCCGCAGTCATAGGGTCGGTGCGGCGGAAGCGAAGTGGCCCGGGTCTTACTGAACACCTCCCGGAGGTCCTGGTACTCTGCGGGAATGGCGGAAAGGTCCGGGGCAACTTCCAAGCCCACAGGAAGACGTCCCAGGGCAGGTTGCGCTGACTTCAGACAATGGGTGTGGCAGAACGGGCTCCAGCCCATAATGGCACCAGCAGTCAAGTCTATGATGGGATTGTGTTGCTGGAGCCAAGAGAATCCCAATACCACGAGAACCTGAGGAGACTTAAATCAGCATAGATTGGATTGCCTTGTTGTAGCCCCTCTCACAATACCATGGGAGTTGGTATTGTGAGTTACCCGGCCTATAAGGCGCCCGTCCAGCGCTCTAACATCCATGGGAATGGAGAGGGGCTGAGTGGGGATGCCCAGCTTGGACGCTAGGGAAGCGTCCAAAAAAACTCTCATTGGCCCCAGAGTCAATGAGTACCCGGAGAGATTTATACCCCACAGCAGGATGGCATGGAAAGGGGGGCGAGTAAGGGGAGAGGAAAAGTTCTCCATAAGGCCCACCAGGGTACTTGCCCCTTGATGAGCCTGTTTTTTTAATGGGCATGTAGCTACGAAATGTCCCATAGTTCCACAATATAGACAGCTCTGGGTGTGGAGTCGGCGTAAGTGTCAATCTAGCCCTGCCCAGGTGCCTGGACTCCGAAGGAGGCGAGTCGGCAGCCCTCTGTGATTCCTGAGAGAACTTGTGTGATGTCGGGTTCACTCGGACATGTAGACTTCGGGGGTCTCCGGGATTCTTTGGAGGCGAGGTGGGAATCGAGGGCAAACAAGGGCGACAGGGCACAGATTCCCTCTCCCTCTTACATTCTCAAAGCCGCTCATCGATCCGGATGGTCAAGGCTATGAGGGAGTCAAGGTCCATGGGTAGCTCCCCACGAACTTCCGCCACAAAATCCTCTAGACTGAGGCAGACGGCGGACTGTTGCTCCCACCCCGCTGTAGTCCAGGCGAGTGCCCTCCCAGACATCAGCGTTATGATGTAGCCCTATCCTAGAGCGGTCCGAGGGGAACGAAGAAGGCTGCAGCTCAAAAATGAGGGCGCACTGGGAGAGAAAAGCCCGGCAGGTTCTGGAATCTCCAGCGTAGGGCTCCGGAGGAGGTAAGCAGGTTTCTCGGGACACTGGGGTAGGCTGGGAAATTACGAGTGTGACCTGCTGCCCAGTGGGCAATCCGCGGGATTGCTCCAGCAAAGTCTCGAACGTCTGGTCATGGCGTTCTGCCAGGGTATGGAGTCAATCCATAAGACATTGCAGTAACTCCTCGTGTCGTCCAATGGTGGCTCCTTGCAGGGATACAGCATTGTGGAGCTGGTCCGAGTCTGCTGGGTCGGTCAGGGCCAGTTCGTACTATCATGTTTCAGGAGAAGACCCAGATGCACACAGTGTTGAAGTAACAAAAGTGTATTACTAAAACAGGGGGCAGGCAAAACGACAGGTCAAGGGCAGGCAGAGGTCATTAATCCAGTGTGGTGGGACAAGGTACAGGACGGCAGGCAGGCTCGGGTCCAGCGCAGGCAGAATGGTCAAAACCGGGAAAACTAGAAAAGAGGAACTTTAGAAAAGACATGAGCAAGGGGGAAACCGCTGGTAGGCTTGACGAACAAAACGAACTGGCAACAGACAAACAAAGAACACAGGGGATAATGAGGGGAAATGGGAGACACCTAGTGGGGGGTGGAGACTAGCACAAAGACAGGTGAAACAGATCAGGGTGTGACACTTACATACACACACACACACAAAGTCATCACATCCTCAAAGGTATTCTCTCTTCCCTCCTCCAGGGGCGATTCTGTGTGTGATATGTGCTGACCGCAGCTCTCTGAGACAGACAGTGGTGAGGCTGGAGCTCGAGGACGAGTGGAGATTCCGGCTGAGTGACGAGTTCCAAACAGCCAACGCTAAAGAGGACCGCCCCCTCTTCTTCCTCACAGGGAAACACATATGAACTCCCGTAACCCTCACCGTGTGGCCTGCAGTGGGGTCAAAACAGAAAGCCAAAAACTGGCTGTATTCTTCTGGTGGATCAAGCCAATAACCCATAGACAGTAGTTGGTAGTGAATATAGCTACAGTTGAAGTCGGAAGTTTACATACAATTAGGTTGGAGTCATTAAAACTCGTTTTTCAACCACTCCACAAATTTCTTGTTAACAAACTATAGTTTTGGCAAGTCGGTTAGGACATCTACTTTGTGCATGGCACAAGTAATTTTTCCAACAATTGTTTACAGACAGACTTATTCAGTTATAATTCACTGTATCACAATTCCAATGGGTCAGAGGTTTACATACATTAAGTTGACTGTGCCTTTAAACATCTTGGAAAATTCCAGAAAATTATATCATGGCTTTAGAAGCTTCTGATAGGCTAATTGACATCATTTGAGTCAATTGGAGGTGTACCTGTGTATGTATTTCAAGGCCTACCTTCAAACTCAGTGCCTCTTTGCTTGACATCATGGGAAATTAAAAAGAAATCAGCAAAGACTGGTTCATCCTTTGGGGGAGTTTCCATATGCCAGAAGGCACCATGTTCATCTGTAAAAACAATAGTATGCAAGTATAAACACCATGGGACCACGCAGCTGTCATACCGCTCAGGAAGGAGACGCATTCTGTCTTCTAGAGATGAACGTACTTTGGTGTGAAAAGTGCAAATCAATCCCAGAACAACAGCAAAGGACTTTGTGAAGATGCTGGAGGAGACGGGTACAAAAGTATCTATATCCACAGTGAAACAAGTCTTATATCGACATAGGCCGCTCAGCAAGGAAGAAGCCACTGCTCCAAAGCTGCCATAAAAAAGCCAGACTATGGTTTGCAACTACACATGGGGTCAAAGATCGTACTTTTTGGAGAAATGTCCTCTAGTCTGATGAAATAAAAATAGAACTGTTTGGCCATAATGACCATCGTTATGTTTGGAGGAAAAAGGGGGAGGCTTGCAAGCCGAAGAACACCATCCCAACCGTGAAGCACGGGGGTGGCAGCATAATGTTGTGGGGGTGCTTTGCTGCAGCAGGGACTGGTGCACTTCACAAACTAGATGGCATCATGAGGAGGGAAAATGACGTGGATTTATTGAAGCAACATCTCAAGACATCGGTCGGGAAGTTAAAGCTTAGTCGCAAATGGGTCTTCCAAATGGACAATGACCCCAAGCATACTTCCAAAGTTGTGGCAAAATGGCTTAAGGACAACAAAGTCAAGGTATTGGAGTGGCCATCACAAAGCCCTGACCTCAATCCTGTAGACAATTTGTGGGCAGAACTGAAAAAGCGTGTGCGAGCAAGGAGGCCTTACAAACCTGACTCAGTTGCACCAGCTCTGTCAGGTGGAATGGGCCAAAATTCACCCAACTTATTGTGGGAAGCTTGTGGAAGGCTAACTGTAATGTTTGACCCAAGTTAAACAATTTAAAGGCAATGCTACCAAATACTAATTGAGTGTATGTAAACTTCTGACCCACTGGGAATGTGATGAAAGAAATAAAATCTGAAATAAATCATTCTCTCTACTATTATTCTGACATTTCACATTCTTAAAATAAAGTGGTGATCCTACCTGACCTAAGACAGGGAAATTTTACTAGGATTAAATATCAGGAATTGTGAAAAACTGAGTTTAAATGTATTTTGCGAAGGTGTATGTAAACTTCCGACTTCAACTGTATGAGTCTGGGGCTGGTAGGGCTCTGTTCACTGTAGTATTACTTTAGTATCAACTACAAATTACTACAATACTCCTATTAACCCTCCACCTCTCTGTTGTGATGTGTTAAAAAGCAATCATTCCGCAGTGTCTGCCACCGTTCATATTGTAGTTTATTGTATTTTTGATGAGTGTATTTTGTACAAATATTATTTTTGTAGACGTTTGTTTTGCCTGGGCTTTTGTGATGAAATATTTTGTGTCATGTAAAAAGTACTTATCTATGTAATGTTTTCTTTAGTGTCTTCATAACAATGTTCGTTACAAAAGCGTTACGTGTATGTGTATGTGGTTGTAATTTCTGGCGCTCAGTGTTTGTAGCCAACTGATGATCACTATGAAACTTGAATCCATATCCTATGTAATGGATGTGTAAATGTACGTATTTTGAAAACGCTCTCAATCTCTGATGCCTTCTATTGGTTATACACCAGTCCAGGTTTGTGTACATTCTGAATGATGTATCTGTTTTACTATGATCTACTTCTTGGGGGTAGTTACACAGTTAACCGGGTCTTTAAACAAGGCCTTCTCCATCTCATGCCCTGGGGAGCCAGCCCAGCACCAACACCCCTGTTTCTAATAATCAACTAATCGCAGGTTTCAGTCTGGACCTGGATTAGTTAGTGCTGGGGGGTGTTGAGGTGACTGGTGCGGGCCGCCTCCCTGATGGACCTACTAGCTTCACTTACGCCTGTGGATCTTCTCTTGGCCTCACAGGTTGGGTTAACTCCCACCGTGCGTTGGTATGAGCCACTTTCCAGGTGAGGGGGGCCTTCCTGTCCTCCTACCCTGAGCTGAGTTAGCAGTGGAGCCCTGAGTTCCACTTTATCAACAGGGTCACCGCTCCTGGTCTATCCCTGCTTGCCACAGCGGTTAGCTCACTTTTTCCTACTGATTACACTTCAGGGGTAGTTTGTGACTCGGTATACTACGCGTCAGCGGGGGCTATTTTTGTGTACAACACCAACGATCCAATAATTATTTATAGTCCACTCTGTACTACTTGATTACGTGGTGCGACTCTTACTGCGTGGATACGTTCCGCCACGAGGTTAAACTATTATAAACGCGGAATAATCTCAGACACTCCTACTAGCGGCTGGTCTTCCCTATCTAATTGACTGGACAGCACCCTCATGGGTGAGTCACACTAGCTAAGTCCCAGGTATAGGGTTTCAGATAAAACTAACTGCACTTCGTCTGGGTAGAGAACAAACTATAGACACCCTGTGCTCCTTTAATGTGCTTTTTACATAGTTACCTTCAAGCCCCCCTTTGGTTTCCTGCTCAAGCCCACAATATGGTCTGGCCGCAGGCTACCTAAGGTGTACCCCTGAGCCTAGTTGTTATAATGTTACTCTAATTCTTTACTATTTATTCAACCAATAAATTAACTAATTAATGACAACCAGTAACACTTCTATTTTGGTTCCACAGCTTCACACCTGATGGATTTTATTTATTTTTTATTTAGCTATTTTCATGCAGTATCTTCTAACAATATACATTAAATTCAGGTCTTACCTTGCACCAAAGTGTTCCAATACATCAATCAGCTCCTGTCTTCCCCAGAATCTCCTTTTCTCTGTCTTTTACATTGGTTTTTATACACTTTTTGCCCAAGCCCATGTCCCCTTTGACTACAGCCTCACAACACATCATCCCCCTTACACGTGACATCTAAGCAAAGTTACATAACAAATTGTCTCGTTCACCCAGTATATCTACACACGACAATCTGTGGTGTCATCTGCTTCACGACCCATGTGCCATCAGGCAACTCCACCAGCTCCATCCCAGGGCTCGAGTTCCACTGGTAGGTCATATTGACTAGGCTCATTCATGACAACGGGGAGCGAAAGCCTACACAACCCTACTCTGAACGTTGACTCACTTCACAAATCTCTCACAGCAACTGTAGTGTCTCACCTCTAGGGGGTGGTGTCTCCCTCTTTAACACCAGAGACTGAACCCTATCTATGGCCAGCAGAGGGCCGCACACACTATAAGTTTACATGACTGACAGTGGAAACTATATTGCCACTAGGCTCAGTACATCTAGTCCAATTGAAATTTGTCACCCCAATCAGAATCCTATGCTAACTTTTTTTCTTAATTGAAGCTATTAAATTATAGTTTGCTCTCATTTGTTCCAGTACAATTCAACAACATTAATTACAACATTTTCATTGATTGTAAACAACAGTTCTATATTCCTTTCGGATTTATTCACCACAATATGGGAGTGATTCAAGGCTGCCAGGTCATTTGCAGTATGACCACCAGTACAGTGCACCTTCTTCGACAAAGAACTCACTTGAGTTATCTGATTAGAATCTTTGTCTTGCAATCTTGTCTTTGAATTAGACATTACAATATGATACAGTACTATATACAATGTTACAATAACACAAGATGTTGTGGGGCTGCACACTGTTTCTCAGATGTATAGAATTCACTAAAGTCACAGCCAATCTGGTCATTGCTGGCTGTGATGTAGGATGGGATGGGACATAAACCTAACAAATTCAATGACTCATTTCTATAAACGGGGGGAGGAAAAAAACACAAAATTCACAGAGAATACATTACATAAGATGAAGAAAGAATACCCAGAGCCGCAGCTCAGGTGTCCGACCCAGAGGTGCAAGGGGGCAGACAGGGACATTCAACTGAGCCGTGTACCCTGGGTTGTAAGAGCATGTTGAGCTGACCTACTCGTCTTGCAGCCCTTGGGGTGGGGGGTAGAGCAGAGGTCAGAACTTAGTGGACACCAGGTCTCTGTCCCAAATGGCTGTGATGATGTCACATAGGGAGCTGAGAGTTGGGTAGCAAACCAGTTACTGCCCATATAGATGTTTTACTTATGGTGTGTGTGCGTGCCTGCATACGTGTGTGTTTGTTTGTGTTTGCACCATCAAAGTGTGCATGCATTTATGTCATGACACTGTGTATGCAATTAATGCATGTGTTTGTGTATTCTATGTGTGTGCATGCTCATATACACATGTATACAGGTAAAGTGTGTGTGTGTGTGTGTGTGCATGTATGTGTGTGCGCGCATGTGTGTGTGTGTTGGCCTGGGTGTCAGCAGCACCTTCTAAAGGAGCTGGGATGGGATCTGGTCTGTCCTCTCAGGTTTCGTCTTGCAATGTGGTTCTCAGAACACGCTCGGTAAAATTAAACATCTCCAGAAACACTATATAGACAGTTTGACCGGTGAGGACACACAGCATAACACTCTTACAGAGAATCGCAAAGATCACTACTTGGTTTTAACGTCTATACACACACGTCGGACTACCAGTTTTCTAACACCTGAATACACACATCCATCGGATCACCAAGTGTCTAACACACACACACGTCAGTTGGATCACCAGGTTTGTAACACAGACACACAAGTTGAGGATCCTACGCCTGAGTGGGGATCAAGCCGTGCCATGGAACCATGACCCCAGAGGAACATCTGGAAGAATTCTGCAACGACGCCAGTCCCAACTGGTTCTGGGTAGGGTGGCCTGTCTGTCTGCCTGTCCGAGAGAGAGGGAGATAGAGATGAAAGGGAAAGAGGGCAAGATGAAAGAGAGAGAGAAAGATACTGAAATGTAGGGTGGTAGAAGCTTGTTCCTGTACTGTGGATAGTTATCCAATCTTAATAAGCTAAATGTCATGTTCACACATGGATGGAACAGTGCTGGTTAGTTGTGCTGCTATTGAGGGAGCGACTACATCAAATGTGTAACACTACAAACTCGTCGGACGCATTTGCAGCTTGTTTTGCTTGTGTTCTGGTTATATTTTAGAAATTGAATGGTGAATGATGACTGTATTCATTTCCCATTGAGGGAGAGAGGGATAGGGGTGGAGAAAGCGAGGGATCGAGTGGGGGAGTTTGAGAGAGAGGAATGAGGGAGGGTATTCCTTTGTCAGAGGAAGGCTCTAAAACGTGCCAAAGGCTCCAGCCACCCAAGTCACAGGCTGTTTTCTCTGTTATCGTACGGCAAGCAGTGCTGATGCACCAAATCTGGAACCAACAGGACCGACCCTGAACAGCTTCTACCCCCAAGCCATAACACTGCTAAAGAATTTGTAAGGGTAGCTACAGTATTTGGTTAACTATTTAACCATCTGCATTGACCCTTTTTGCACTAACTTTTAGTGCTGCTGCTACTGCTTACTATCAGTCACTTTCTTCATAGTTCTATGTACATATCTACCTCAATTACCTCGTACCCCTGCACATCGACTCGCGGCTGGTACCCTGTGTAAATAGCCAAGCTATCTTTACTCATTGTGTACATTATTACTTTTATAATAACGTGTTATTACTTTTCTATTATTTCTCTATTTTCTTTCTTTCTGCATTGTTGGGAAGGGCCTGTAAATTTACAGGGCCTGTAAATAAGCATTTCACTGTGTGTCCACACCTGTTGTTTACCAAGATTGTGACAAATACAATTTGAGTTGATTTAGGGGGGCTGTGGGAACGTCTCAGATTGCACTGTGCACTCAAAAGGCTTCCTTGGACAGACTGCCCATCCCTCACACACACACACACTGGTGGGCATTAACACGGTACACTGTTCAGAAACTCTCTGTAAGGTGTATAATAACATGGTCATGTGTACTGTACAGCTGTAGCACTCACAATCTTGAGTTTAATCTGAAAAGGCTGTACAGCGGTAGGATCATCATTCGAGGCAGTTTGCTACGACAGGAAAATAATTCTGCAGCAACAGAAAATGTGAATTACAATGTGGATTATTATTTATGGATTTTTTTTTGTAGGGGTTGATACATTCTTTGTTAGGGGAAATCAAGTCTGACATTTTAAAGGGAAAATTACAAACTACAAGTTTGCATCCCTAAGAGTCCCTACATCTTGTACAGAGACAGTAAAATGCTGCATTCCATTAGCTGTGATGAACACATTGTTTACGGTGTGGAGCTGTACTTCTCTGACCATGTTCAGTACAGAAGAGGCATTGGAGCTGGATTTTTTTTTACTAACGGTTTCATAATTATTAAAGGTTTTTAATAAATTAAATAAATCAGGAAAGGAACAGCAGTATTATGGTTATGGGTAGTTATTGTGGTAGTACAGTAATTGTGGCTGCAGATCACATCGAGCTTCCTTCTGCATTTCCCTGAAAAGTCAACATAATAATGTAATGGCCCTCAGTGATTCTACCCTAATGCATATTCAATAATATGTATTCTTATACTGTACTGGTGGTACTGAAAGTGTGACTGAATGGATTTTAACCTGGGTCGTCCGTGTGCCACAAGACTGTGGTAGCCCGCTGAGCTAAAGTCTAGGCATAAACTAGAGGGACTAAAGCCCATCTGAGACCTGATTCACACAGTTTATATTATATTTTCACATTGTCCTGTCCCGTATGGTTGCAGCAACTATGATGGATGCGTAACCAGTCCAGTTCAGATCAGATTGGCTCAGTTTGGCCCTATAGTGTGAATCAGGCTTCTGAGTACTCAGGTTTCAGGCAAGGTGACTCATGACGTGAGCTTGGTTCACCCAACCACCTCCGTTACAAAGGCACCTGTTCTTTCTATGTGGGTTTAAATCTCCCTATATGGCTGCAGTGTAGATGGTCAGGGCTTGGATATTATTTAAGGTCATTGCCCAGACAGCACATCCTGTTATGTCATGTTAACAACAGGGAAACCCACTATTGACCCCAATGTAATACCCTACAGCCAAGCAAAGAAATCAATACCCTGTGGCTCTATATGGACTATATATGGAAGTCACTGAACATCGGCTTTATCAGCCCCAGCCTGTGTTATCTGTTTCAGGACACTGCCTGTTCTTTCAGAAGAACACACACAGGTGACACTGTATTTAGTCGGAGAGATAACGAACAGGTCAAGGAGATAGGGACTCATGTAGGTAAAGGGTACTTCATGAGAAAGTCTCTTAAAGGTGAATCCCCCCAATGGCATTATATAACAGGATTAGTGGGGTGTGTTTGTGTGTGTGTGTTCGAAGTGCGTGCGTAGGTGTGTCAGTCACATTGCGACAGTGGGATATTTATTGACTACTCCCAGGATCGGAACAGCCTGTGCCGGCCCTTTCAGCAACACAATGGCAGTATAGTAGTAAACAATGGAATCGTCAATACCCCACACAGGGGCAGGTTGAGAGTTCACTCATTATGCGCGCCTCAGCAGCTCTCTGATTGGCCCACAAAACCCATCCCAGGCGACTCCCCCGTCTCCGTGACAACGGTGTGAATGCATTCTTGACCCCGAGTTCCTGGAAGAGATTAGGCTGCAACGCTCTCTCTTCCACCCTCTCTCTCTCTTCCCCCCTCTCTCTCTCTCTCTCTTCCCCCTCTCTCTCTCTCTTCCCCCCTCTCTCGCTCTCTCGCTCTCTCTTCCCCCCTCTCTCTTCTCTCTCTCACATGGCGGCTGACTGAGGAAGGAAATTAACAGCTTCAGGTAAGGACATTTTAAACACACATACTGTGCTGGGTCAACAATCACAACATAAACAGTCAAATGGTTAGGTTGATTTGTAAATAGCTCTTAACACAATTGTATAAGCCATATTTGAACACATTGTCATGTGAAGTACAGCTCTTTCTTTGTGTGGAAAAGCTGTTTGAACTCTCAAAAGCTCTTTCTAGTGTTCAATTAGTTGGATCCATTAGTTGAATGATAAAAGCACAACTAAGAGTCTCTCAGTCAGAGCTGCTCTCCCTATTTGACCCTAACCCCTGACCTGACCCCTATCCTATACCTCCCTCAGGAGTCATATACACATTCTGGGGAGGCCCGGGGACATTAGATTCTCCTCCCTCTTGGCTATCACACAATGACTGACCATTCTAATAGTTCCTAGAAACACTGCACATGTGTATTATGTTCAAACCCATGTCACGCGGGGCTCTTTTGTTGCCAGATAAATGACATAAATAAAAAGCTGTTTCGTAATCGTGAGTCAGGGGCTGCATGCACACACATGCACACACGTGCACACACACACAGCCCACCCCTGAGTTATACTTTACATTGGGCCCCAATTCCTGCAGCAACTGCTACTACTGCTGTGAGTATTTACCTTAAGGTTGTTTTTTATTACCTTAAGGAATAGTTTTCCCTTAGCTATGGGAATTGTTTAAGGGTGTTGCAAAGAGCCCCTCAAACATTTCCTTCGGTAAGGGCGTCATTTAAGGGTTTTACGGTAGTTTGAAGGAACGTGTGGCAGAACGAGTCTCTGGTTACTATGGAGACGACCTGATTCGCTGACTGAATTTCTAATCAAAGAGAGCGCAGTTATTCTACAATCTTCTACAATCAAGAGAGGAGAAACAAGTTAATACGGAAAATAATAAAACGTGTTTCTTTTAGTTACTTTTTTGTTGTTGTTTCTATTACTTTCTAGCATGTCAAGAAAATTTACATTTGAGGTAGCTAGCTCTACAAGGTCTCACAGTCCCACGTCAGAATTAGACGTTCATTCATGTTTCTCAGAGGTCAAATTTCAAAGTGTTTAAGGTTAAGTTTAGGCATTATAAAAGGATCGGACCCTTTTTTTTTTTTTTTTGCCTAAAATGGTATACCCAAATCTAACTGCCTGATAGATTTGGGTATGCAAGGATATGCATATTCTTGATACTTCTTAAAAAGGAAACACTTTGAAGTTTGTGGAAATGTGAAAGGAATGTAGGAGAATATAACACATTAGATCTGGTAGACGATAATACAAAGAAAAAAACAACCGTTGTTTTGTATTTTTTTTGTATCATCATCTTTGAAATGCAAGAGAAAGGTCATAATGAATTATTCTAGCCCAGGCGCAATTTAGATTTAGCATGGTATTCTTTCACTGTAATAGCTACTGTTATGTGGACAGTGCAGTTAGATTAACAACAATTTAAGATTTCTGCCCCGATCAGATATGTCTATGTCCTGGGATTTTTTTTGGTTTCTTACAACCTCATGCTATCACATTAGCCTACGTTAGCTCAACCATCCCGCGGAAGGGACACCGATCCTGAAGAAGTTTTAACTATGAACTTTTTAGGTTAGGGTTAAGTTGAGCAATTAACTCAGAATTCTTAAGGTTAGGCATTAACTCCAATGGTTTTTATTTTATTTATTTTTTATTTCACCTTTATTTAACCAGGTAGTCAAGTTGAGAACAAGTTCTCATTTACAACTGCGCCCTGGCCAAGATAAAGCAAAGCAGTTCGACACATACAACAACACAGAGTTACACATTGGAGTAAACAAACATACAGTCAATAATACAGTAAAAAAAACAAATCTATACACAATGTGTGCAAATGAGGTAAGATAAGGAACATAAGGCAATAAATAGGCCATGGTGGCAAAGTAATTACAATATAGCAATTTAACACTGGAATGGTAGATGTGCAGTAGATGAATGTGCAAAGTAAAAATACTGGGGTGCAAAGGGGCAAGATAAATAAATGAATATGGTAGGGGATGAGGTAGTTGGTTGGGCTATTTACAGATGGGCTATGTACAGGTGCAGTGATCTGTGAGCTACTCTGACAGCTGGTGCTTAAAGCTAATGAGGGAGATAAGTGTCTCCAGTTTCAGTGATTTTTGTAGTTCGTTCCAGTCATTGGCAGCAGAGAACTGTAAGGAAAGGCGGCCAAAGGAGGAATTGGCTTTGGGGGTGACCAGTGAGATATACCTGCTGGAGAGCGTGCTATAGGTGGGTGCTGCTATGGTTACCAGTGAGCTGAAATAAGGCTAGGCTTTACCTAGCAGGGACTTGTAGATGACCTGGAGCCAGTGGGTCTGGCGACGAGTATGTAGCGAGGGCCAGCCGACCAAAGCATACAGGTCGCAGTGGTGGGTGGTATAAGGGGCTTTGGTGACAAAGCGGATGGCACTGTGATAGACTGCATCCAGTTTGCTGAGTAGAGTATTGGAAGCTGTTTTGTAGATGACATCGCCGAAGTCGAGGATCGGTAGGATAGTCAGTTTTACTAGTGCAAGTTTGGCAGCATGAGTGAAGGAGGCTTTGTTAAGGTAAGGGTAATGGTTTGGGATAGGCTTAAAACTAAAATATTAAAAACAACTTTCTATCACTGAATTTGAACATGCAACCTTTGGAATCAGAGGCAGATGCTTATGCCCATTCCCCATCCACTATGCTCTAGCAAAACCGAAACCTATTTGAAGGTAACTCACCGTTGTTCCTAGTGGCCAGTTTCCATGTAATTTCCCGACGTCCTCAGACATGGATGGACATCGAATACTGACTTGTATCACTGGTGACCTGCCTGAGCTAGCTAGCCAGCAGCTTTCTAGCCCTGGTTTGTGCACCTTCCATTGTTTAGCTAAGTAGCTAGCTAGCTGGTGGATGTTTTTCTTTTGAAACCAGGGCAGAGGAAAGCAACATTCACAAATGCTGTTTACATTGATATCCATCCTAAATGAAGCAGTTAAGGGACCTCATGGACACCCTTAACTTTTTCACTTAATGTCAGGGGGAAATTGGCCTTAAAATGTTTTGTGCAACTGACTTAAAGTTAAGGAAACTTCAATGGAAAGATAAGAGGGAAATTAACTTAAGATGCTTTATGTAACCGGGCCCAGAGGCTTATTTCCCCTACGGCAGCCCAGCACTCACAATGCCCAGGGTTACTCAGTGTTGCGGTGGAGGGATGACGTGCTGTCATGTCATAATAAGTGGAGTTCTGGCGTGTTCTTGGAATTCTGAGCAATAACAAAGTAGCTTGCTGTGTTGGGACAGGATGAGGACTTGATAATCCTAGTGCATAAATCAATCTGTGTGTGAAATCAATGTGGGGCATGCCAAGAGTATGCCAAAACAGTTGCATACCAATGCTAATGTTTTTAGGAAGACAAATTACTTCAGTTTTGTTGTTGGCTGAATTTGCATATTGCGAGACAAAAGGATTGCTATAGGAACAAAACGGTGCTGTCAATCAAATGCAACTTTTCGCAATTCTAACATAGCATCCTATGTACAATATACATACTCACTCACTCCTTCTCATGTGTTCGTGTGTGTGCGTGTGTGTGTGAATGTGTGTGTGAATCCCTGTGCCGGTACTTGCAACTTTAGTCACCAGAATTTCCCTGAGGACTCTCACAAGTTATGGCTGTATCTACTAAATCACATTGCTCATTGAAACAAGCTTCAGGGCTCTTCCACCCTCATATTCTTTTTAGTCAGTTATTACTCTCCATCTGCTGCCCGTATAGCTTATAGGCACCTGCAACAAAACAGGCCCTGCCCTGATTACAGGCACTGGTGCTCTTTCAGTGTGTCAGTTTATGAGTAGAAGAAAGGATAAGAGGCACGGTCACTGGCTTGAAATACTGCGATTACAGTTACTGTAAATATGCCACTTGGCCTGCCCTACCCAGTCCTAGTTCCTATTGTAAACACGTTATTGCTATGTATTGCATTTCTGGGAATTCTGACCTATAGGCCTGTTATATTCTATAGAAAATTGTTTATAGCGTAGTTGGTGACAGGTCAATGGATGCATTGCCAGGCATCAGGGTTTGGGGAGTAAATGATTACAACAAAACTGTATCTGTAATCAGTTACGTTACTAGCAAAAATATTGTAAAAGGATGACAGATACTTTTGAAAAACTAGAGGATTACTTCTTGGATTACTTTTAAATTCAGAAAGGATGTTTGCAAAAAATTATGACATCTTTCTGTTTTCTTAATGTCATTCAATTCAGCATTGAAAATAGGCGCAGGTTTAAGTTTGTTCCACCTGAGCAAGTCTGACCACAAGTCAGAGACCACTATGATGACACACCAAATACGTTTGATGGGGAAAGTAATCATAAAGTAGCGGAAAGTAATTAGATTACATTACTGAGTTTGGCTGATCCAGAAATTATGTTATTGATTTACAATTTTGGACAGGTAACTAGTAACTGTAACAGATTACATTTAGAAAGTAGCCTACCCAACCCTGCCAGGCATGCAGCCAAATATACAGGATGGCTTCTGTAGCAGGTTATATCACTTCATTGCTGACAAGACATAGTACGTAGGCAAAGAAGCTTTGCTATTGGATGAAGGAGTCACCTCACCAACAGCCGTCTTCTCCATAACCCTGGTGATATTTACACTTCTATGAATATCTTCGTACATCTGTGGAGGACATTACAAAATGACTTTTAGTCTGCCAACTGGACTACACCCCCCTTGCCCCCACCTCGCTTTAAACGTTCTGAAAATATGTGAATTCACCTCTTCAACTGAAGAAATTATAGCCTATATGGGTTAGCCTACTGTTCTGAGCTTTAAAAACGACACTGTCCAATACACGTGCTACTTTGTAGCTAGTGGACCAGTACTGTTATGTGTGGGCTGCGGGGTTATATCATTGGTTCCCATGGAGGGTTCTACGCCGTGCTACGTCACCAGCAGAGTACAGGGAGGGTTGTTTTTCTCTCCGGTGACAGGAGGGGTATCTGCACAGCGCTTTAGCACACCGCCAAGCGGAAGATCAAATGACGGAAAGGTTCCGTTCGCTATTACGATGTAATAGTTGAATTGGAATAAGAAACGCAGATTTACCGATACAGCGGAAGACATTTGAATGGCTAAAATACTCTGAACCGACAATTCGTCGTCAATAATGTACGTATGAATATGATGGTGAATCCTAGGCTATTTATCCATATGATATTCTTCTAATTTCTGTGTAATTTCTTATCGACGGATAGCTGCACCCACATCATCTCTGCATGTGTTATTATTAGCCTTGTTTCCTTTTTATATGATGCAATTGCCAGGCTTTATGCCAAGGACAGCTTCATATAACCTACAGACTACAGTTATGTTCATAATTGCGTTGATGCAATGGAGATTGAAATAGGCTACGAAATGGGCTATGGTCATAAACAGCGGCTCGTTTTCACAAAGTTGTTATTTACGCATTCTAAACTGGTCGGAATGTGAAATATTCTGTGTCCGCTGTGTTTTATATAAACAGCTGTTTGTGTTAGGTCATGCTTGTCTTCTGCTACAGTAGCTGTATTATGCATCAGCATAGCTCGCAATTAACCTAGAATATATTGAATATATTTGTAAACATATTTTAAGTACTTGCAGTTGATGAGGACCAGTGTTGGACAACATTTGGCCACTGGAATGTGTTCTTTACCCAGTTCATGGCCATTTATTTGGAAACCTTGACTGCCAGACAGCTTTGGATCAGTGGGGAAGGGAAAGGGATACCTAGTCAGTTGTACAACTGAATGCATTCAACTGAAACGTGTCTTCCACATTTAACCCAACCCCTCTGAAACAGAGAGGTGCGGGGGGCTGCCTTAATCGCCATCCACGTCTTCGGCGCCCGGGGAACACTGGGTTAATGCCTTGCTCAGGGGCAGAACGCCAGATTTTTAGCTTGTCAGCTCGGGGATTCGATCCAGAAACATTTCCATTACTGGCCCAACGCTCTAACCACTAGGAGTAAAGTACTTAAAGAAAAGAATATTTAGCATTATCATGATGATGTGGCAAGTGGCAGTAATGTAAATCCAATATCTGGAAAACTTGACATTTAGGGACTTTATCAACAGTGGACTAATGAACAAAAATAGTTTGCCTTTAATTAAAAATAGTTCTACTTTAAAGTACTACTTAAGTAGTTTTTTTGGTTATCTATACTTTACTATTTATATTTTTGACAGCTTTTTCCTTTGCTTCACTACATTCCTAAAGAAAATACTGTACTCTTTACTCCATACATTTTCCCTGACACCCAAAAGTACTCATTACATTTTGAATGCTTAGCAGGACAGGAAAATGTTCAAATTCTGTAAAAAAAACAAAAACAAGAACAAACATTGTCTAGTTTGCTTAATATAAGGAACTTTTGATACTTAAGTATATTTAAAACCAAATACTTTCAGACTTTTACTCAAGTAGTATTTCTACTGGGTGTCTTTGACTTTTACTTGAGTCATTTTCTATTTTTACTTTTACTCAAGTCAATATCAATTGAGAACTTTTTCCGACACTGTATATAAATAAGATCCTCTGCCAATGGGAATGTTGTTGATCTGTGGTGTGTGTGTTTGATTCCGTGCATGCTTCTGTGCGTGTGTGCTGTCTGTAAAGTGAGATAAGATAATAAACTAGGTACAGTTTATCATCTAACAGATAATGGAGTTAGTTAAACTAGGTACAGTTAATGGAGTTAGTTAAACTAGGTACAGTTAATGGAGTTAGTTAAACTAGATACAGTTTATCATCTAACAGATAATAGAGTTAGTTAAACTAGGTACAGTTAATGGAGTTAGTTAAATAGGAGCGGCGGGTAGCCTAGTGGTTAGAGCGTTGGGCCCGTAACTGAAAGGTTGCTGGATTAAATCCCTGAGCTGACAAGGTAAAAATCTGTCTTTCTGCACCTCTAATCTGAGTGTCTCTGTGTTATACTAGTATGAAATGTGTGTTACATTGTGGAGTAGGACTAAGTTACTCCTGATCTCAGGTTTGTGGTCCCACCCTCATGATTTGCAGAAAGTATGAGCTGATCCAATGTGCCTGTACTTCTACCCAGAGCAGGTATTGTGAGTGTAGTTTTTTTTACTGTGGGATATACCCTCGGCCAATACTGTGTCTTTTGATTGGTTGGAAACCAGGAAGCAGGTTCATGTCCTTGAGGGGGAAGTGGAAGCAACTCTTGAGCTGAATGAGTTCCCCTGTTAACACATGGTCTGTGTTTGTATTAGTGGGGATGGCAGAACGTGTGGAGAGTGGGGGTTGGGTAATCATGTAATTGTCCTGAAATGCCACTGATATTGGGTTTAGGGTGGCAGGTAGCCTAGCGTTTAGAGTTTTGGGCCAGTAATCGAACGGTTGCTAGTTTGAATACCCGAGCCTACAAGGTGAAAAATCTGTTGACATACCTTTGAGCAAGGCATTTAATCCTAATTTGCTCCATGGGTGCCATACTACTATGGCTGACCCTATAAAACAACACATTTCACTGCACCTATCTGGTGTATTTGACAATAAAAACATAATTTTGGGGGGAGTATTGTCAGTTGTCACACTGAGGGAGAGACACATGTGTGTGGGGGGAGGGGGCATGAGGAGAGAGAGACTTTATGCTTCCATTGTTTGAGTACTGTTTAAGTATCTTAGTCAAGGAATTACTGTTTGATCGAGTGCAAAGATTTAACCTGTTAGTTTCAGAAGCTAATACAAAAACATGTTCAGAAAATGACAACAATGTGAAAAAAAGGATTCATAGATTCGAACAACTATACTTTACCTCAAGATATCTGTTCTCCAGCGTCTATTTATCTTTGCCTGTTCTATTCCTCCTTGAACATAGAGTATCAGGTGCCCAGGCATAAAGAAAACACTTAGTAGGGCTGTCTCTCTGTAGTTGATGATGTCTGTACAGTCTATTAGATAGATATCCCTCTCTGAGAGCCGGGTAATTGAGGGATGTTACAAAATAATGATCATTGGTCAGGAGAACTGACAGGATATTAAGCCATCTGTCCAGAAGGCACGTGTGTGTGTGCGTGCATGTGTGTGTGTGTGCGCGCTAGACTTGAAACTGAGTCAGGGATAATAAGAGGAGAGTTCACAGCCAACAAAGTAAACTCACTGTTTAGTGAGAAGATGTTGTTCTCCCTCTTGCACTGTTAGGGTCAAATTCTATCTTGAAACCTGCTCACTTAAAGATGTACTCACAAACACCAGTAGTTTTGAAAGTGGTGCTCATGAGCCAAAAGTGGTCCCCGGTTTTTGTGTACCATGTCATCAAATTGTGTACTCCGTCATCCATTTCGTATGATATGTTACGTCTTGCAAAACATATATATATTTTTTTTTGCAATTCGTACGATATGTTACACATTTGTTGTGCTTAAGATCCTGGAGTGCATCTTTAACTCTGACATAAATCATGCACACATGTCAAAGGGAGATTTGCACAAAAATAATTGTAGGTGTGTGGTTAAGACTTCTACAGAACATGTTGTCTCTGTCTGAATCCTAACTTTGTTCACATTGGGCCTCCAGTGAAATGGTTTCCTCTCCCTCCCCAGGGCCCTGTTGGTAATTAGAGGGCATTAGTGTTGCTGCGCGCCTGTGACTGAGACACTGGCATGCCGATTAATCCCCTTTCAGATGCCAGTGCAGCAGAGGGCACTGTGCCCCAAGTGCATGTGTGTGTCTGTGCGTGTCAGTGTGTGTCTGTGTGTGATATGCAGAGTGTAGGCACGTGTTTCAATGAGAACTTCAGTGTGTTTATTTGAAGGGTAGGAGATAGGATCTCAACCACCTTCAGCCTTTCAGCCATATAGCCTCGGTTTAGTCAGAGTTGTCTGCTGAATATAGCTTTCCATTGCAATGCAACTCCAGCTCTATTCTACTGCTTCTTCTGCACAGGGCCGTGGGACTCGGAAGAGGGCTTTTGAGGCACGGTTGGTTGCTTTTCAGCGTTATGTGACAAATGCATCAGTACAAATCCTTAGAATGACCTGATGTGAGGGGAATGAGGATGGGGGGTCAGAGTGGAATGTGAATCACAGTTAGAGAGTCGGGGTAACATAACCCAGCTGATCCATCCATATTTCCCAAGGCCTTAACGTCCCTCTGCTATATCATGATATTACTCGGCAGGATCATCAAGAATCAACGTCAGGCAGATTGGGAAATTAGAGATTTAATGGATTCCTCTCTTTCTCTCTCCCTCTCCACCCCTCTCACCCTCCCTCAGTCTCAGACCATGAACTACGTGGGCCAGTTGGCGGGCCAGGTGTTTGTGCAGGTGAAGGAGCTGTACCGGGGCCTGAACCCAGCCACTCTTTCAGGCTGCATCGATGTCATCGTGGTACGCCAGCCCGACGGCACCCTGCAGTGTTCGCCCTTCCACGTCCGCTTCGGCAAGATGGGCGTGCTGCGCTCCCGTGAGAAAGTGGTGAGAGGACATAGGGTAATAGAGAGTGATGGGTGTTAACAGTACTGGCAAGAGGGCGGGGGTCATCCTGTCTCAGTTTGATATGGAAATTACCAGAGAGAGAATAGGGGGATGAGAGAAACATAAAAAATATGAAAAAATGTAAAAGATAGAAGTTGGATGGGAGAGATGGTTAGAGAGACAGAGATAAATGCCGTAAAACAGAGAACGTTTTTAGATGGAGATGGAGATGGGGGAAGTACGAATACAGAGAGACATGAAATGTAGAGCAGAGGAAAGAAAGCGATTGAGGGTAGAGCGGAGGAAAGAGCGAGAGAGAGATAGAGTGGGATAGAGAGCTATAGTGATGGTTGGTTTCCTCTGTGTATCAGGTGGACATAGAGATCAACGGAGAGCCTGTGAGTCTACAAATGAAGCTGGGGGAGAACGGAGAAGCCTTCTTCGTCAAGGAGACAGAGAACACACTGGTACGTACCGTGTGACACGCACACATACACACACACACACAGAACCATCACAGGACAACATGTGCTGAATGTCACTCAGCACAAAACCTAAAGAGAGAAAGAGAGTGAAAGAAAGAAGGAGAGCGCGAGAGAGAGTAGAAGAAGTAGCCTAGTGAATTGATGTAACATATGTGATCGTACTTTTTAACTCTCTCGCATTGTGTTTTTAAAGAAAGGACTGTCCAGCCAGCGGTCCCAGTTGATTGGTGTTTATTCTGATGGTAGACACAAGGAAACACATTAGATGTGCAGGACAACAGTATGCTGAAGGCTGTAGATTCGGGATTCATTTTTTAGCATGCAAATAAATATATATATATATGCAAGCGGTGGGTCACTTTCTGAAATAGTGCGTTCTATTTACGTATTTACAATGTGTACGAGTTCACTATTTACATTTCCTATATCAGCGAATGTAAATAGTGGACTCGTACACATTGTAAATATGTAAATGGAACGCACTATTTCAGAACGTGACCTATCGCTTTCATGTCAATATCAAGCTGGGAAGGATTGACGTTCGCAATCTCCCCCTATCTGCAAGCGTAGCCAATCACATAACACCTTATTGACATCTGACTTGAACCAACCAATAGAAATACAGAAATATTGCAGCGACATGAGGAAACATATCCAACCCTGTTAGACTGACTTGGTGCATGTTCAGTAATGTGAGCGGTGCTTTTTGGAAACAAACCATGAGGACACATGCTGTAACTGGATCCTAGACAGGATGGGAACAGAATGGACCCCATGCCCCGCCAAGGCCACACACACACAGCCCCGGCCAAGAACTATGAAGAACCTATGAAAAGGTCACGGGTTCATGCCAAAAAGATTTCAGGCACAATCTCAGTGATGTGATCTCACACAGAATGAAGTGATGCACTAGTCATGCTTACACACACGCACGCACGCACGCACGCACGCACACACACACACACACACACACACACACACACACACACACACACACACACACACACACACACACACACACACACACACACACAAACTAAGCCATCCGTACTAAATAGTGTGCTAGTGTGAACTTTGTGGCACCATCTTATGCAGATACAGATGACAGGAGGAGAGAAAGAATATTTTATTAGATGACATTTACTAAGATCAGCAAATTGAAAGTTGACTGAATCGTTTTGTTTGAAGTACAGTCTACAGATGTGTGTTCTTATTGTCAATCATTTATTCATCTAGAATGTGGCTCTCTGAGCTCTCAGAATAGCTGCTACACCCAGCCCTTAGTTATAACATCACGCAGGAGAGAAGAGGAGAGGGAAATGATGAAGGGATGATACTTAGTCTTTTCTCCATTAAGGGGATTAAAACAGAGCTGTCACAATCTGGGGTTTATATTAATTGGGCTGTCGTGACTGTCTGAGTCGGACTCCCAATCCATACCATGCTCCCATTTCCCTCCACCCCTCTTTCCTGATACAACCTCTCCTCTTTACTTCTGTCTTTTCCTCTCTCCTCTCTGCTCTCTCCTCTCCTTCTGTCTCCTTCCACCCCTCTCCTCACCTCGCCTCACTTTTCCCTGCTACAACCTTTACTCTCTCCTCTCTTCTCCTCTCCTTCTGTCTCCTTCCACCCCTCTCCTCACCTCGCCTCACTTTTCCCTGCTACAACCTTTCCTCTCTCTTCTCCTCTCTTTTCTCCCCCTCCTCACTTCTCCCTCCTCTCTTTTCTCCCCCTCCTCACTTCTCCCTCCTCTCTTTTCTCCCCCTCCTCACTTCTCCCTCTACTCTTCTCTCTTTTCTCCCCCTCCTCACTTCTCCCTCCACTCTTCTGCTCTCTTTTCTCCCCCTCCTCACTTCTCCCTCCACTCTTCTCTCTTTTCTCCCCCCTACTCACTTCTCCCTCCACTATTCTCCTCTCTTCTCCTCTCTTTTCTACCCCCTCCTCACTTCTCCCTCCACTCTTCTCCTCTCTTTTCTCCCCCTCCTCACTTCTCCCTCCACTCTTCTCCTCCCTCCTCTCTCCTCCTCCCTCCTCTCCTCCTCTCTGCCCTAGTCTATGCCCCTCTTTCATGCAGAAACCTGTTCCTTCTTAATAACAAAGAATCACTGTAGAGCCTATATTTTCCTGACAGTGGCTGTATATCTTTTCCACATCCAGTTGGTTCTTAATTTTACAGTGTGTGTCTTGGTTGGACTGTAAAGATCTTGTTTCTCCTAGCCCTCTGGGAATAATCTCCCTCCTAAACATAGCTGTCCCTACGCCACCCCACTGAAAAAACAACCCTCTGTATGCACAGTCCACACACACACACACAGCTGAGGAGTCTGTCCTCTCCCTGATTCGCCGTCTCTACCATATAAGTGGTAGGGGAGAGCACTGAGGTATCAATGTACGGCTCTATCTCTCTCTCCTACTCTGTCTCCCTCCCAGGTTTTCAGATTATCTGAACGTGGCAGGATCAACGATAACAGTGTCAAATAACTCGTTCGCACTGGCAGTGGCACCTAGCCAAACTCTAAACTACCCCTCCTACCCCCAACTCTCCAGGGCCGGATTACCGAATGGGCACGCAGGGCACGTGCCCCAGGGCCCTCGACCTTCAGGGGGCCCACAACCCAAATTTACCACAGATAGCATATGTGGACCGTTTCAGGAAGCAAGGCATATGTCACGTCACTACTTCACAGGAGAGGCATTTGAACGTAAAACATACTTTTCTTTGTGGCAGAAATGCCTTCTGGAACATGTGAACTTTCATGTGCCTTAATAACAAACGTGTATGCCATCTGTAAATACGAATAAAGTTGTTAAATTATGAGCCTATTTGGTTTAGCCACGGAAAAAGCGAGGAACCTTCCAGCTAGCCATGATTGACTGAGAAAATGGATGGGCTGGACATGCTGAGAGATGAGTTTGGATTGGTCTGCCATGTAGCATGCTTCTGTCTATAAGATGAGCTGCTCAGTATGTACAGTATAGATAATTTTTTGAAAGATATAATATTAGCCATGGAGAACTAAAAAGTGTTGCTACT
Organism: Brachymystax lenok tsinlingensis; assembly: GCA_030435695.1. Taxonomy (NCBI): domain Eukaryota; kingdom Metazoa; phylum Chordata; class Actinopteri; order Salmoniformes; family Salmonidae; genus Brachymystax; species Brachymystax lenok. Next base: position 11,489,824 of record CM059786.1, on the reverse strand, counting down.
GCTCTCAAAAACATTGATGCCCTGAATTTAGGTGTGAAAATGTTGTGATGGACTACTTTCTGTACACGGTCAGTGTGAACCGGAGTGACTTGGCGCGGGCCAAACAAGCTGTACAAACAAAACTGAGTTAAAGGGTTTTCAGTCTGCCGTGAATCGTTTATCAATGTAAAGTGCATTCGGAAAATATTCAGAAATCTTGACTTTTTCCACGTTTTGTTACGTTACAGACTTATTCTAAAATTGATTACTTTTTCTCCCAATAATTTACACTCAATAACCCATTATGACAATGATTTTTTTTTTTAAATACATTAAATATCACCTTTACATGAGTATTCAGACACTTTACTCAGTACTTTGTTGAATCAACTTTTGCAGCGATTACAGCCTCAAGTCTTTTTGGGTGTGACACTACAAGCTTGGCACACCTGTATTTGGGGAGTTTCTCCCATTCTTCTCTGAAGATCCTCTCAAACTCTGTCAGGTTGGATGGGGAGTGTCGCTGCACAGCTATTTTCAGGTCTCTCCAGTGATGTTCGATCGGGTTCAAGTCCGGCTCTGCCTGGGCCACTCATGGACATTCAGAAACTTGTCCCGAAGCCACTCTTTTGTTGTCTTGGCTGTGTGCTTAGGGTCGTTGTCCTGTTGGAAGGTGAACCTTTGCTCCAGTCTGAGGTCCTGAGCGCTCTGTAGCAGGTTTTCATCAAAGATCTCTCTGTACTTTGCTCCATTCATCTTTCCCTTGATCCTGACTAGTCTCCCAGTCCCTGCCGCTGATGCACAGCATGATGATGCCACCACCATGCTTCACCGTAGGGAGGGTGCCAGGTTTGCTCCAGACGTGACGCTTGGCATTCAGCCTGAATTGTTCAATTTTGGTTTCATTAGACCAGAGAATCTTGTTTCTCATGGTCTGAGAGTCCTTTGGGTGCCTTTTGGCAAACTCCTGTCATGTGCCTTTTACTGAGGAGTGGCTTCCACCTGGCCACTCTACCATAAAGGCCTGATTGGTTGTAGTGCTGCAGAGATGGTTGTCCTTCTGGAAGGTTCTCCAATCTCCGCAGAGGAACTCTGGAGCTCTGTCAGAGTGACCATTAAGTTCTTGGTCACCGGTGCCCTGACCAAGGCCCTTCTCCCCCGATTGCTCAGTTTGGCTTCTTCCATTAAAGAATGATAGAGGCCACTGTGTTCTTGGGGACCTTCAATGCTGCGGAAATGTTTTGGTACCCTTTCCCAGATCTGTCCCTCGACACAATCCTGTCTCGGAGCGCTACGGACAATTCCTTCGACCTCATGGCTTGGTTTTTGCTCTGATATGCACTGTCAACTGTGGACCTTATATAGACAGGTGTGTGGTTTTACAAATAATGTCCAATCAATTGAATTTACCACAGGTTGTAGAAACATCTCAAGGATGATCAATGGAAACAGGAAGCACCTGAGTTCAATTTCGAGTCTCATAGCAAAGGGTCTGAATACTTATGTAAATAAGGTATTTCTGTTTTTATTTTTTATATATTTGCGAACATTTCTAAAAACCAGTTTTCGCTTTGTCATTATGGGGTATTGATGAGTAAAACATTTGATTGAATCAATTTTAGAATAAGGCTGTAATGTAGCAAAATGTGAAAAAAGGGAAGGGGTCTGAATACTTTCCTAAGGCACTGTATATGGGTAAGAGTCTAGCTAAATTTTCAGATATGAATACGTTTTTTATTTAGTCAGAAAGTCATTTTCATTGCAAGTTAAAGCGTACTTTTAGCTAGCTATTGAATATTAGCTTGCGGGCTCGCTAGCTAACGTTACGTGTATGATCTGTGTAGTAATATTATTTGTATATCAGAAAGCCATTTGCAAATGCTAGTTTTAGCCTACTGCTAGCTAGCTAACATTGAACCTGGTTGGTTAGCTTTAGCTACCTGCAGACTAATATTACAGCATTTCATGAATGGTGGCGATCCGTTTTGTATTGCTAGTGGTATGGGTTAGGATAGCCAGCTGTTTAGCTAGCTGTCTAAACAAAAGACTCCACTTCACCAGATGATTACATGGCCCATCAAGTTAGCTAGTTGTGTCTGGGGATGATTACATCCATCTATTGTATTTCATGAACATATGTACATGTCTAGACAATAGTGACCCATCCACTTAGCTAGATGTGGCTGGGGGGTAGTTATAGCATTTCTTTCACATGACCCATCAATTTAGACAAGTATCTGGGTAAGCATCATCTAATAATTATAAAATATTTATACAATATTTCTATCTGGACACTTTCACCTGTGTTCCAATGGCACGTTGTGTTAGCTAATCCAAGTTTATCATTTTAAAAGGCTAATTGATCATTAGAAAACCCTTTTTCAATTATGTTAGCACAGCTGAAAACTGTTGTGCTGATTAATCCTGTCATGGATTGAGATCCGGGCTCTTCGATGGCCATGGCAGAACACTGACATTCCTGTCTTGCAGGAAATCACGCACAGAACGAGCAGTATGGCTGGTGGCATTGTCATGCTGGAGGGTCATGTCAGGATGAGCCTTCAGGAAGGGTACCACGTGAGGGAGGAGGATGTCTTCCCTGTAACGCACAGCGTTTAGATTGCCTGCAATGACAACAAGTTCAGTCCGATGATGCTGTGACACACTGCCCCAGACCATGACGGACCCTCCACCTCCAAATCGATCCCGCTCCAGAGTACAGGCCTCGGGGGTAACGCTCATTCCCTCGACGATAAACGCAAATCCGACCATCCCCCCTGGTGAGACAAAACCGCGACTCGTCAGTGAAGAGCACTTTTTGCCAGTCCTGTCTGGTCCAGCGGCGGTGGGTTTGTGCCCGTAGGCGACGTTGTTGCCGGTGATGTCTGGTGAGGACCTGCCTTACAACAGGCCTACAAGCCCTCAGTCCAGCCTCTCTCAGCCTATTGCGGACAGTCTGAGCACTGATGGAGGGATTGTGCGTTCCTGGTGTAACTTGGGCAGTTGTTGTTGCCATCCTGTACCTGTCCCGCAGGTGTGATGTTCGGATGTATCGATCCTGTGCAGGTGTTGTTACACGTGGTCTGCCACTGCGAGGACGATCAGCTGTCCGTCCTGTTTCCCTGTAGCGCTGTCTTAGGCGTCTCACAGTACGGACATTGCAATTTATTGGCTTGGCCACATCTGCAGTCCTCATGCCTCCTTGCAGCATGCCTAAGGCATGTTCACGCAGATGAGCAGGGACCTTGGGCATCTTTCTTTTTGGTATTTTTCAAAGTCAGTAGAAAGGCCTCTTTAGTGTCCTAAGTTTTCATAACTGTGACCTTAATTGCCTACCATCTGTAAGCTGTTGGTGTCTTATCGACCGTTCCACAGGTGCATGTTCATTAATTGTTTATGGTTCATTGAACAAGCATGGGAAACAGTGTTAAACCCTTTACAATGAAGATCTGTGAAGTTATTTTGATTTTTGTTATTTTGATTTTTTTATAATTATATATGTAGCTTAATAAACGATCAGGCTATTCAGGCGATCAGGCTATTCTGAATTATCATTCAGAGTCCTGAAAAAGGGACGTTTCTTTTTTTGCTGAGTTTATATTTACCCAAAAATATATGGGGGATTGAAATTATGCACACAATTACATTAATGGAAGCCACAATCTATCCACAATCTATCTGCTGATCAACCCCCCCCAAATAAAAAATAAGACAGCAAGTAACCATTTCACTGTACCGTTTACACCTTCTGTATCCTCTGCATGTGACAAATACACTTCGATTTTATTTGATATAGTGTGTGTTAACCAGAGACGGGAATATGAAGAACATGACCTGCACCAAAGTCAAATGAGGAAATATGCCAAGGACTAGATGTACTTTAACCTGGATTTTTTCCTTATTGTAGGCTATTGCTTTCACCACTTTTAGCCTTGAAATCTTTGGTTGTTTACTACACTACCTTATTCACACTGTTTAGCACATGGCCTCACATGTGAATCCTTAAAGAGATGGGTGGGGCTAAGGCTTTAAAGGGTGTGAACGATGCTGAATAGGTGTAGACAAAGAAGAGCTCTCCAAAATATCTGAGTCTCTACTTTTATCCAATGTTTAAAACACAATTTCAAATTTTGCGGTTGGTCAAGGTGGTTGGTCACATATGAGAGCACAATGTGTAGAATTGCAGGACATTAGCTTTAAAACTGCACAATTTTCTCTCAGCCTCAGAGCAAAAAATGTAGAATTGCAAAGAAATTGCTTTAAAACTGCACAATTTTCTCTCGGGCTCATGGCAAAATGTGAACAAAAGCATGAGATGAGCTATAAAAAAAGCGAAACAAAAAAATCCCTGCCCAATTGCAAAAAGTGTAGAATTGAAGGAAATAAGCTTTAAAACGGCAACATTTTCTCTTATCCTCATGACAAAATGTGTAGAATAGCATTATAAAACCTTATCTGCAAAAAGAAAGGCAGTAGTCGAACTAAGGGGCCTAGCTTGAACCATGAAAAATAGCCCCAGACCATTCGGGCAGGTAGCGTTCTCCTGGCATCCACCAAACCCAGATTCGTCCGTCGGACTGCCAGATGGTGTAGCGTGATTCATCAGAGTCCAATGGTGGTGAGCTTTACACCACTCCAGGCGACGCTTGGCATTGCGCATGGTGATTTTAGATTTGTGTGAGGCTGCTTGGCCATTCTATGACGCTCCCGACTGACAGTTATTGTGCTGACATGGCTTCAAGAGGCAGTTTGGAACTCAGTAGTGAGTGTTGCAACCGAGGACAGACGATTCAGCACTCGGCGGTCCCGTTCTGTAAGCTTGTGTGGTCTACCACTTCGCAGCTGAGCCGTTTCCACTTCACAATAACAGCACCTGAACGGGGCAGCTCTAGCAGGGCAGAAATGTAGCGAACTGACTTGTTGGAAAGGTGGCATCCTATGACGGTGCCACGTCGTAAGTCACTGAGCTCTTCAGTAAGGTCATTCTACTACTATGTTTGTCAATGGAGATTGCATGGTTTTGTTCTTGGTTTTATACACCTGTCAGCAACGGGTGTGACTGAAATAGCCGAATCCACTAATTTGAAGGGCTGTCCACATTCTGTTGTATATATAGTATATATATATATATATACAGTTGAAATCGGAAGTTTACATACACTTAGGTTGGAGTGAATAAAACTTGTTTTTCAACCACTCCACAAATTTCTTGTAAACAAACTATAGTTTTGTCAAGTCGGTTAGGACATCTACTTTGTGCATGACAAAAGTAATTTTTCCAACAATTGTTTAACGATGTCAGGAGGAATGGGCCAAAATTCAATCAACTTATTGTGGGAAGCTTGTGGAAGGCTACCCGAAACATTTGACCCAAGTTAAACAATTTAAAGGCAATGCTACCAAATACTATTTGAGTGTATGTAAACTTCTGACCCACTGGGAATGTGATGAAAGAAATAAAAGCTGAAATAAATAATTCTCTCTAATAAATAATTCTCTCTATTATTCTGACATTTCACATTTCTAAAATAAAGTGGTGATCCTAACTGACCTAAGACAGAGAATTTGTACTAGGATTAAATGTCAGGAATTGAGAAAAACTGAGTTTAAATGTATTTGGCTAAGGTGTATGTAAACTTCCGACTTCAACTGTATATCAGTTTCTATATGGGTGTAGTTGGACAGGTAAATGCACTAAAGAGGAACAATGGGTGCATATCAGTGGAGGTTGCTAAGGGGAGGATGGCTCATAATAACGTCTGGAACGGATCATATGGGATGGCATCAAACACATGGAAACCATGTATTTAATGTAATTGATACCATTCCACTGATTCCACTCCAGCCATTACCACGAGCCCGACCTCCCCAATTAAGGTGCCGCCGTACTCCTGTGATACATATTGAAGATACGCATGCTCAACCCCAGAATCTTTTTACTTGTCTATTTCCAAAGGATAAAGCTAAAAACATTAACAATTTCATAGTTTAGAACACTATAACAATATGGAAGAAAATGAAACGTGTTCTACAAGAACCAATATCCCTCCCTAAAAACACAACCTTATGGAACAGTCCTTGGATAGCTTTTCAGAATTCACTGATAAATTGGTCCACATGGAAAACTAAAGGCATAGAAACCGTAAATGACTTGGTAACGGGAAATACATTTATTTCCATAACACAGATCCCTCTCAGGGCTAGACCTCATAATGATACACAGTACTACAGGCTGCTGCAGCTGCAACCTAGTTTACTGCAGATCAGGACTATTCAACTACACGCCTAGAGGGCCTACTACTACTGATTATCTGTACCTGATTGGCTAATGGGCTGATTCATGTCACTAATTGGCCAGAGAGCTAGTGGCGTGTGTTCATGGATGCCAAGGGAAGTCAGGCTTCCCCCCAAAATTAACCAATACAAACAAACAAAAATACGTAAAATAATTGATTAAGCCTTTCTGTGTTTCATTATTGTCCTTCAATTCGGCAAGTGGCTGAATGTATCTCACAGGAGAAAGCTTCAGACTGAGCAAAACAGCGCCCCTCTGTCTCAGTATGTGTAGCGCATCTATCTGATGCTGTCTGGTCAAAAATAGTATGACATTGTTGACGCCCATAGCATTAAATGTAAAGGAAGCCAGCGAGCATTTGGCCTCCCTTGATCAATTTTTTTTCAAAGAATAGCAAGTCAGGGTTGAGCTAAACTGAGCGAGCTCAACTGTGAATGGTCATGGTGCACCAAAAAAAGTGTAACGGAAAAACATATGAATTGTTCCATCTCGTTGTCTTTGCCCTCTGGTGGCTAGCTAGCTAAAATCTTCCCTTTACTAAATAAACCATGGACAGAGATGGTTATTTGGACTTGGTGTACCTGCCAATGATTATAACGGTGATTCTGATCCAACCATAACATCATACAATGTGCCCCGGGTCTGAGAGGATGGAAGTTCAATATGTAGCTAGGAGTAGACCGTTTTGGCAACATGAAAGAGAGGAGAAAGGTATTGGCATTCCTCTGCAAGTAGGGTGAGTCAACATGTTTTTTTCTATTTGCACACACACACACACACACACACACACACACACACACACACACACACACACACACACACACACACACACACACACACACACACACACACACACACACACACACACACACACACACACACACACACACACACACACACACACACACACACACACACACACACACACACACACAAATAGAAATCAGTACCATATGAACAGCCACATGATATATAGCTTACGTTGATTGGACTACATTGTTTTTGGTATCTTTTAGTTGTCACTGTATTAGACTAAGCAAAAGTGATTTGATGATGTTGAACTGTTGAAGTTGAAGTGGTGCTGGACTGACGTTAGCGGGGCCAGCCCTTGTTTTTGTGTAACCTGTGGTAACTCTCCGTGGTTCTAAATCAATAGTTTGTGTTTACATTAACTTGCTTGGCGATGCTGTAGGTCATGTTTGTTACATGCAATATGCTTTGTGGACTTCACCGGACAGATGTTCCTGTCTGGTTTTGTGATGAAACAGATGTGTCGTTGAATTTATTCTGCCAACTGTGACTGTTGTCTTCTGGTTGTCTCAGCCTTATCACGGTTGCATATGAACTAACGGGTTATAGACCCTTTCAGTGTTTGCAAATATTGGCGCTTGAGGGCGATGAGCACAAGTTGGTGGCAGAACACGGGGGAGTTCTTATAGAACTAAAACTAAAATCTGTAAATGGCTCTTTGGCAAGCTTTTGCTACAGGCTATGTCAATGAGCGTTAGCATTCTAGCTAACGACTGCTGCATCCAAAGTTGTTAAGATCACAACCAAATATAATCTTAGCAACTGTTCTAGCAAGAATCCAAACATCATTGTAAGTGTCTGAGAACCCCAAAAAGTTATTTTGTTTAGAAGTAATAAAAACATAAAGGCTATGTTAAATGGGCTCAGATGGCGACGGTTTTCTTAGTGCAGCCAAGAGTCGCACGCATCTGTGCGTGACGTCAGTATGTCGTGTCCTGGAAAGGGGTCTATAGAGCAGCAAACAACTACATTATCATAACACATAGGTTGTAATATGGCTTTTTTTCCTGGCTTCCCCATTGATTTTACCCACGCACCACTACTGCAGAGATTGTTATGTTATTAGCTGAATGTTATTCTTAATATCAAATATGAACATTTATTAATTTTAATTTCTCCTGATTGTCATTTCCATGGATAATTGTTACTTAACAATCCATTTATGTTTCATCATGACCTCACTTCCTGTTTCCTGTCCCCAACAGGAAGTGGTTCCGTCATACCTGGCGACGTCACCTATCGTGTCTCAGGGGGCGGAGCTAATGGAAGCTCAGCTGGGGAGGGGTGTGTCTCGCCTCTCTGACCCCGCCTCCCTCCAGGTCCAGACCCTGGGCTCCCAGCAGACCACAGGAGGAGGGGAAGGAGGAATGATGATGAAGAAAAGGAGGAAAAAGAGGAGGAAGGCACGGGAAAGCGGAGGAGGGAGACGGGAGGAGAGCGGGGAGTACTCAGAGGATGAGGACATGTTCACCATCGACATGAGCACTGATGAGGAGAGAGAGCACGAGAACAACAGTAGCAGGTGATGACAGCAAATACAGTATTTACATCAACACTGCATGGCTGTGCGTGTTTGTGTGTGCGTGCGTGTGACTTCCTGTGAAGTTCTGAGAACGCTCATTTGAAACAGACAGGGTCACGCTTGGGCTGTTTGGAGTGGTCTGCCAATATTGCAGGGCGAGGCTTGTTTATGCGACACACAGCTGTCTGACAGCAGCTACTGACTGCAGTCAAGTGGTTGTGTGGGGAGGAGAGAGACGATTACACTGTCTTGTTGAGGTAATCTCAGTTTGGTCTTTCTGCAATCCTGCATGTGTGTGTTTGGTAGAGGAATGATCCCTCTGAGAGGTTTATGAGAACGTGCACGTGTGTGTGTTTTTGCGTGCACGTGCGTGAGAGAGAGAGAGAGACTCTGGTTAAGAGCCAGAATAGCTTTGCTCCACTGCAGAGAAAAAAAAAAGCCTGATCAGCATCACAATGGTTTCTGCGAAACATATGAACCACTGCCAGCTCCTCTCTGTGTGTGTGGGACCCAGCAGGGACGGGAAGACTCTGTTCTCAGGCGTTCTATGCAGGTCTGAGACAGACAAACACCTATACACACACACGCACGCAAGCACACACACTCACAAAATCACTTCACAACAAAATCACTTCACAAACAGCCCCTCTCCCTCAGTAGTAAAACAACAGTGTGTATAGTAGTCAGTCACTCAGTCTGTTAGTCTGTTCCTATGCTGGTTGGGTGCTGGCTGAGACTGAGACTGGATAAACAAGCCTGAAGTGCCTAGTGTCCGTTTTTTGTGAACCCAATTCTCTGTGTTCTGTGTGTGTGTGTGCACGTTTTTGTCTTCAGGCTCTGTGAATACCAGCTCTGTGTCTCATGTGTTGGAGACGCTCCAGTGCCTCATTCTTTTCCCACACTGCGCTCTGTCTCTGTCGAGCAATGACCGTGGTGAACGGGGCCTCTCTCAGTCCCTCCTGATTCTCTCTCATTCATCTGATGTGTGTGTGTTTTTTTTGGTTTTACTATCCTTGTGGGGATCAGAAATCATCACAAGGATATTAGAAAAGGACAATTCAGACAGTTGAGACATTTCGCTGGTCCCCACAAGGATAAAGGCTATTTTCAGTTTAGGGGCTAGGTTTAGGGTTACAATTAGAGTTAGGGTTACAATTAGGGTTAGGGGATAGGTTTAGGGTTAGGTTTGGGGTTAATGTTAGGACTAAGGTTAAGTTTCGGGTTAGGTTAAGGGTTAGGGTAAGGGGTTATATATGATTTTGAATGGGAATCAATTGTTTGGTCCCCACAAGTATAGTAAAAGAAACGTGTGTGTCACGATCTTCTTTCGGGACGGACCAAGATGCAGCGAGGTTTCCAGTATACATGCTTTATTTAAACGTAACTGGCAAAACAATAAACAAATAATGATCGTACCTCTGGTGTGGCTAAACAGGCACACACCACTAAACATACTATAATAACAATGACCCACAAAACCCCAGTGGAAAAACACAAACATATATATGGTTCCCAATTAGAGGTAACGACAATCAGCTGCTTCTAATTGGGAACCATTAACCCAACATAGAAATATATAAACTAGAACAAAAACCCTCTTAAACAAAACACAACTAAACTCGCCAGCCTGCTAACTCAGGCCTGGATGTGACAGTGTGTGTTAATTGGTTTTGGTTTATTGTTTTTTGGGATCCCCATTAGCTTTGGAAAAAGCAGCAGCTATTCTTCCTGGGGTACAAACAAAAACATGAAACACAACAAGTAACAAAGCACTGGTACACTGATAGACAAGAACAGTCACACACATGTAAAATGCAACGATATGCAAGCAAGACAACTAAAGAGTAATGTGTGTGTAGATTGTGTGTGTTAGAGTGTGACCATGTGTTGGATGTATTTGATACCATTCAACTCATTCCGCTCCAACCATTACCACAAGCCTGTCCTCCCAAATGAAGGTGCCACCAACCTCCTGTGCATTTCCCAGTACCTATTGTGCCATGAGATGTTGTTTTGTAAAAATGTTTAAGGTAATTTTACTTTGCTTGATTAATTGGAGATCTAAGGGAATTCCATGTGATCATAGTTCTGTATAACACTGTGCGTTGCCTGCAAAGTTTTGGGGGACTTGGGGACTGTGAAGAGACCCCTGGTGGCATGTCTTGTGGGGTATGTATGGGTGTCTGAGATGTACAGTTGAAGTCGGAAGTTTACATACACTTAGGTTGGAGTCATTAAAACTCTTTTTTCAACTACTCCACAAATTTCTTGTTAACAATCTATAGTTTTGGAAAGTCGGTTAGGACATCTACTTTGTGCATGACAAAAGTAATTTTTCAAACAATTGTTTACAGACAGATTATTTCACTTATAATTCACTGTATCACAATTCCAGTGGGTCAGAAGTTTACATACACTAAGTTGACTGTGCCTTTAAACAACTTGGAAAATTCCAGAAAATTATGTCATGGCTTTAGAAGCTTCTGATAGGCTAACTGACATAATTTGAGTAAATTGGAGGTGTACCTGTGGATGTATTTCAAGGCCTACCTTCAAACTCAGTGCCTCTTTGCTTGACATCATGGGAAAATCAAAAGAAATCAGCCAAGACCTCAGAAAAAAATTGTAGACCTCCACAATTTCCAAACGCCTGAAGGTACCACGTTCATCTGTACAAACAATAGTATGCAAGTATAAACACCACGGGACTATGCAGCCATCATACCGCTCAGGAAGGAGATGTGTTCTGTCTCCTAGAGATGAACGTACTTTGGTGCGAAAAGTGCAAATCAATCCCAGAACAACAGCAAAGGTCCTTGTGAAGATGCTGGAGGAAACCGGTACAAAAGTATCTATATCCCCAGCAAAACGAATAACTGTATGTTATTTGATTATGAAGACAACCTGGAATTTTCATCACAGTAATATTTCTCATAAAAACTAGAAGAGAAGCAGTTCATCTCTCATCAACCCTCAACCAGAAAAGACTGGAATGCATGTTGTTGATGTTAGTTGTATGTACAGTATGTACAGTTAAAGGGATGCTGCTCTGTTTTAAGCTAGCTGCATCTTTCTTTGCTGCACTTGACCATATTACCAGACAGTAATCAATATGGGACAAGACCAGACCCTGAACAACTAGTACAGTTGATTCATGTGTCAAAAACATATTTTTTACAACAGACATACCCTTCCCCATCTTAACAGCAACTTTGTCAATATGACTTGACCATGATAATTGACCATCCAATGTTATACATAGGAGTTTAACTTCCTCAACTTGCCCAATGGTCACACCCTTTATCCACAACTCCAGTTGAGGTTTAGGTCTTAGAGTATTTTGAACCAAATACAATGCTACCATTTCTTTTAACCAGTCATCAGTCATCTGAGTCAGTGCAGTACAAGTTGAGTGCCCTTCTCTATATGCATGCTGAAAGTCAGCAGTTGACTTGTTCTCTGAAAAATAGCATTGTATTTGGCCAAACACAATTCTCTCCATCAGTTTACTAAGAACAGGCAGCAAACTGATCGGGTGGATGTTAGAGCTAGCAAGGGGTGCTTTACTATGTTTAGGCAGTGGAATTACTTTAGCTTCCTTCCATACCTGTGGAAACACACACGCCTTTAGGCTTTGGTTAAAGATATAGCAAAGTTGGTGGCGATATAGTCTGCTACCATTCTCAATAGTTTCCCATCAAGGTTGTCTATACCTGGTGACTCGTCATTATTGATGGGACTGTTAGATCTTTTATACAGAAATATGACGGTTCACTGTTCAATGTTGTCATTTCATTTCAAAGTTTTTCCACTTTACTAGTGAAATAGTCATTGAAATGATTGGTAATATAGAAACGTTTTGTTAGAATTGTCTCATCAACTTCAATGAACGAGATTAATTGGGGTTTCTGTCCATTATATAATTTAAGGTACTCCAAATGTATTTTAAGGTACTCCAAATGTATTTTTACATTGTGTTTTATGTAATATATGTTGGTTTGGTAATACACAGTGCCTATGGTAAATTCAACTGATTGGAATTGGCTGTCTATATAAGGTCCCACAGTTGACAGTGCATGTCAGAGCAAAAACCAAGCCATGAGGTTGAAGGAATTGTCCGTACAGCTCAGAGACAGGATTGTGTCGAGGCACAGATCTGGGGAAGGGTTCCAAAAAATGTCTGCGACATTGAATGTCCCCAAGAACACAGTGGCCTCCATCATTCTTAAATGGAAGAGGTTTGGAACCACCAAGACTTGGGGAGAAGTTTCTTGGTCAGGGAGGGGACCCGATGGTCACTCTGACAGAGCTCTAGAGTTCCTCTGCGGAGATGAGAGATCTCTGCAGAACTCCACCAATCAGGCCTTTATGGTAGAGTGGCCAGACGGAAGCCACTCCTCAGTAAAAGGCACATGACAGCCCGCTTGGAGTTTGGCAAAAGACTCAGACCATGAGAAACAAGATTCTCTGGTCTAATGAAACCAAGATTGAGCGATTCAGCCAGAATGCCAAGCGTCACGTCTGGAGCAAACCTGGCACCATCCCTACGGTGAAGCATGGTGGTGGCAGCATCATGCTGTGGGATGTTTTTCAGCGGCAGGGACAGGGAGACTAGTCAGGATCGAGGGAAAGATGAACAGAGCAAAGTACAGAGAGATCCGTTATGACAACCTACTCCAGAGCACGCAGGAGCTCAGACTGGGGTGAAAGGTTCACCTTCCAACAGGACAACGATCCTAAGCACACAGCCAAGACAACGCAGGAGTGGCTTTGGGACAAATCTCTGAATGTCCTTGAGTGGCCCATCCAGAGCCCGAACTTAAACCTGATCGAACATCTCTGGAGAGACCTGAAAATAGCTGTGCAGAGCGCTCCCCATCCAACCATCCAACCTGAGCTTGAGAGTATCTGCAGAGAATAATGGGAGAAACCCCTCAAATACAGGTGTGCCAAGCTTGTAGCGTCATACCCAAGACTCAAGGCTGTAATCGCTGCCAAAGGTGCTTCAACAAAGTACTGAGTAAAGGGTCTGAATACTTGTGTAAATGTGATATTACCGTTTATTTTTTATTATCAGCTGAGCAGCCTGACTTGTTTGCCAACTCTTTTGCATCATTCTTTTGAACGATAACATTTTTTAAGTCATCATCAATCCATCAATCTCACAGTTAGTTTCTTAACAAGTGCTTTCTTGTCAACAATTGGCATTAATAATTGTACAAATACTTCCAGTTCTGAAACTGGATTCACATCCTCATACACATCAGACCAACATACGTTGTTTGACATCTACAGCAAAAGAGGCCTGAGAAAACAGTGTGTATGATATCTCTGTGTGTACGTCTGTGTGTCTGTGTGTGCATGGGTGTGCGTGTGCGTTGTTGCTGCTAACGTCTCTTTGTCTCTCTCTGTCTCAGGGCCTCTTCTCAGGAGCTCAATGGAGAGCAGGGCCCTAAGGCCAGTGTGTTGAACAGCAACTACACCCAGAACACAACATACACACACTCTGACGCAGACTGGGCACGCTCACAGAGGTACATAAATATGACCACACACACACACACACACACACACACACACACACACACACACCAGACAGGACTAGAATAGAATAGAATAATACACAGTTTGGTTCGACTCATCTTGTCATATGCCTTTGTAGATTAAAATAACTGCGTATGACTGACAGTTGTTCTCTCTGTATGTCTGTGTCTACCTCCCCCCTCTTTCTCTACCCCCTCCAGTGCTATAATAGAGCAGACACGTACTCTGTCTATCCCTCCTAACGGTGGTCTGTCCATCTCCTGTCCACAGCAGACTTCTGTCTTCCCTTCTCCTGTCAGGTAAGTCATGTCACCATCCAATTTCACTTTTCAGTATAGCTTAATTAAGCCTTAAAAGTTATCCTTTGTTTAATTTCGGACCAACTACATATTGTCTAAAACCATGGGACAGAAACTAATGTTAACTAATGTGAATTCAAAGTGAAATCAACCAAAAATGCAAAAAAGGTTCAAAGTTAGGTGAAAAAAATCATTATCTTACGTTGATGACTTTTTGCAAATCCAATCAGTTTTCCACATTAATTCAACGTCATCACATATGATTGTTTGGTTGAAATGACATGGAAACAACATTGATTCAATCAAGTTTTTTCCCCAGTGGGTTGGTTTATGTCCATGAGTCAATGTAGTGCTGGCTCAACCAATCACATCTCTCTGTGTGTCTGTCACTCAGCAGCCCCGGTGGCTCCCGCCCCTCCACTCCGAAGAGTGACTCGGAGCTGACCAATCAGAGCAAAGACAACCCTGAGATTCTGTGGGCCTGGGGGGAGCTGCCACAAGCTGCCAAGGTACAGAGGGAGGGAGGGAGGGCAATAGAAAAAGAGAGTCAAAGAGGGAGGGATAGAGGGAGGGGGGAAGAGGCAGATTCAGAGAGATAGAACAGGAATGAAGTGACGCAAAGAGGGAGAGACAGTATGTCTAGCTGTAGTCCACACAGTGATCCAGGAATCAGCACTGAT
Source organism: Brachymystax lenok tsinlingensis (assembly GCA_030435695.1). Lineage (NCBI taxonomy): Eukaryota > Metazoa > Chordata > Actinopteri > Salmoniformes > Salmonidae > Brachymystax > Brachymystax lenok. The sequence goes on along the minus strand of CM059786.1, from coordinate 11,474,695 downwards.
GTTGGCAGAGGAACTTTAATCACTGTAATCATCTTCCATGAGGGCAGCTGAGGACATGCTTTTACCCTAGCGCTCACGCTAACCACACATCCTCCATCTCTCCTCTCTCTGCCTATCTCTTCTCTACTATTGACACCTGACCTCCTGCATCCTTGCTCTAGCGTGCTTTCTTTCTTCTTCCTTACTCTCTCTCTTTCCCTCTCTCCACCTCTAGTCCTCCTACCTCCCTCCATCCCAGATGCAAGATTCTGGGATGAAGTCCCCTGTCTCCATCCCTGTGTGTGACAGCACACACTTCAGGACCATCCCCGGAGACTGTGGCCCCCCTGGCCAGACCCAGAGCCACCCAGACAATGGCCTCCCATCCCTCACCCCTTACATGCCCCAGCCTGGGAACAACACGGCTGGGCCCGGGGCTGGAGGGGACATGGAGTTAGTAGGGGCAGCCTGTAGAGAGGTGGAGGGGCTGATGGCTTCTAGGTTGCTGTCAGAACTGGATGAGGGGGGCCAGAGGGGCAGCCCGTTGAGACGCACAGACTCCCCATCCAAGAGGAAAGGTACGTCTTCTCGAACCATCACCTCCAAGCAGAATAGAGTTTAGATTGCAGAATTTGAATTTCAACAGTCACTAAACATGCATTCACGTCTGTAGATGTGAATGGCTCCACCATTAGCTACACGTCAAGTTAATGGATAAAAATGCCATGCCAATCATTGTATCCATGGTAACGTGTGACGCTGTACCTGCAGACAAGAGGAGCCACCACCTGGGCTCGGATGGAATCTACCTGGATGACATCACTGAGCTGGAGCCAGAGGTGGCTGCTCTGTACTTCCCTAAAAGGTAACACGGCCCTCACACACACACACACACACACACACTCACCTGAAACACACACACACCTATTCTGTCCTACACAAACACTCATCCTCCACTCCTGAACCTATGGCCCTGTTCCTTAGTGACGGTTCAGTGAGAGGGGGCTCGGAGACAGGGGCGCGGAGCGCCAACCAATCACCTCAGTCGGTGGGCAGCAGTGGGATGGACAGCGGTGTGGACAGCTACTCTGACCAGCTGGGAGACATGCCCAACATCGCCATCTCCCTGTGTGGAGGTCTCACTGACAACAGAGAGATCACAAAAGGTACTGGCCGTTAAACACATGGGCTGCATCTCAGTATCGTCAGCTTGATTTACTGGTATAACTGGATAGGTGCAAATTGTAGCTCCATCTACTTGCTGTCATTGTTTTCACCTATCCAGCCCTCTCAGATCCGCTAATTGGTGTGAGATCAGATGAGAGGGAACACATTTCTACAGAACAGTTCTATTAACCCTCTCCTGTCTGTGTCTCTTCAGAACAGTTCTATTAACCCTCTCCTGTCTGTGTGTCTCCTACAGAACAGTTCTATTAACCCTCTCCTGTCTGTGTCTCCTACAGAACAGTTATATTAACCCTCTCCTGTCTGTGTGTCTCTACAGAACAGTTCTATTAACCCTCTCCTGTCTGTGTCTCCTACAGAACAGTTCTATTAACCCTCTCCTGTCTGTGTGTCTCCTACAGAACAGTTATATTAACCCTCTCCTGTCTGTGTCTCCCACAGAACAGTTCTATTAACCCTCTCCTGTCTGTGTCTCCTACAGAACAGTTCTATTAACCCTCTCCTGTCTGTGTGTCTCTACAGAACAGTTCTATTAACCCTCTCCTGTCTGTGTGTCTCCTACAGAACAGTTCTATTAACCCTCTCCTGTCTGTGTCTCCTACAGAACAGTTATATTAACCCTCTCCTGTCTGTGTGTCTCTACAGAACAGTTCTATTAACCCTCTCCTGTCTGTGTCTCCTACAGAACAGTTCTATTAACCCTCTCCTGTCTGTGTGTCTCCTACAGAACAGTTATATTAACCCTCTCCTGTCTGTGTCTCCCACAGAACAGTTCTATTAACCCTCTCCTGTCTGTGTGTCTCCTACAGAACAGTTCTATTAACCCTCTCCTGTCTGTGTGTCTCTACAGAACAGTTCTATTAACCCTCTCCTGTCTGTGTCTCCTACAGAACAGTTCTATTAACCCTCTCCTGTCTGTGTCTCCTACAGAACAGTTATATTAATCCTCTCCTGTCTGTGTGTCTCTACAGAACAGTTCTATTAACCCTCTCCTGTCTGTGTGTCTCCCACAGAACAGTTCTATTAACCCTCTCCTGTCTGTGTGTCTCCTACAGAACAGTTCTATTAACCCTCTCCTGTCTGTGTCTCCTACAGAACAGTTTCAGGAGAGAGCCATCTCTTACCAGCAGTTCACTGAAAACCCCTCCATCATCGACGATCCCAACCTGGTGGTCAAGATAGGAACCAAGTATGTAAAATACCTCTAACTAACCTATAACTTCATAGCAGTAAAGATGTGATTGTTCCTGATTAATCCGGAATTCCTGCATTTCTGACATAATCCTCCATATATCATTGAATCTGACCTATCCACTAGCCAAAATCCAGATGTTCTATGTTGTCCTGATCTGATTGGAAAAGTATGTACTGTATACTCTTTGTGCACTGTAAAAATACAGTACTACTGATAAGAAATGAGCTGCGGACACTAAAGATACAACAGTGATCTTGTGTTTGTGTCTTTTCTCCTCCAGGTACTATAACTGGACCACCGCAGCCCCTCTCATGCTGGCTATGCAGGTGTATCAGAAGCCCCTGCCAATGGTAAGACCTCCGTAACATTAGCAACATGCTATTAGCATAGCATCTAGGCTACTCGACTTGGTGATGAGACTGTGTGCTAATGTCAAATAGTGTACTACATTTGGCTACCGGAGTGGTTTAAAATGCGAATCATATTGCAATGTAAAGAGAGTCCAACTGTAACCCATCTAGCTAAATCTGGTTCTGCGTCTGGCTTCACGTGTTTTGTTTTTGTCTGAATTCTTATGTCCTCTGTCTCGCTTTGGACTTCCTGTCCACTAAAAAGCGTTCTCCTGAACCACGTCTCCTCCTAACACTTGAGTCTTTCTTCCCCCCCTTGTTTTTCCCTTTTTTAATTTGTTCTCCCTCCATCTCACCTCCCATTTGGCCCTGTCTTGTGTGTCTTCAGCACTCCTGCCTGAGTTATGTGTACTCTGCCTTTGGCCTCTTCTCCTACTGTTTACCCAGTCTGTTTGGCTCCAGCCCCGTGGGTCCCTTTGGTTTCAGCTGTCTGTCTGTCTGTCTGTCTGGCTGTTGGATATAACATGTCTGTCTGTCTGCTGGGTATAGCATGTCTGTCTGTCTCTCTCTCTCAGTGTGTTATTCCTCTACTTCTCTCTCTTCTGTCTCTCCCAGTCTCTGTGTTTCCCTCGCTCTGCTGCTGCCTCTCTTCCTTAGATCGCCATCCTCCAGTCATACGGACACACTTGCTTCACGTCTTTTGCGTTTGGGCTTTTGTATCTCTGTGTTTTTGCGTTTTTAGTGGTTTTGTTGAGTTGGGTTTTTGGTCAGGAACTGTGTGCGTTTGCTTCAGGCCACAGTGGAGAACATCATGAAGGAGAAGATGCCCAAGAAAGGAGGCCGCTGGTGGTTCTCATGGCGCAGCAGGAACAGCGACTCCAAATCGGTATACACACACACCTCTGTAAACACACACACCTCTATAACACAACACGCACACCTCTGTAACACACATACCACACTTCCATAACCATTTGGGAACCTCCGCAGAAGTTACAATGCTGGAGACCACGTGCCTATTTGACTAGTGGACTGGGGTATTATATGTGCTGGTGTGTCCTGGTTGTTGTATGACTGTGTGATTGGTTGTCTCTCCCCAGGACTCAGTGTCTGAGACAGGAGTTGGAGACGGGGGAGAGACCTCTCTCAGCATGGCTTCAGTCAATGGGTAATGACACTTCTCTTACTCCAGAACAGTTTACAATATATGTGCAATATGAATGAACTATGTTGAATACACATTTATATATCTTAGTTCACATATTCTCGTAAAAGTACACAAAAGGGGGTGGTTTCATGGACACAGATTAAGCCTAATCCTGGACTAAAAAGCATTTTAATTAATTTGAGTCCGGGAAACCGCCCCTAGAGGTTTATAGACTATGTTTTATATATACTTTTTTAAATATTCTGTTCATATAGTCAGACATGTATTTATAGCTGAACTGTTGTTGTATCTGTTGTTGTAACACAGAATGAAGGAGGAGTCCTCCTCCAGCGATGAGGAACACAGATCGTCCAATCAGGACTCAGAATCCTGCCAGCCCGAGCCTCTTCTCACACCTGGTAGTGTCTTCTACAGGAAGACCCTCAGACTGACCCCAGAGCAGCTGGTGAGAGACTCAATACTGTTCCCCTAACCTCTGTTAAGACATCAATGATTCGGTGACGTTGAACTGTGTATTCTTAGGCAAGTCTTCAGTTGAACCAATCAGTAGCAGGGTTAGAGTTAGTAGAAGCTGTATGGGTAATGTAGTTCTTCTGCCCTCAAGCAACTCTGCAGTTAAACCACTCAGTAACAAGGTTCTGCTACATTCAAGACAATTTGGAACTCTGAAAAAAAACGAGCTCCGACTTAAAAAATCTATTTGAACGGTCATCTAACTTGGAATTACAAGTAGGAAACTCGGGCGTCATCCTAGAGCTCCGACTTCTCCGACCTGAAGATCCCTGACATCACATAAACAAAAAACATGGTGGCCTTCATCGTTTACATAAAAATATGTATTCTCACCTTGTGCATTTCCTCTCTTCTTTAAACACTTTAGCAAGAAGCATATAGCATCTTTGCAAACAAAAGATCCCTTCAGGTGTCCATGTTTTTCCGAGTTGACAGCTTGAACACACTGAAGTGGGAGGTCGAAACTTCCTAGTCGGGATCTCAGAGTTTGCCGAGTTGTCTTGAACACACCATTAGAGTTAGTAGAGGGTGTATGGGTAATGTAGTCTTTCTGCCCATCAAGCCAGTCTGCTGTTGAACCTCTCAGTAACAGGGTTAGAGTTAGTAGAGGCTGTATGGGTAATGTAGTCTTTCTGTCCTCAGGCCAGTCTTCAGTTGAAGGAGGGTCCAAATGAGGTGGTGTTCAGTGTGACCACTCAGTACCAGGGCACCTGTCGCTGCCAGGGAACCATCTACCTCTGGAGCTGGGACGACAAGATTGTCATCTCAGACATTGACGGCACCATCACCAGGTAAGTGTGTGTGTGTGTGTGTGTGTGTGTGTGTGTGTGTGTGTGTGTGTGTGTGTGTGTGTGTGTGTGTGATCACGTTCTATCTGTTAATGGTAGTCTAATTACATGTGTGTGCGTGTCCTCTTGCAGATCTGACACCCTGGGCCACATCCTGCCAACGCTGGGTAAAGATTGGACCCACCAGGGCATTGCCCGCCTCTACCACCGAGTCAGCCAGTGAGTCTCCCACAACAGGAGTTACATAAGCATAGATGGCCGTTAGAGTAATGAAACGGGTCCCGTTCAGAATATGTGTCAATGTTAGATGAATGAATCAGCTTTATTCATGGTGTTTGGCTTTAGTACGTTGCACCATCCTGAAAGCAGTCATTTAGTTGAACTCCTGTCTTCTCACTCTCTCTTAGGACTTACTAAGAGAGTAGAAAAAATGTAATCTCTTTCTCTACCTATTTTTCTCTCTCTCTCTCTCTCTCTCTCTCTCTCTCTCTCTCTCTCTCTCTCTCTCTCTCTCTCTCTCTCTCTCTCAGGAATGGTTATAAGTTTATGTACTGCTCTGCAAGGGCCATAGGTATGGCTGATATGACGAGGGGGTATCTTCACTGGGTCAACGAGAGAGGAACCATGCTGCCTATAGGACCTGTCCTACTCAGCCCCAGCAGCCTGTTCTCAGCCCTGCACAGGTGAGGAACACACACACATCATCACCGTCAAAATAAACACAGCAGAAGCGTCAAGCACAATAGAGAACGATGTACAGTACATTTTAGCAGACGCTCTTATCCACAGCACACATTTTCATGGGGATAAAACCCACAACCCTGACGTGGCAAGCACCATGCTACACCAACTGAGCCACACGGGACCACAGTAGCTTATATAGAAGAGATGTCCCTATATTATATAATGATCATTCTGACCTTCTTGTCCTGTCGTCCTTCCTGTCCTGTCCTGATCTTTCGTCCTGTCTTGTCATCCTGTCTTTCCTGTTTTGTCCTTCCTGTCCTGTCTTCCTTCCTGTCCTAACCTGTCGTTCTGTCCTTCCTGTCCTAACCTGTCGTCCTGTCCTGGCCTGTCGTCCTGTCTTGTCCTGTCGTCCTGTCTTTCCTGCCCTCCTTCCTGTCCTGTCTTGTCCTGTAGGGAGGTGATAGAGAAGAAGCCTGAGAGGTTTAAGATTGAGTGTCTGACCGACATCAAGCAGCTGTTCCACCCCAACACTGAGCCTTTCTACGCAGCCTTCGGCAACAGAGCCACGGTGAGAGCCCTGCTCCCTCCAACACTGTACATGCTAACTTTGGCTACTTTTTAGATTCATTTGACTGGGACCATACACATTCTATACATTTTACATTTACATTTTGGCCATTTAGCAGACGTTCTTATCCAGAGCGACTTCCAGCCAGTAATCAACAATGTGGCAGATTCAGCCAAAAGGCTCATTTCAAACTGAATATTATCTTTGCTTCTGTTGTGGTTGTGTATGTGTTTTTGGATAGTACGTCAGTCGTTGTTACAGTTGTTGTTGTTGTTTAGGATGTGTATTCCTATAAGGAGGTGGGCGTTCCCCTGAACAGGATCTTCACAGTCAACCCCAAGGGAGAGCTGATACAGGAACATGCTAAGACGAACATCTCATCGTAAGTCAGACCTCTCTATCTCTTTCGTTATCCCTCCATCTTTCTCCCTCATATGTCTCTCTCTCCCTCAGTAGCTCTGTCTGTCTGTCTATCAACAATGAAAGTAAATGAGGTGAAGTATATTTCTGTTCCTGTCCCTTCCAGGTATGGTCGTCTGTGTGAGGTGGTGGACCACGTCTTCCCCCTGTTGATCAGAGGTCACGTCTCGGACTTCTCCTGCCCTGACACCTTCAGCCAGTTCACCTACTGGAGAGAACAGCTGCCCCAAATCCACAGCCCTGACCAACCCCAGGTCCACACCCCTGACCAGCCCCAGGTCCACAGCCCCGACCAGCCCCAGGTCCACAGCCCCGACCAGCCCCAGGTCCACAGCCCCGACCAGCCCCAGGTCCACAGCCCCGACCAGCCCCAGGTCCACACCCCCGACCAGCCCCAGGTCCACACCCCCGACCAGCCCCTGGTCCACACCCCAGACCAGCCCCTGGTTCACACCCCCGACAAGGACCTGGTTCACAGCCCCGACCATCCTCTGGGCATCAGCTGTGGAGATCCACTTCCACACCAGATCACCCCATAAGTGACCTGTGTGCAATCTGGAAAGGAAAGGGAGAGACACATTTATGATGATGACGGCGTGCAAATGAAAGAAGCATGTCTCTGCTCTAATGTCACACACACACACGCACAACAATGCATAAGCAGACCTTAACAAACATTGTGGCCATATGCACACTTATGCACTAGTGAAAGTGTTCTCCTACAACAACAGGCATGTTAGCACTGAGTTGTATTTCTATGTACTCACCTTTCCTATTTATGTTCTACTCCTCAGTGTTCTGCTCTACAATACCTAGCCTACTGTTCATCAGGCGTAAAAGGTACTACTTGTATACATACACTTGTAGTAGCTGCAACTCCAACAAGAAGCACTGATTCAGTCAAACTGGGGGAAATCACTGTGAAGAACAGCCTATCAATGACAGCTATTTCACCCAATTAACATTGCCTGATTGATTATAGTACTTTTAGTCTCCAATGTGGGTACAGTAAACCGCAATGCATGTTCGACTGACACTTTCAGATCTAACGTTCACATAAAGGCAAATATAGTAATTGTTGGACGAAACAGGATTATGCTCAACTAGCGGTGGAAATATTATAGCGCATGGCGATAATTCAGTTCACCTGTTCGCCTCCAAGCATTTGTCAATATAATCAAAACAAACTTTATTTGTCACATGCGCCAAATACAACAGGTGTAGACCTTACCATGAAATGCTTACTTACAAGCCCTTAACCAACAGTGCAGTACAAGAAATAGAGTTAAGTAAAACATTTAATGCGTTTTAAAGCACGTTTCCATTCTAGTAGTAGCATTCTATATTGGGTTTTGATTCTTCCGTTGTTTTGTCATGTTCTGTGTGTGGTAGATATGTGATCAACTGAACTAAAACAGGTAACCTGTGCAGGTCTTTACTTCACTTTATAAACAAGGCACAGAGGAGGGCTGTCTCTCTCATTGATGCCTCTCACCCATAGTCGTCAATAGTCCTTCAATGGTCCTTTAACCAAACACTTGAGAAAAGACTCATGTGATACTGACATTACTCGGACAGTAAGCAGTGCAAGAAAACTCAGGTTGTCAGTTTTAGCAGTCGTCTCGTCTTCATTTCTACGGACCGTGACACACATGTTATCGAATCAAATCCAATTGTATTTGTCACATGTGCTGAATGCAACAGGTGTAGACCTTAACCTTAACTGTACGGTCTACACCTGTTTTATATTAGGCGCGTGTGACAAATACAATTTGATTTGATTTGATAATCTATCCAATTCTCACTGTGTACGGTGTCATTGTTTTGGCTAACATGAACAGATAATGTAGTGCAGACAGTAGAAAACATATTATGTCCTCTGCTTTAGTTGTCCATCATCTTAAACTCTGCGTGTAACTGCGAGGTGAGAGAAATCTACATGTGTAGGAACTATTTAATTCATTTCACATTTTGAAGCAAGCAGCTTGTGAACGCACTTGGATTTGGCCTTTGATTTTTATTTCATTTGAAATATTGTGTTTATGTGATTTGAATCTGAATAGAGTTTTGATGTTCATTCTCACTTTTGTATATAGTGCAACCTTTTTTAGCGATCGAATTCAGAAACATTGTCAGTAAGTGGCTGGCTGCTGGACTACGGTCGTTTGACCTTAAGGCTAACAACGTTTTACACTGACAGACTATAGTGTCCACTGAAGCAAAACCATTGCGGAGATATTCTACAGTAAAACAGTCAATATTCTCCTGAATTCTAGAATCTACTACTTAGACACAAAGAACTTAGATACATAGGTTAAATTGAACTGATGTTCGTTGTAATTTCAGCGATTAGTATGCACAACAACCTTGAAGGTTCTGAACCTCCTCAAAGGGTTTAAAGCACAAAGCACTAACAACATAGTCCGTCTGTCCATCAGATCTCTGTTGTGAACAGAGGAGGTGGCAGTATGTTTCTATGTGTGGCTTCCATGGAATGTGTATCAATATATGTATATTGTGCAATTGCCAATGTTATCCTGTATGTAGTATGGATGGATATTCAAGATGTCCTGTATTACCGGAATGAATACTAACACTGTGATACAGTATTTCTCTCTTTTTTATTGATCATATTGATGACCACTATAAAACCTGATTACATCACAATGAAGGAGAGAAGGTTCCCACCGTCCCTATGTCATATACCATATTGATTACTTTCAATACCTTTACATTCACTTTGGTTGAATTGACTACCAACAGGATGGTTGAAACATCCATTACCATGGTTCAGGAGTATTGTGACATAGTGACTAATGTGAGATGTTGGATTTTCCACCAACCTAAGAGGTGTGTTGGTATTAGGAGGATGATGGGAGGATGGATGGATGAATGGATGAATGGATGGATGTTGTGGTTACTCCCCCTCGGTGTCATTGTGTTCTGTTGTCCCCTTACTGTACTGTCACAAGATTTGTTCCAAGTATGTTAAAGTACTACTGTATATTCAGATTAAATGACTGTATTCTTTCTGTGAAAGATCTATATAAACGAGCTTGTTGCCTTACAGTATGCCGTGGCTGTCTCTGCCCTCGTTAGTTTGTTTCTGAGATGTACAGAGTCAATTACTCTAGCACTGTGTCATGTTGTATAGGTTAACAATCCAGTCTGAAAATAGCTGTACATTGAAAATACGTTTTTCAATAAATGTAAAGATGATTGTTGATGGATGTGTATGTCTCTCATTTCTCCTCCCTGTAGTGAACATGATATGAAACCAGATGCAGAGAGAGCATGTGTAGTTTTAGAGTTTTTCCTGACCACATGACTTAAAAGCAACAGGACCATGACTCCACTCTACAGAGCAAAACTAACACCCATATTACCCATGTCTAAGATGGTGTTGCTCCATGGCTTTGTGAAGGCTGGATACCTACTGTCATATAGTGGAAGATATACTTATAACACCTTTCATATAAAGCCCATGTCCAGTAATCAGCTCACCGACAGATCTGTCTGTTACTCACGGGGGATCACATGTAAAGTGATTTTTTACAATAACAAAACTTTAAAGTATCAGTAGACTATATCCATGAGTATTCATTTGTCCATCATTTACAGATGCATCCAAATGTGTTTCGGTCAAAGCTAAAATAGGAATTTTATTTATGTTGATCAAGTTAAAAACCTAATGTATTTTGTTAGGAAGGCTACATACATTAACCTGAGCTATATGAAACCCTTTCCTTGTTAAGTGGAGGTCAATAGAGCATGTATTGGTTATAGTTGAAGTTGTCATGATACACTGCAACACACAAACTCAGATTTGAACATTGGATTAACATAGCCAGGGAGTTACTCTAGAGTCCCTGTACAGTTGATGTAAGGTTTATTCATAATCAAGGAGACTAGTTGGTTCAGACAATGCTTTTATTTCATGATGGGATACAGTGTTTTTCTCCTTTCATTTATATCCGTGGGGAAGTGATCATTCCAAAAACAGTGTTTTTGAGTTTTCTGCACCTGCTCTTCGCCATTTCCTTTTGCTTAAAATGTTCAAAACATGCAATAATAGCCCGTGGCCTATTTCCAGAGGCCTTACCTATTCTATAGACTCTGGAGAAAGTGACATTACGCACAACATCTGTGGGCAGTTTCAGTTGAGTTGACATAAAGTCTCGGACAGTGCCCTCACAGCTTTTGCTGTTGTCATTCTCCAGTATCCCTGAAAAGATGAGATTGTCCCGCATTGATTGACACTACATCAAGCAAGGTTTCTTTAAGTGGTTTGTTCTCCCTTTGCACCACCTCCACCTTGCAATGAATAGAGTCTACAGTACATTCTGACATTCGCTGATTGATGTCGTCTCGTAGTATATACAGTGAGGGAAAAAAGTATTTGATCCCCTGCTGATTTTGTAAGTTTGCCCACTGACAAAAAAATGATCAGTCTATAATGTTAATGGTAGGTTTATTTGAACAGTGCGAGACAGAAAAACAAAACAAAAAATCCAGAAAAACGCATGTGAAAAATGTTATAAATTGATTTGCATTTTAATGAGGGAAATAAGTATTTGACCTCTCTGCAAAACATGACTTAGTACTTGGTGGCAAAACCCTTGTTGGCAATCACAGAGGTCAGACGTTTCTTGTAGTTGGCCACCAGGTTTGCACACATCTCAGGAGAGATTTTGTCCCACTCCTCTTTGCAGATCTTCTCCAAGTCATTAAGGTTTCGAGGCTGACGTTTGGCAACTCGAACCTTCAGCTCCCTCCACAAATTTTCTATGGGATTAAGGTCTGGAGACTGGCTAGGCCACTCCAGGACCTTAATGTGCTTCTTCTTGAGCCACTCCTTTGTTGCCTTGGCCGTGTGTTTTGGGTCATTGTCATGCTGGAATACCCATCCATGACCCATTTTCAATGCCCTGGCTGAGGGAAGGAGGTTCTCACCCAAGATTTGACGGTACATGGCCCCGTCCATCGTCCATTTGATGCGGTGAGGTTGCCCTGTCCCCTTAGCAGAAAAACACCCCCAAAGCATAATATTTCCACCTCCATGTTTGACGGTGGGGATGGTGTTCCTGGGGTCATAGGCAGCATTCCTCCTCCTCCAAACACGGCGAGTTGAGTTGATGCCAAAGAGCTCCATTTTGGTCTCATCTGACCACAACACTTTCACCCAGTTGTCCTCTGAATCATTCAGATATTCATTGGCAAACTTCAGACGGGCGTGTATATGTGCGTTTGGCAATCCTTTCATTTATGGATTTCAACATCCATATCCTTAAACCTCTCCCTATCTTTCTGGACCTATACAGGCCTATCGGTAGATACACCCAATACAAACACTTTGTTTTTTACGATTGTGTACTCACTCTTGCCTTGTTATATTGAAATATATATATAATGCACTTGCTGCAGTGAGACTGAACTGTTTCTGATAGTAATGAACACTGTATGATTAATGTGCTTGCTGAAAGCAAGACCACTTTAGAATTCTTACATACTCAGATTATTATTATTCCGCCCATGCTAGCATTTAAAGAGTGACTGCCTTTAAAAAGCAACAAATCCATTTAAAAACAGCCTATCTGGCATCGATATGAGTCAGAAACAATTATTCTAGTGTCAAAATTGACTTCAAAGTGTAAATAGGAAAAAGTTGGTCAAGAAGTCAGTCTCGTCTAAAACGAAGTTTGGAACACCTTTGGGTCACAACGGGTAAATTAAGATTGGGTTTTGATTGGATGATGTCCGTTTGCCCACTAACATGTGGTGAACAGCTGCAGGGATTGCTCTCTATCCAATAGCATAGACAGTGAGACAGACCTGCCCAGCAGCACTGACTTTGTGTACATAAGACAACGCCTCAGGAATTTTTGGACTTGAGAAATACTGCACCAAACACCTAGTTAGATGTCAAATTGCGCAACTAAAACATCTTCAGCAAAAACGTCAAAATTAATCACAGATTTCTTGAGTTATCTTAGATTCATTCTTGGGATTTTGAGGAACTGAAATAGGCTTCCTGTGAGAGAAGGGTCAATATCAGGGGATATCTTTATCTATATATTTCCGGATATCTGACATTTTATTATACGGAGCTAGATATTCTCCGTAATGGGACTGTTTCTACATGAATCCAATCGGACCTCAGAAATCTCCCTGCTGCCATATAACTCCAGGGAGATATCTGGTGTGAGATACATTCAAGCCACACACCTAACACACGTGCACCCATTTTGTAAAGTCTGCTTCCAACTCACACTCTCAAACACGTAGATCCCCTGAACGCAGCTCACTTTCCAGCCCAATTTCATTGTGAGGTATTGTTTGCTTTGTGACACATTTCTAGTTGGAGCGCTGGGTTTCCGGTAATTTAATCCTCTTGTGTATGATCGTTTTTGCCTGCCTCACTAACGACGCCTTTTGCCTATTCCCTGCCTGTACCTTAGTCTATTGGATTTCCTGTTATCAACCTATTGTCTGATCTCCTGGACAACATTACTAGCCTTTTCCCTGCCTGTACTGTTGCCTTGTTGGACCCCCTGTGTATGACCTGCCTGCCCCTGGACCCAGCTACCTGTCTCCTCCTGTGGTCCTTTACAATAAACACCTGCTGTGCCCTTCGCTTGAAACCAGCTCTGTCTCCCATCGTGTTCATTACACATTTACATAGCCACATATTTTTCAAAATGTATGAAATATGTAGTCATTACCTAATAATTGATGTATCCGTATATAAAACAAGCAGATTAGTTGATCTCTCATTGTTACCATGATAATCTGATTATGATAGGAGACAGCAGCGGTAACCGTATGGTTTATGAATGTAAAAATACTTGTTAGACTAGTCTAGAGTAAGAATATAGTAGGCCTATATTTCATTCAAACTTTCACTTTAAATGGCAAACTAATATAATATAGGCTATGCCATTTTCATTGCCATCAGCCTACATTTGCATTTGATAAAAAAAATGTATTAGGATATAGAACTCAATCACGATTGACTTGATTTAGTTACACACTTCAAATATGGACAGTCCATGGATATTTTACGTAATGACCATACCAGACAGTTTTATTTTAAAGACAGTTGTATTTAATACATTACATGAATTGGTAACAAATAAAATAATACGATTAGGCTACACCAATTTTTGTTTTTCCATTCATACAACGTTTTGGGGTAATTGCCACAGTAGATTTTGCGTGGTAAACGAGAAAATACTTTATTTCAGTTGTACGGAATGATTGTCAAATAGATCAATTGCACCTAGTCTGCACAAAAAGTAAGGCTAAATAGTTTCCGATGATGATACCCACAAGAGGGCGAACATATCTTGAAATACTTTGGTAACAAGCAGGACTAAGGTAACGCCAACATCAGCTCTTAAGGACCAGTAATGAGGTGATCAATAATGGTTGCAATTGAGATCAGCTGTGCGAGTGAATTTAGTGCGTATTGATGGTTTAATGAGACATCATCTGGTGATAATCTAGTGGCCATCGATGGTTGCAATAGGCCTGCTCAGATTGACTCAGTTTAGATTGTGTGTATTCATATTTTTGAAACAATTTATACCTTTTCAAACAGGGGCCCAACTTTGGTTTTAGATGTGGGGGCATAAATATATATATTATATATATATATATATTTCAGTCAGATAAACACTCCAAACAGCCTACCCAACTGCTCGCATGTGTCCGCATGGTCCTAAAGCACACCGTTGCCTCGGTTTGTATCACATTCCAATTATAAAACTGGGGGGACAAAAATGCAATTTCAGAATGTTGCACCCCTGTTTTCAACTATAACGATTTAAAATGTGCATAAAATCCGGGGCTATTTAAGGTACAAAACCAATTGCGAGTGTAGCGAAATGCTTGTGCTTCTAGTTCCGACAGTGCAGCAATATCTAACAAGTAATATCTAACAATTCCACAACAAATACCTAATACACACACATCTAAGTAAAGGAATGGAATAAGAATATATCAATATAAATATATGGATGAGCAATGACAGAGAGGCATATGCTAAAATGCAATAGATAGTATAGAATACAAATGAGATGAGTAATGTAAGATATGTAAACATTATTAAAGTGGCATTATTAAAGTGACTAGTGTTCCATTTATTAAAGTGGCCAAGGATTTCAAGTCTGTATGTAGGCAGCAGCCTCTTTGTGCTAGTGATGATGGCCTTGAGATAGAAGAGACAGAAGTTGTTTTTCAGTCAGCTAAATGCGGTGGTTCGCGCTTTCAGCTTTGCGTGAATGCCGCCATCTATCCACGGTTTCTGGTTAGGATAGGTTTTAATAGTCACAGTGGGTACAACATCTCCTATACACTTCCTTATAAACTCACTCACAGAATTAGCGTATTCGTTGATATTATTCTATAAGGCTACCCGGAACATATCCCAGTCCGCATGATCAAAACAATCTTGAAGCGTGGATTCCGATTGGTCAGACCAGCGTTGAATAGTCCTTAGCACGGGTACTTCCTGTTTGAGTTTCTGCCTGTAGGAAGGGAGGAGCAAAACGGAGTCATGGTCAGATTTGCGGAACGGAGGGCGGGGGAGGGCCTTGTATGCATCGCGGAAGTTAGAGTAGCAGTGATCCAGTGTTTTGCCAGCTCAGGTACTACAATCGAAAAATGCTGATAGAATTTAGGTAGCCTTGTTCTCAAATGTGCTTTAATTGCACCCTCAGGATATATGTTTTCCAGTTTTCATAAAGTCCAGTGAAGTTCCTTGAGGGCCGTCGTGGTATCGGCTTGGGGGGGATATACATGTCTGTGACAATAATCGAAGAGAATTCTCTTGGGAGATAATACGGTCGACATTTAATTGTTAGGAATTCTAGGTCAGGTGAACAAAAGGACTTGAGTTCCTGTATGTTGTTACAATTACACCATGAGTCGTTAATCATGAAACATACACCCCCGGCATTCTTCTTCCCGGAGAGATGTTTTTTCCTGTCGGTGCGACGCACTGAGAATCCAGCTGAAAGTTGAATTCATCTTTCAGTGTCTGGTGGAAAGCAGACTGAACCATGTTTTTTCTCTAGGATTGTGGCTGTGCTTAGCTTCATTATGTTTCTTTTTTCTCCTGAAAAACTCCCCAGTCCTTAACGATTACAAGCATACCCATAAAATGATGCAGCCACCATTACGCTTGAAAATATGGAGAGCGGTACTCAGTCATTTGTTTTATTGGATTTGCCCCTAACATAACACTTTATATTCAGAACAAAATTTTTTGCAGTATTACTTTAGTGCCTTTTTTTAAAACAGGATGTGTGTTTTGGAATATTTTCTATTCTGTACAGACGTCCTTCTTTTCACTCTGTCAATTAGGTTAGTATTGTGGAGTAACTACAATGTTGTTGATCCATCCTCAGTTTTCTCCTATCACAGCCATTAAACTCTGTAACTGTTTCAAAGTTACCGTTGGCCTCATGGTGAAATCCCTGAGTGGTTTCCTTCCTCTCCGGCAACTGAGTTAAGAAGGACGTCTGTATCTTGTAGTGTATTGATACACCACCCAAAGTGGTGGTGTATCAACTTCATCATGCTTAAAATATTCAATGTCTGCTTTTTTTGCTTTTTTTGTTTTTTTTGTTTATCAATAGGTTCCCTTCTTAGTGAGGCATTGAAAAACATCCCTGGTCTTTGTGGTTGAATCTATGTTCGACCTCACAGATAATTGTATGTGTGGGGTACATAGATGCTAAACACTATTATTGCACATAGAGTGAGTCCATGCAACTTATTATGTGACTTGTTAGGCACATTTTTACTCTTGAACCTATTTAGGCTTGCCATAACAAAGGAGTTGACTCAAGACATTTCAGCTTTTCATTTTTTATTAATTTGTAAATATTTCTAAAAACATAATTCCACTTTGACATCATGGGGTGTGTAGGCTACCTACATCAAATCTCAACTTAATACATGAATACTTTCTGAAGACACTGTATGTTTAGAAAAGGTGTTGTGACTTTTGGCTAAATAATATTCAAGAGAATTTACTGATTAGTTACTGGAATAATTAATTTATCTAATTTATTTGATTAATTTGGTTATTATATCCAAATTAATCGAAGACAGGCACCATTAAGGGTTGGATGTAGAGAAACCCTTGAATTAATTATTTATCATTAACCGTAAATTACTACACTGAGTGTACAAAACATTAGGAACACCTGCTCTTTCCATGACATAGACTGACCACGTGAATCCATGACCAGTTATTGATGTCACCTATTAAATCCACTTCAATCAGTGTAGATGAAGGGGAGGAGACAGGTTAAAGAAGGATTTTTTTTTTTGGACAACCTTTGAGACAATTGAGACATTGTGTATGTTTGCCATTCAGAGGGTGAATGGGCAAGGCAAAAGGTTGAAGTGCTTTTGAACGGGGTATGGTAGTAGGTGCCAGGGGCACCAGTTTGAGTGTGCCAAGACCTGCTAGGTTTTTCACACTCAACAGTTTCCCCTGTGTGTCAAGAATGGTCCACCACCCAAAGGACATCCAGCCAACTTGACACAGCTGTAGGAAGCATTAGAGTCAACATGGGCGAGCATCCCTGTGGAACACTTTCGACACATCCATGCCCTGACGATTTGAGGCTATTCTGAGGGTAAAAGGGGGTGGAACTCAATATTGAAAAGGTGTTCCTAATGCTTTGTACACTTAGTGTATATCAACAGTCAATTTACTATATTGTCATTCTTCACAGTCGTCAGCTCTAGAGCTGCAAGAACCCAGTCGCTCGCAAATGATTTCAATACTACATATAATTCATTCAAGGTTTTATTTACTAGACTAAATAAGTTGGAACATGAGGTAGTTAAAAGATAAGATAAAAGACCAGGTACAATGGGATACAACGTAGTTATTGAGGTGAGTCTCCACAGGTCAACATGAGTGGCTCCTGAACGCAACTCAGGCAAATACAACAGCACATTCACAGGATTTTTCAGAATGGTATGATCTTATTAACTGAGAAAAAGAATGTGAGAGGACTACTTCGACATAGGCTTTCACAACCGTGAACTAGGCTACCGATTATCATCTGATGTGGACAGTGCCGGGACAGTATTGCAGTGAATTTTTCCTCTGATCCCAGCCGGGATGGATTGAGTTCAGTTATGGAACAGTTATCTCGAATGCAAACAGTGCGTTAGGCAGGATCAACTCTGGGATGATTTATTCTGTCTGAGTGGGATAGGAAAAGTCGATATGTGTTTCGTCGATAGGTGATTTTCATCGCTTTGCCAAGCATTCATCTGACCTAGTCTTGTCTAAGTTGTATTTAACAAAATAGAAAGTGCTATCAGTTTTCTATTGTAGCATACAACAATGGATACACTCTTTCTCCCTCCCTCTCAATACCCTAACCCCATTCTCTGATTATAGGCAGAAGACTCAATACACTACTGGCACATTAAAGCCTGAATCTGTACACAGTTCTCCATCTACACCAGAGGAACATGTAAGTAGAGTATATCATCATAACCTTAGAGTTTCAGTTCAACGCTATTGAAGAATCAAAATATTGATAGTTTGAATATTGTAGGACAGTCAGTACTTAAAGTGATAGTTCACTTCAAAATGATAGTTTGTCAAAGGTTTTCCAACTTGAAAGGATATCTAATGTCGAGTTCACATCCTTCAGTAGTATAGATCCAGCTATAAGCCTCAATCACAAATCAATTTAGAAGCTCTAGCCCAAATATTACCCTAACAAAGTCCGGAGTACTGCTGGTTTTCTGTTCTACCTGATAATTAATTGCACCCATCTGGTGTCCTAGGTCTAAATCAGTCCCTGATTAGAGAGGAATAATGAAAAAAGCAGTGGAACTAACTTTGAGATCCAGATTTGAATTTAAGAGGTTCTAGCCTATTCTTCAAGAAGACTGCTTATTTTACTGTGTTATTTTTTGCATTCCAGAACTCAGCAATTGTGTCAAAAGTAACACCTGAAATGTCCACAGAATGTACAGAAACCTCATACAGGTGAGAATGTATTGCTGATAACATTTATGGCACATTTTTACCCAGGATTTGTTATTATACTGAACAAAAATGTAAACGCAACATGCAACAATTTCTAAGATTTTACTGAGTTACAGTTCATATAAGGAAATCAGTCAATTTAAAGAAATGAATTAGGCCCTAATATATGGATGTCACATGACTGGGCAGGGGTGCGCCATGGGTGGGCCTGGGAGGGCATAGCCAAACAGAATTTGTTTCTTTGCCACAAAAGGGCTTTATTACAGACAGAAATACTACTTCCAGTGCAGTTTGACAAGGCTGGTATTGCTGATGCAGTGGGAGGGGGAGGTGCTGTACAGGACTGTCCAATGGGACGAGAGTATCCTGCACTCCACTGGCCGGACCCCTGCAGGACCCCTGTTCAGTATTGAGTGTCCTCAGGGGTCTGTCTGTCAGCTACACCTACCACACTGTGAGATTCTCTCTGGTGAGTTGTACACCACTCACAATTATCATCAAGATGATTGATACAACAGCCAAATGACACACAGTGGATGACTAAGATATTCTGTTTTGCAGGAGATGTCTTGATTTTCTGTCTGTGGCCCAAATTACTGGTGACAGTAGGGATGAATATCACAGACCTCTCCTTATGGGGCCTTGTCAGAATGTATATACCCTTCCTCTTAATCAAGGGACAGGTGCTGATTTTCTTCCAATCACTGCATGTAATAGTCCTGCCATTGAATGTGCCAGTCAAAGACGTACAGTCTAAATTCCCCTATCTACCACAGACAGTTGTGGAGAGCTTTCAGTCTGTGTACCCTCATTGATAAATAATCTCTTATTCTGTTGCAGGTGAAGGATCAGCAGTCAGGGAACACTTACATACCAGTCTGTTCGGGCTGCACTCTCACTCGATGGGAAACATACAGTCTCTCCTGTGATCTGAAGAAGATACAGAAGATAACCCCAAAGGTAGACTCTGACAGATGTTGCACACTGATGATGTCACGTCATGATGAGGACGTCATGTCACTCAGGCAGCGTTTACACAGGCAGCCCAATTCCGATGTATTGGCATATCTGATACCTATCAGATTGTTTCCGAAGGTGTAAACTGCAAAAAACACATGGAATCTGATATTTTGAATTCTGTTTTATTACACATTCGTATGGGCTTCTTCTCCATCCTGATATGATTCTGATGTTTCATATGAGACATCAGTCTGGATGCTCGGATCAGATTTATTTGCTGAAAGTTTTTTTTGTTTTTTTGTACATGACCTGGCTGTTCCCACAACAACATTTAAAGCAACAGTGACAGCAAATGAGCATTGCATCTGTGTGCTATTTTAGAGGCTACGTCAGTGTGAATGCACAAGACTCGTATGGGTCACATATCAAACTGAATGTGGACAGTCAGGGAAAAAAACATTGGATATTAAATACAAACCTCAATTGTATTCTTAGAATGTGTGAACGCAGCCATAGTATCAGATTTAGGCTGATGCTACATGCTGGATATTTCATGATAATACTTACCTCATGTTTAGTTAACTTTGTTGAGGTGTCACTCAAGCTTTAAGGTGCATAGACATGCATGTTCCATACAACCCAGTAAGGGTGCTTCATTCCACAGGGGCAGGCTCGTTAAGTTTCATAATAATACACATATTCACAATTAGCTATCACCCTTGTTACGCTGCATCATGTCTCCAGAAATGGCAAGGTTGCTCCAGCTGTGCTCACTGTTGCCCCTTTAATTGACCGTTGCCCCTTTAATTAATTTGAGCCCTCATCATTTGACTGGCATAAGACTGTGACAGCCTTCTGGAAGCTAAGACATTGGCTCACGAAGGTTACTCATCACCCCAACCACTTCCGTGTCCCTTTCATGGCCCTTTCAAGTGTAAAACCAAGGCCAGAGTATTCTCCATCCGGGCACAGTGAAAGGGCGAACACACAAGATTTTTAACTCACACTTATATAAAAATAAAACACAGTAATTTACCAGGCCTATTCTTATTTTTATATAATAGTTTGATCTATTTTCCATTATTTTGTCTTATTGTTGGTATTTTGCTTGTTGAATGTATTGAAATGTATTAAATGCATAACAAAGTTTGATCAGACTGCAACTACGGTCCAAAGTGATCCTGGACGCAGATACGAAGGTGAAGGTAGGCAACAACACCTCCGCCACGCTGACTCATAACACGGGGGGCCCCTCAGGGGTGTGTGCTTAGTCCCCTCCTATACTCCCTGTTCAGTCACGACTGCATGGCCACACATGACTCCAACACCATCATCAAGTTTGCTGACGAACCGATGGTGGTAGGCCTGATCACTGACGTCGATGAGTCAGCCTACAGGAAGGGGGTCAGAGACTTAGCAGTGTGGTACCAGGACAACAACCTCTTCCCAAAGTCAGTAAGACCAAGGAGCTGATTGTGGACTACAGGAGAAAGAGGGGAGAGCATGCCCCCATCCACATCGACGGGGCTGTTGAGGAGTGGATCGAGAGTTTCAAGTTCCTTGGCATTCACATCACTAAGGACTTAACATGGTCCACACACAACCGTACAGTTGTGAAGAGGGCAGCGCCTCTTCCCCCTCAGGAGGCTGCAAAGATTTGTAATGGGCCCTCGGATCCTCAAAATGTTCTACAGCTGCACCATCGAGAGCATCTTGACTGGCTGGATCACGGCTTGGTATGGCAAATGCACTGGCCTTGACCGCAAAGCGCTATAGAGGGTGATGCGGATAGCCCAGTACATCACTGGGGCCGAGCTTTCTGCCATCCAGGACCTCTATATCAGGCGGTGTCAGAGGAAGGCCCTAAATATTTCCAAAGACTCCAGATACCCACGCAATAGACTGTTCATTCTGCTACTGTCCGGCAAACGGTACCAGAGCATCAGCTCTCGGACCAACAGGCTCCGAGACAGCTTCTACCCCCAAGCCAATAGACTGCTAAATAACCAGACTGCTAAATAGTCAATTATTGGTACCCAAACTACCTGCACTGACTCCATCTTGCACAGACCCTACACTCACTAGACTATACACTGAGTAAACCAAACATTAGGAACACCTTCCTAATATTGAGTTGCACCCCCCCTTCCCCTCCTTTTGCCCTCAGAACAGCCTCATTTCATCAGGGCATGGACTCTACAAGGTGTCAAAAGTGTTCCACAAGGATGCTGTTCCATGTTGACTCCAATGCTTCCCAAGTTGGCCAGATGTCCTTTGGGTGATTGACCTTTCTTGATAAACACGGGAAACTGTTGAATGTGAAAAACCCAGCAGCGTTGCAGTCGATGACACAAACCGGTGCACCTGGCACCTACTACCATTCAAAGGCACATACATATTATGTCTTGCCCATTCACTCTTTGAATGGCACACATACACAATTCATGTCTCAATTGTCTCAAGGCTTAAAAAATCATTCTTTAACCTGTCTCCTGTCCTTCATCTACAATGATTGAAGTGGATTTAATAGGTCACATCAATAAGGGATCATAGCTTTCACCTGGATTCACCTGGTCAGTCTTTGTACACTCAGTGTAGTAATTAAATGGTATAACGGTAAATGACAACTACTGATATAGTTAATTCAAGGGTTTGTCTACATCCAACCCTTAGATACATTTGGAACGGATAACCAAATGAATCAAATAAAGCAGAACAATTAATTATTCCAGTAATTCATCAAACCCACACACATTCACCTACACTACATAAGCACAGAGACACACAACACACAAATACCGACACAACACAAACACACATTACACACACTTTTACATTTAGTCATTTTAGCAGACACTCTTATCCAGAGTCCATAAATTTCCATACTTTATTCGTACACACACTCACACCACATACTTTGACACTCATCATTTACTGCTGCTACTCTGTTCTTTATTTTATTTTCTATCCTGATGCCTAATCACCTTACCCTGCCATCATGTACATATCTACTTCAAATATCTCATACCTCTGCACATTGATATGGTACTGGTACTTCCTGGATATAGCTCCATCATTGATCTGGTACTGGTACTCCCTGGATATAGCTCCATCATTGATCTGGTACTGGTACTTCCTGGATATAGCTCCATCATTGATCTGGTACTGGTACTCCCTGTATATAGCTCCATCATTGATCTGGTACTGGTAATCCCTGGATATAGCTCCATCATTGATCTGGTACTGGTACTCCCTGTATATAGCTCCATCATTGATCTGGTACTGGTACTCCCTGGATATAGCTCCATCATTGATCTGGTACTGGTACTCCCTGTATATAGCTCCATCATTGATCTGGTACTGGTACTCCCTGGATATAGCTCCATCATTGATCTGGTACTGGTACTCCCTGTATATAGCTCCATCATTGATCTGGTACTGGTACTCCCTGGATATAGCTCCATCATTGATCTGGTACTGGTACTTCCTGGATATAGCTCCATCATTGATCTGGTACTGGTACTCCCTGGATATAGCTCCATCATTGATCTGGTACTGGTACTCCCTGTATATAGCTCCATCATTGATCTGGTACTGGTACTCCCTGTATATAGCTCCATCATTGATCTGGTACTGGTACTCCCTGTATATAGCTCCATCATTGATCTGGTACTGGTACTTCCTGTATATAGCTCCATCATTGATCTGGTACTGGTACTCCCTGTATATAGCTCCATCATTGATCTGGTACTGGTACTCCCTGTATATAGCGCCATCATTGATCTGGTACTGGTACTCCCTGTATATAGCTCCATCATTGATCTGGTACTGGTACTCCCTGTATATAGCTCCATCATTGATCTGGTACTGGTACTCCCTGTATATAGCTCCATCATTGATCTGGTACTGGTACTCCCTGTATATAGCTCCATCATTGATCTGGTACTGGTACTCCCTGTATATAGCTCCATCATTGATCTGGTACTGGTACTTCCTGTATATAGCTCCATCATTGATCTGGTACTGGTACTCCCTGTATATAGCTCCATCATTTTAAATCAAACAATAACTATGAAGTTAAAGTGTAGACTGCCATTTGAGTGTATTGTTTTTCCTTCTCAGGTGAACTTTTTAGAAAGCACAGTGCTTTTTGTTCATAGTCCCTATATTTTAGGGTAACAAAAGTATTGGGACAAATTCACTTATGTGTATTAAAGTTGAAAAAGTTATGTATTCGGTCCCATATAAAAAGCATACAATAACTACATCAAGCTTGTGTCTGCACATTTGTTGAATGCATTTGCTGTTTGTTTTGGTGAGTTTCAGATAATTTTGTGCCCTATAGAAATGAATGGTAAATAATGTATTGTGTCATTTTGGAGTCACCTTTACTGTAAAAACACTCCAAAATGACACAATACATTTTTTACCATTCACCTCTATCGGTCATAAAATAATCTGAAACACAACCAAAGCAAATCCACCAAAAAAATGTGTAGTGTCATCATTCAAAATAACCCCAATAGATGTCTTGAACACACTTGGATAAGTTCAAATACTGTACAGTAAGGTATCAATGTGTCAACCTAGCACTTTTCCCACACTGCATTTATTCAAATGCAACATGTAACATAAACATGTGCCAATAGAGTCACAACATATTCTATATGACATGATAGTCACCTCTATGATAATGTGATTGATGTTTCAACAATAAAAGTGATCATTTTGACTGCATATAGCAATTGAGTAAAATATGAATGACTTTATTTTTGGTAAATTATTATCATGATTTTCTCCATTTATCTGTATCAATAAAGATATTTACAATTATTACATTGAAATTGATTGATTGTCTCTGTATTCATTTTAATTTTTTTCAAAACTGAAATAAAGAAGTTATTAAACCTCTCAGATGTTGATCAGGGCCTGTATCCTAAAAGCATCTCAGAATAGGAGTGCTGACCTAGGACCAGCTTCCCCCTTTAGATCATAATTATATAGACAGGGAACCTGATTATAGATCAGCACTCTGAGACACTTCATGAATACGGGCCCAGAATTGTAAGAGTTGATCTGTGCAGTGAAACAACTGTATTTCGGGTAATACAACAAAGTCAAGATGTAATGGAGTGTAAACACACAAACACTAGTTGCACTACATTAGTATTGTTAGCATTAGCGTTTATGGGAGTCCAATATATAATCCCAACTTCTTGACGATAAAACAACACAGGATCAAAAACCTAACTGACCCTTTTTCCTCTTGGCACTTGTGTAAATCTGAAGGGATTGAAAATATGAAAGCAATATGTTGAAACTCCCACCCAGCAAGGAGGAAGTACAGCACGTTTTTACCTATCAGATCCTTTCATACCTACATGAAGTGCCCTGGCCAGGGGTCAATTTGGGATTGGGCATTACATTAGTTTGATGGGGGAGTTCCAGTTTTTCCGTTCAGGACCAGGCGAGGATGGGAGTCAGGACCAGATTCCTGAGCGTTCCCGTTTGCGTCGTACAATGGCGGCCACGTCCTGTTTGAGAGAGGAGACGCTCTGCTCCAGCAGCTCTGAGAAATCACGCAGCAGACCACCCTGCTCATCCACAAACAGCCTGAGACCCAAGAGATCGGATTCCTCCTGGAACACACGCACACGCACACGCACACACAGATCTTAGATCAGTCAGTCAATAAGTAGGTAAGTAGATTGATTAATTGACTGATTGACACATACACTGGGCCTGTGCCTGCGCAGGCGTTGCAGTTGAACCCTGACAGATGTCATGCTGTGGTAGAAGACCTTCAGGGCGCGGGCGAACTCTGCATCACAGCTGGGCCGCAGACTGCTGCCCCGCCTCTCTGACCGACCACGACCCCATTCTGCTCCTACGCAGAGGAGCGGGAGAGAGTGAGTGAGTGAGTGAGTGAGTGAGAGAGAGAGAGTGAGAGAACTTGACAGTTCAGTTGTTTAGTGTATGTCTGTCTGACCGGTCCTAGTTGTATTGAGCTGATCCCTCAGTGTGTTGTTCTCTGTCTTCAGTGCAGCATTAGTGTTCCTCAGCTCCTCTACATCCTGCTGTAGAGCCCTCAGAGAGCAGCTCAGCTCTGAGCCAGGGTCCACGGTCTGCAACACACACACACATTATAGTGGATACATATACTATTTAACCCTTTTAGGTCTCATGTAAATCTATAAGCCTGTCCTACAAATATGACAAATTCAAAATCTCTGAGTCTAGTACAGATGTCTGATGTAGACTCACAGTAGATGTGTCAGTTGCGCCAGCCTGGTCAATGATGAAGCATCCCTCTGGAGTCATCCTCACTCCCTCCAGAGACGACACCAAGTCCCTACATCCCTCTAGACAGGAAAGTATCAAGCGTTACCCAGGTGTACATGTATGTGTGGCAGATGGGATCTGTGAAACTCACTTCTCAGCCAGAAGTGTCTCCACTTGCGCTGAGGCATAGCTAGCTTTTCATGGGATAGCTTTTTCTTACTGGGTAAGATGCTTCAGGATGGCAGTCAAGTGTGATTGCGAGGCAGAGGTCCTGCGTTCAATCATCGGTATGAGTTGAATCAGGAGAAAGGGGGTACTCGCCAAGCAAGCATCATGACGTCCTTTACACATGCATGAGTACAGTACGAGTATGAGTACAGTACGAGTTCCAAGCCGGCAAGTCCCAGGCTTACCCTTACTATCCTGGGCCAAGGTTTGTAAGTGAGTACCAGGCTTACCCTTACTATCCTGGGCCAAGGTTTGTAAGTGAGTCCCAGGCTTACCCTTACTATCCTGGGCCAAGGTTTGTAAGTGAGTCCCAGGCTTACCCTTACTATCCTGGGCCAAGGTTTGTAAGTGAGTCCCAGGCTTACCCTTACTATCCTGGGCCAAGGTTTGTAAGTGAGTCCCAGGCTTACCCTTACTATCCTGGGACAAGGTTTGTAAGCGATTACCAGGCTTACCCTTACAATCCTGGGCCAAGGTTTGTAAGTGAGTCCCAGGCTTACCCTTACTATCCTGGGCCAAGGTTTGTAAGTGAGTCCCAGGCTTACCCTTACTATCCTGGACCAAGGTTTGTAAGTGAGTCCCAGGCTTACCCTTACTATCCTGGGCCAAGGTTTGTAAGTGAGTACCAGGCTTACCCTTACTATCCTGGGCCAAGGTTTGTAAGTGAGTCCCCGGCTTACCCTTACTATCCTGGGCCAAGGTTTGTAAGTGAGTCCCAGGCTTACCCGTACTATCCTGGGCCAAGGTTTGTAGGTGAGCCTTAGGCTTACCCTTACTGGGCCCAGGTTTGTAAGCGAGTCCCAGGCTTACCGTTACTATCCTGGGCCAAGGTTTGTAGGCGAGCCCCAGGCTTACCCTTACTGGGCTCAGGTTTGTAAGCGAGTCTCAGGTTTACAGTTACTATCCGGGGCTCAGGTTTGTAGGCAAGTCCCAGGCTTACTTACCCTGTAGGCCCCAGAGCTCCAGCACCAGGGCGCTGGTCTGCAGGTGTTCTAGCAGGCCTTGGGAGGTGTGCAGAGAGGTGAAGTGGACCCGCTGGTCCAGCAGGGGGTTGACATTGTGCCACACGGCCGGAGTGTAGAGGGGCTGGGCACTGTCGAACATCCTGAACCTGGCAAGGGAAAGGTGACTTCAGTTATTTAACCTTCATTTCTCTAGGCAAGTCAATTAAGAACAAATACTTACTAATACTAAAGAACAAATACCACCCCCAAACCTCTAGCCCACTCACCCTATCTGAACGCCCCTGTTCCTGGCCTGTTTGACCCAGCGCAGGCCACAGCACTGATCCAGGACCAGCTGGAAGTCCAGCCGTCTCCCCAGTAGCTCAGAGGGGTCGATCAGGATGTCATCCTCCCCCAGAGTCCTGGACACAGGAGGGCCAGGGGAAATATGTATCAAACCTCTCAGAGTGCTGTTTTTAGGATCAGTTTTGCCTTTTAGATCACAATGAATAACATTACTTGGACCTGATCCTGGATCAGCACTCTGAAATGCTTGATACATATGGCCACTGGCTACATAAAGTATCTAACACCCCTGATTCAACAATTTGTTTTATTTTTTATTTCACCTTTATTTAACCAGGTAGGCAAGTTGAGAACAAGTTCTTATTTACAACTGCGACCTGGCCAAGATAAAGCAAAGCAGTTCGACACATACAACAACACAGAGTTACACATTGGAGTAAACAAACATACAGTCAATAATACAGTAGGAAAAAAAACAAATCTATATACAATGTGTGCAAATGAGGTAGGATAAGGAACATAAGGCAATAAATAGGCCATGGTGGCAAAGTAATTACAGTATAGCAATTTAACACTGGAATGGTAAATGTACAGTAGATGAATGTGCAAAGTAAAAATACTGGGGTGCAAAGGAGCAAGATAAATAAATGACTATGGTAAGGGATGAGGTAGTTGGTTGGGCTATGTACAGGTGCAGTGATCTGTAAGCTGCTCTGACAGCTGGTGCTTAAAACTAGTGAGGGAGATAAGTGTCTCCAGTTTCAACGATTTTTGTAGTTCGTTCCAGTCATTGGCAGCGGAGAACTGGAAGGAAAGGCGGGCCAAAAGAGGAATTGGCTTTGGGGGTGACCAGTGAGATATACCTGCTGGAGCGAGTGCTACGGGTGGGTGCTGCTATGGTTACCAGCAAGCTGAGGTAAGGCGGGGGCTTTACCTAGCAGGGACTTGTAGATGACCTGGAGCCAGTGGGTCCAGGTCATCTACAAGCCAACCATTCATGTTCTTCTTCATGTTATTCTAGACTGCAATTATTTAAATCTTGGTTGTGTTCATTAGGGCACAACATAGCAAAAGAAAAATTAAGATCTGAGTTCTAATTGGACAAGTTCAGGTTCTAATAGTTTTCTCCGTCCATACTGAACACAACCCGGTAAAGTGT
This sequence comes from Brachymystax lenok tsinlingensis, assembly GCA_030435695.1. Classification (NCBI taxonomy): domain Eukaryota; kingdom Metazoa; phylum Chordata; class Actinopteri; order Salmoniformes; family Salmonidae; genus Brachymystax; species Brachymystax lenok. The sequence goes on along the minus strand of CM059786.1, from coordinate 11,445,932 downwards.
CTGCCTCCCATTCTTCTGTAATGTAATGTTACCCACAGTCCTGTGGGGCTGCATGGTAGAAGCTGGGCCTGCAGTATGGCCTCCTCAGTGCCTTCTGACCCCAATACCTGGAAACACAGAGAGGGATGAGATTGAACGACATATACACACATACACACACACACAGTCAACCTAGCAGCACAGTACCTCCAGCTGTTCCTCCAGTGCGATACGGAAAGCCAGAGACTGCAGCCAGAGGTGCGCGCTGCCCAAGAGCAGGGGCTCCAGCGGATCCCAAAAAGGGTCTCTGTCTCTGGGCATGGACGCCCTGGCCGCCCCCTCTCCCTTCCGCTCCGTATGGTGCTGCTGATACAACTCCTCCATCAGGAACTTGCGGTTCACAAACTTGGCCTTGGACCAGAGCCACACCTGTGGGGAGAGGACAACACACTCACCAGACACTTAACTCAGCTCTATTCAGCAATACGGATCCTACATACACTATACAGTGCCTTGCAAAAGTATTCATCCCCCTTGGCGTTTCTCCTATTTTGTTGCATTACAACCTGTCATTTAAATTCATTTTTATTTGGATTTCATGTAATGGGCATACACAAAATAGTCCAAAGTGGTGAAGTGCAATGAAAAAAATTACTTGTTTAATTTTTTAAAATAAAAAACGGAAAAGTGTTGCGCATATACAGTGGGGCAAAAAAGTATTTAGTCAGCCACCAATTGTGCAAGTTCTCTCACTTAAAAAGATGAGAGAGGCCTGTAATTTTCATCATAGGTACACTTCAACTATGACAGACAAAATGAGGAAAAAATCCAGAAAATCACATTGTAGGATTTTTAATGAATTTATTTGCAAATTATGGTGGAAAATAAGTATTTGGTCACATACAAACAAGCAAGATTTCTGGCTCTCACAGACCTGTAACTTCTTCTTTAAGAGGCTCCTCTGTCCTCCACTCGTTACCTGTATTAATGGCACCTGTTTGAACTTGTTATCAGTATAAAAGACACCTGTCCACAACCTCAAACAGTCACACTCCAAACTCCACTATGGCCAAGACCAAAGAGCTGTCAAAGGACACCAGAAACAAAATTGTAGACCTGCACCAGGTTGGGAAGACTGAATCTGCAATAGGTAAGCAGCTTGGTTTGAAGAAATCAACTGTGGGAGCAATTATTAGGAAATGGAAGACATACAAGACCACTGATAATCTTCCTCGATCTGGGGCTCCACGCAAGATCTCACCCCGTGGGGTCAAAATGATCACAAGAACGGTGAGCAAAAATCCCAGAACCACACGGGGACCTAGTGAATGACCTGCAGAGAGCTGGGACCAAAGTAACAAAGCCTACCATCAGTAACACACTACGCCGCCAGGGACTCAAATCCTGCAGTGCCAGACGTGTCCCCCTGCTTAAGCCAGTACATGTTCAGGCCCGTCTGAAGTTTGCTAGAGAGCATTTGGATGATCCAGATGAGGATTGGGAGAATGTCATATGGTCAGATGAAACCAAAATAGAACTTTTTGGTAAAACTCAACTCGTCGTGTTTGGAGGACAAAGAATGCTGAGTTGCATCCAAAGAACACCATACCTACTGTGAAGCATGGGGGTGGAAACATCATGCTTTGGGGCTGTTTTTTCTGCAAAGGGACCAGGACGACTGATCCGTGTAAAGGAATGAATGAATGGGGCCATGTATCGTGAGATTTTGAGTGAAAACCTCCTTCCATCAGCAAGGGCATTGAAGATGAAACGTGGCTGGGTCTTTCAGCATGACAATGATCCCAAACACTCCGCCCGGGCAACGAAGGAGTGGCTTCAGAAGAAGCATTTCAAGGTCCTGGAGTGGCCTAGCCAGTCTCCAGATCTCAACCCCATAGAAAATCTTTGGAGGGAGTTGAAAGTCTGTGTTGCCCAGCGACAGCCCCAAAACATCACTGCTCTAGAGGAGATCTGCATGGAGGAATGGGCCAAAATACCAGCAACAGTGTGTGAAAACCTTGTGAAGACTTACAGAAAACGTTTGACCTCTGTCATTGCCAACAAAGGGTATATAACAAAGTATTGAGATAAACTTTTGTTATTGACCAAATACTTATTTTCCACCATAATTTGCAAATAAATAAATTAAAAATCCTACAATGTGATTTTCTGGATTTCTTTTTTCTCATTTCGTCTGTCATAGTTGAAGTGTACCTATGATGAAAATTACAGGCCTCTCTCATCTTTTTAAGTTGGAGAACTTGCACAATTGGTGGCTGACTAAATACTTTTTTGCCCCACTGTATATTCACCCCCTTTGCTACGAAGCCCCTAAATAAGATCTGGTACAACCAATTACCCTCAGAAGTCACATAATTTGTTAAATAAAGTCCACCTGTGTGCAATCTAAGTGTCCCATGATCTGTCACATGATCTCAGTATATATACACCTGTTCTGAAAGGCCCCAGAGTCTGCAACACCACTAAGCAAGGGGCACCACCAAGCAAGCGGCACCATGAAGACCAAGGAGCTCTCCAAAAAGGTCAAGGACAAAGTTGTGGAGAAGTACAGATCAGGGTTGGGTTATACAAAAATATCCTAAACTGAACATCCCACGGAGCACCATTATATCCATTATTAAAAAAATTGAAAGAATATGGCACCACAACAAACCTGCCAAGAGAGGGCCGCCCACCAAAACTCACAGACCAGGCAAGGAGGGCATTAATCAGAGAGGCAACAAAGAGACCAAAGATAACCACTTTAAGCCGTACTCTCCACAGAGCTGGGCTTTACGGAAGAGTGGCCAGAAAAAAAGTCTTTGCCTAAAGAAAAAAATAAGCAAACACATTTGGTGTTCACGAAAAGGAATGTGGGAGTCTCCCCAAACATATGGAAGAAGGTACTCTGGTCGGATGAGACTAAAATTGAGCTTTTTGGCTAGGAAAATGCTAAGTATGGCGCAAACCCAATACCTCTCATCACCCGAGAACACCATCCACACAGTGTAGCATGGTGGTGGCAGCATCATGCTGTGGGGATGTTTTTCATGGGCAAGGACTGGGAAACTGGTCAGAATTGAAGAAATGATGGATGGCGCTAAATACAGGGATATTCTTGAAGGAAACCTGTTTCAGTCTTCCAGAGATTTGAGACTGGGACGTAGGTTCACCTTCCAGCAGGACAATGACCCTAAGCATACTGCTAAAGCAACACTCGAGTGGTTTAAGGGGAAGCATTTAAATGTCTTGGAATGGCCTAGTCAAAGCCCAGACCTCAATCCAATTGAGAATCTGTGGTATGACTTAAAGATTGCTGTACACCAGCGGAGCCTATCAAATTTGAAGGAGCTGGAGCAGTTTTGCCTTGAAGAATGGGCAAAAATCCCAGTGGCTAAATGTGCCAAGCTTATTGAGACATACTCCAAGAGACTTGCAGCTGTAATTGCTGCAAAAGGTGGCTCTACAAAGTATTGACTTTGGGGGGTGAATAATTATGCATGCTCAAGTTTTCAGTTTTTTTTGTCTTATTTCTTGTTTGTTTCACAATAAAAAATATTTAGCATCTTCAAAGTGGTAGGCATGTTGTGTAAATCAAATGATACAAACCCCCAAAAAAGGCAACAAAATAGGAAAAATCCGAAGGGGGGTGAATACTTTCCCAAGCCACTGTATATACAGATTATAATCAAATATGGCTTTGGAAGAAAACCACAAGTGGACCTTGCAGTAATTTAGGGGTTGATAGTGTTCACAGCTAAATGGGTTAAGTTATGTTCCATGTGGAGATATTAGAGTCATCTAGCATGACAATATTCAGGAGGCGTGATTGACAGCATGGTCTCCCCACCTGTTTGTTTTCCAGTGATGTCACTCTGACAGCGATCTCCTTCTCCAAGTCATGACCTTTAGAGTCTGATAATGCCAGGTTCTTAATCTCCAGTTTAAACTCCACCCCCTGGACACATAATTAGATGACATCATTCATGTAATGGTTTAGCGTTACCCAGATTACATCCAGTAGTCAATACAAACTGAAATCCAGGGAAATAACACTATAGAATCTTCGTAATTTAGTCAAAAATACCATTAAATTACATATTTTTCTCACAAACACAAGTAAAGGGACCTTGGTTTTAGGGATGTTGAGAATGATGGGGGACGTTATGATCTAATGATGCAAATCTCTACGTTATGATCTAATGACGCAAATCTCTACGTTATGACCTAACGATGAAAATCTCTACGTTATGACCTAACGTTGAAAATCTCTACGTTATCATCTAATGATGAAAATCTCTACGTTATGATCTAATGATGAAAATCTCTACGTTATGATCTAATGATGAAAATCTCTACGTTATGATCTAATGATGAAATTCTCTACGTTATGACCTAACGATGAAAATCTCTACGTTATGACCTAACGTTGAAAATCTCTACGTTATGATCTAATGATGAAAATCTCTACGTTATGATCTAATGATGCAAATCTCTACGTTATGATCTAATGATGAAAATCTCTACGTTATGATCTAATGATGAAAATCTCTACGTTATGATCTAATGATGAAATTCTCTACGTTATGACCTAACGATGAAAATCTCTACGTTATGACCTAACGTTGAAAATCTCTACGTTATGATCTAATGATGAAAATCTCTACGTTATGATCTAATGATGCAAATCTCTACGTTATGATCTAATGATGAAAATCTCTACGTTATGATCTAATGATGAAAATCTCTACGTTATGATCTAATGATGAAAATCTCTACGTTATGACCTAATGATGAACATTTCAGAATGAAAATGTTGCCGCATTAACATGTAAACCATGCATGATGGGGAATTATAAAACAGAATTATAAAACAGAATGTCGATTAAACCCATCAGGATTAAAGTGATACTTCAGGACTTGGTCAATCTACTTCCCCAGAGTCAGATGAACTCATTGGATACCATTGTTATGTCTCTGCGTCCAGTATGAAGGAAGTTAGAGGTAGTTTCACAAGCAAATACTAATTAACGCTAGTAAGCAATTAGCGACTTCCTTCATACTGCACGCAGAGACATACAAATGGTATCTATGAGCTCATCTGACTCTGGGGAAGTAGAAAAAGGGCTTTGTTGGCAAAATCCTGAAGTATTCCTTTCAAGATATAATCTTGTGTTTATCTGTCACCTTGTGCAGCTCCTGGCTCATCTGGTTGGCCTCAGCCACCATGGGCATCAGTTTGATGTAGTCATAGAACACAGCCAGGAGACTAGGGTCAGTCTGACTGGGGACTGCACTGGAATCACCTACAGGGGGAGACAGAGAGAGAGGAGATACACACATCATCAATTTCTCAGTGAGATACACTAATACCTAGGTAATCTCTCTTTCTGTCTCGCACAGTAGCTCTCTCTCTCTCTCTAGGAGACTGATACTTCTCCACCTGTTTCTCTCTGCCACTCTCTTGCTCTCTAAAACTGGTTATTCTACCCTTTCTCTCTTTTTACCTCTGTCACATACAGTTGAGGTCGGAAGTTTACATACACCTTAGACAAATACATTTAAACTCAGTTTTTCACAATTCCTGACATTTAATCAGAGTAAAGATTCCCTGTCTTACGTCAGATAGGATCACCACTTTATTTTAAGAATGTGAAATGTCAGAATAATAGTAGAATGATTTGTTTCAGCTTTTATTTTTTTCATCACATTCCCAGTGGGTCAGATGATTACATACACTCAATTAGTATTTGGTAGCATTGCCTTTAAATTGTTTAACTTGGGTCAAATGTTTCGGGTAGCCTTCCACAAGCTTCCCACAATAAGTTGGGCATTTTGGCCCATTCCTCCTGTCAGAGCTGGTGTAATTTTGCCACAACTTTGGAAGTATGCTTGTGGTCATTGTCCATTTGGAAGACCCATTTGCGACCAAACTTCCTGACTGATGTCTTGAGATGTTGCTTCAATAGATCCACATGATTTTCCTACTTCATGATTCCCTTTATTTTGTGAAGTGCACCAGCCCCTCCTGCAGCAAAGCACCCCCACAACATGATGCTGCCACCCCCGTGCTTCACGGTTAGGATGGTGATCTTCGGCTTGCAAGCCTCCCCTTTTTTCCTCCAAACATAACGATGGTCATTATGGCCAAACAGTTCTACTTTTGTTTCATCAGACCAGATGACATTTCTCCAAAAAGTACGATCTTTGTCCCCATGTGCAGTTGCAAACCGTAGACTAGCTTTTTTTATGGCGGTTTTGGAGCAGTGGCTTCTTCCTTGCTGAGCGGCCTTTCAGGTTATGTCGATATAGGACTCGTTTTACTGTAGATATAGATACTTTTATACCTGTTTCCTCCAGCATCTTCACAAGGTCTTTTGCTGTTGTTCTGGGATTGATTTGCACTTTTTGCACCAAAGTACGTTCATCTCTAGGAGACAGAACGTGTCTCCTTCCTGAGCGGTATGACGGCTGTGTGGTCCCATGGTGTTTATACTTGCGTACTATTTTTGTACAGATGAACGTGGTACCTTCAGGTGTTTGGAAATTGCTCCCAAGGATTAACCAGACTTGTGGAGGTCTACAATGTTTGTTTTCTGAGGTCTTTCTTTTGATTTTCCCATGATTTCAAGCAAAGAGGCACTGAGTTTGAAGGTAGGCCTTGAAATACATCCACAGGTACACCTCCAATTGACTAGAAATGATGTCAATTAGCCTATCAGAAGCTTCTAAAGCCATGACATCATTTTCTGGAATTTTTCAAGCTGTTTAAAGGCACAGTCAACTTAGTGTATGTAAACTTCTGACCCACTGGAATTGTGATACAGTGTATTTTAAGTGAAATAATCTGTCTGTGAGCAATTGTTGGAAAAATTACTTGTGTCATGCACAAAGTAGATGTCCTATCCGACTTGCCAAAACTATAGTTTGTTAACAAGATATTTGTGGAGTGGTTGAAAAACAAGTTTTAATGACTCCAACCTAAGTTTATTGTAAACTTTTGAATTCAACTGTACATGCACACCCACACTCCCTTCCTCTCTTTCTCTTTCTCTTTCTCTCACTCTGTCTCTCTCATTCACTCTCTCTCTCTCTCTCCCTCCATCTCTCTCTCCTACCCTGTGTCTGATCCTCACACAGTGAGTGGAGGTTGATGCCCTCAGCGGCTGCCAGTTCAGACTGGAAGTAGTCGTAGTCATAGCGACTCCAGTCATCCCCGCCCCTCTCAGATGGGTAGCCAATGAACAGGTAGGTGCTGTTAGAACCCAGGATGAGTCGGTCCTAGAGCCGAGGGGGCAGAGGACGTGTTGATATGAGGGTAGGAATCAAAGACTTAAACCATTGTCCACTTTCGAGGGCATAGCGCATAGGATAGGGGCAGTAGTGGTCGTCACAATCTGGTCATGCTAGAGAAGATGGGAGACTAACTATAGTGATTATTACTAGCCGTACAGTGCGTTCGAAAAGCATTTAGACCCCTTGACTTTTTCCACATTTTGTTACTTTACAGCCTTACTCTAAAATGTATTAAATACTTTTTTTACACACAATACCCCATAATGACAAAGTGAAAACAGTTTTGCAATTGTTTTTGCTAATTAATTAAAAAAATATTCAGACCCTTTGCTATGAGACTTGAAATTGAGCTCAGGTGCATCCTGTTTCCATTGATCATCCATGAGATGTTTCTACAACTTGATTGGAGTCCACCTGTGGTAAATTCAATTGATTGGACATGATTTGGAAAAGGCACACACCTTTATATAAGGTGCCACAGTTGACAGTTAATGTCAGAGCAAAAACCAAGCCATGAGGTCGAAGGAATTGTCCGTAGAGCTCCAAGACAGGATTGTGTCAAGGCACAGATCTGGGGAAGGGTACCAAAAAATGTCTGCAGCATTGAAGGTCCCCAAGAACACAGTGGCCTCCATCATTCTTAAATGGAAGAATTTTGGAACTACCAAGACCCTTCCTAGAGCTGAGCAAGCAAGATGGAGAAGGGCCTTGGTCAGGGCGGTGACCAAGAACCCGATGGTCCCTCTGACAGAGCTCTAGAGTTCCTCTGTGGAGATGGGAGAACCTTCCAGAAGGACAACCATCTCTGCAGCACTACACCAATCAGGCCTTTGTGATAGAGTGGCCAGATGGAAACCATTCCTCAGTGAAAGGCACAGGACAGCCTGCTTGGAGTTTGTCAAAAGGGACCTAAAGGACTCTCAGACCATGAGAAACAAGATTCTATGGTCTGATGAAACCAATATTGAACTCTTTGGCCTGAATGCCAAGCGTCACGTCTGGAGGAAACCTGCCACCATCCCTACAGTGTTGGTGGCAGCATTATGCTGTGGGATGTTTTTCAGCGGCAGGGACTGCGTGACTAAAGTACAGATAGATCATTGATGAAAACCTGCTCCAAAGCGCTCAGGAGCTCAGACTGGGGCGAAGGTTCACCTTCCAACAGGACAACGACCCTAAGCACACAGCCAAGACAACACAGGAGTGGCTTCCTGACAAGTCTCTGTACGTCCTTGAGTGGCCCAGCCAGAGCCCGAACATCTCTGGAGAGACCTGAAAATATCTGTGCAGTGACGCTCCCCACCCAACAGGACAGAGCTTAAGAGGATCTGCAGAGAGAATGGGAGAAACTCCCCAAATACAGATGTGCCAAGCTTGTAGCGTCATACCCAAGAAGACTCGAGGCTGTAATCGCTGCCAAAGATGCTTCAACAAAGTACTGAGTAAAGGGTCTGAAGACTTATGTAAATGTGATATTTACATTTTTGCTTTGTTATTATGGGTTATTGTGTGTAGATTGATGAGGGGGGGAAAAAAAACAATTTAATCCATTTGAGAATAAGTTTGTATCTTAACAAATTGTGGAAAAAGTCAAGGGGTTTGAATACTTTCCGAATGCACTGTAAATGCTATTGTAACCCCTAACCTGTACCCTTACCCATTAAGCCTATATGAAAAACTCATGCTCATGTTCTTGCTCATCAGTTTTGACCATGTTGCGACTAATGTCTGAACTACGCTGAGTATATGTCCTATAGTTCCACAGAGGGGCCTGTTTCAAAATGGCAGAAATAGTTTGTTTCCATGGAGACGAACCAGGTGCTGCAGTTCGGTCTTCTGGGAGATGGGTGTTCCGTTGACAATGACATTTGACCCCGCCAGTGGGGTCAGGTACACCCTACGCTGGACGTTAATGAACACAGCGTGGCGCTCCTGGATCCTGAGGAGGTAAAAAGGGTTTATTGGTGACCTTTATTTTCTTGTTTTGTAACTATTTATAAAATGTATGTACCATTCCCAGACTGTCCCTTTTACTGAGGTCATAAATCAAACAAAGCAGCACCTGTCTGAAACGCAGTCCGCATTTATTCAGGTTTTGTGCTTGATAAAAAAGTGTGATGAATTCAAAGCCAATTTACACGTTTTCAAAATCATTTTTTTTTGTGTGTCATACTCACCCTAGGCCCCTGATTGAGATGGACCTGGGTGAAGAGTCAGAGAGCCCTATATCCCACTCACCTATAAAACACACACACAGACAATTCCCAAAGTCTTGATTGAGTGTGTGTATGTTCATTCGATTGTAAAGCTGTAGTCTGGGGAAGAGGAGATACTCACCCTCCTGGATGAAGAGCTTGACCACCCCTGACAGCTGAGTATCCTCGTTGATGTTCAGGATGTACGGATGCATCTGCATCATCCTCCGCTCCTGAGAAAGAGAGAGAGACATAAAGAGAGAGGGAGAGAGAGGGTGGAGGGGGAGAGAGGATGGGGGAGATATGAGGGGCGTGCGTGTGTGTGCATGCGTACCTGTGTGATAGTAGCGTACTGCTGCTCCCAGTCCTTCAAGGCCTCCTGTAGATGTTGTTCCCAGAGCGTCTGGATGGCTCTGATCTGCAGCTCGTTATGGGTCAACAGCCGACGCAGCTCCTCTGGACACAACAACAACATCAATACAGCTACATATTAGTATACTAACATTCTATCTAACATGTTGCCCACTTTCTCTTCTCCCTGCCCTTACTCCTCCTGCTATCGCTCCAAGTCCCAAATATGCTACCCTCGACATCCCTCCCCCTATCTCCATCTCCAGCCTACTGGTTTCCTCATCTGCCCTCCCTCCCTCCATCTCCTACTGGTTTCGTCCTCTGCCCTGCGTCCCTCCTGTCCCAGGCGGCTGAGTCTCTGCAGGAGCCTGGCGTTCTCAGCCTTCAGCTCCTTCACCAGGCGCTCCGTGGGACTCTCGTTCACCACAGCACGGTTCTGGATACGCTTTGCCCTAAGGGGGGGGGGATCATCTGTGAACTGTACGGTATATGTCAAATACTAAGAGTTTTCTAACAAAGAAGGAATGCTGGGCCTACTGTACCTTTCAGCATATCGCAGGGTTGAGATAGACTCTTCATAGCAGATATCAGCCGGACTCAGAGCTGCAATCTGAGCATTCTGGTATTTAGTTATGACAGGCAGGGCATTATGGTAAGAGAGCTCAAGACCTACTCACTTTTTGTGAGTTTACCCACCATAGTATTAACCACCCCCCACACCAAAAAAAAGCTATAATCATATGATATGAATCATATCTTTAGATGTTTATAGAGGTGCATGCTACACTCTTAGGGTTCTACCTGGAACCAATAAGGCTTCTCCAACTGGTTGTCCTATGGGGACAGCTGAAGAACCTGTTTAGGTTCTAGATAGAATATTGGGTGGGTGTAGACAAAGGGTTACCATGACAGTACGGCTGTTCCCCCCCAGTGCAGACTGCAGCAGCTTGGTGAGGACAGAGTCTCTGTATGGGATATGGACTACTTTCTTCCCTACCGCGACGTCAGCAAGGGCACTGCAGGGAGAGGAAGAAGGAGAGGAGATGAGAGAAGTAGGAATACAAAAAGCAGTGCTGGAAAAAATATGAATATAGAAAGAGTTTTTGGTGACATGTTGGTGTGGAGGGCAGATCTCTCCCTGACCTGATGACATTGCCCAGGGTGGTGAGGCTGAGGTTGATGGCTGTGCCCTCTTTGAGCCGGTCGGCCTCGGAGCCTGACACCCGCTGTCTCTCGCTGCCTGCCAGGTCCACCAGGTTGATGTTAGACTGCTTGGTGATGCTCTCCTTAGAGAAGATCTGCAGAGGGACAGGAGAGGGTCAGAGATACAATAAGAACACCAAGGGCCATATCTAACACCCAAATCAACCCCTCTCGCCCCTACCCCCTTGGCACCTGTGTACATCTGATGCACAGGAGGTTGGTGGCACCTTAATTGGGGAGGACGAGCTCGTGGTAATGGCTGGAGCGGAATGAGTGGATTGATGCTTTTCCTTTTGCTCTGTTCCGGACATTATTATGAGCCGTCCTCCCCTCAGCAGCCTCCACTGATCTGAAAGGATTGGACAGATGTATCCAACAAGAAAAAAGTACCTTCTGGCTTATCCAATGGCAAGGTCAAGCTTTTTCCATACTTATCTAATCCTCTCAGAGCGAAAGTGTTTAGGGATTAGGGGCTAGGGGTTGACTGGGAAATGTGACTCACCTGTTTGAGCTGGAGGATGATGAGCATGTGTGAGCGGCTGCTGTTGGCGTTCATGTGTGTGGTGGCCGTGGTGCGCATCCTCGTCCCCTGCTCCATCAGCTGCTCCACCTACAAAATATATACAGTTGAAGTCGGAAGTTTACATACACTTAGGTTGGAGTCATTAAAACTCGTTTTTCAACCACTCCACAAATTTCTTGTAACAAACTATAGTTTTGGCAAGTCAGTTAGGACATCTACTTTGTGCATGACACAAGTAATTTGTCCAACAATTGTTTAGAGACAGATTATTTCACTTATAATTCACTGTATCACAATTCCAGTGGGTCATAAGTTTACACACATTAAGTTGACTGTGCCTTTAAACAGCTTGGAAAATTCCAAAACATGATGTCATGGCTTTAGAAGCTTCTGATAGGCTAATTGACATAATTTGAGTCATTTGCAGGTGTACCTGTGGATGTATTTCAAGGCCTACCTTCAAACTCAGTGCCTCTTTGCATGACATCATGGGAAAATCAAAAGAAATCAGCCAAGAACGCTGGTTCATCCTTGGGAGCAATTTCCAAATGCCTGAAGGTACCACGTTCATCTGTACAAACAATAGTACGCAAGTATAAACACCATGGGACCACGCAGGCATCATACCGCTCAGGAAGGAGACGCGTTCTGTCTTCTAGAGATGAACGTACTTTAGGGCGAAAAGTGCAAATCAATCCCGAGAACAACAGCAGAGGACCTTGTCAAGATGCTGGTGGAAACAGGTATAAAAGTATCTATATCCACAGTAAAACAAGTCCTATATCGACATAACCTGAAAGGACGCTCAGCAAGGAAAAAGCCACTGCTCCAAAACCGCCATCACAAAGCCAGACTACGGTTTGCAACTGCACATGGAGAAATGTCCTCTGGACTGATGAAACAAAAATAGAACTGTTTGGCCATAATAACCATTGTTATGTTTGGAGGAAAAAGAGGGAGGCTTGCAAGAAGAACACAATCCCAAACGTGAAGCACAGGGGTGGCAGCATCATGTTGTGGGGGTGCTTTGCTGCAAGAGGGACTGGTGCACTTCACAAAATAGATGGCATCATGAGGGAGGTTAATTATGTGGATAAATTGAATCAACATCTCAAGACATCAGTCAGGAAGTTAAAGCTTGGTCACAAATGGGTCTTCCAAATGGACAATGACCCCAAGCATACTTCCAAAGGTGTGGCAAAATGGCTTAAGGACAACAAAGTCATGGTATTGGAGTGGCCATCACAAAGCCCTGACCTCAATCCTATAGAAAATGTGTGGGCAGAACTGAAAAAGTGTGTGTGAGCAAGGAGGCCTACAAACCTGACTCAGTTACACCAGCTCTGTCAGGAGGAATGGGCCAAAATGCCCAACTTATTGTGGGAAGCTTGTGGAAGGCTACCCGAAACATTTGACCCAAGTTAAACAATTTAAAGGCAATGCTACCAAATACTAATTGAGTGTATGTAAACTTCTGACCCACTGGGAATGGGATGAAAGAAATAAAAGCTGAAATGAATCATTCTCTCTACTATTATTCTGACATTTCACATTCTTAAAATAAAGTGGTGATCCTTTCTGACCTAAGACATGGAATTTTTACAAGGAATTGTGAAAAACTGAGTTTAATTGTATTTGGCTAAGGTGTACGTAAACTTCCGACTTCAAATGTATATATCAATAAATCAACTAGATTAAAAATAATAATAATAATAATAATAATATTGATACATATACAGTGAGCTCCAAAAGTATTGGGACAGTGACATTGAAATTATACAATGACTATGAGGTTAAAGCTTTCATTTGAGGGAATTTCCGTCCGTATCGGGTGAACCGTTTAGAAATTACAGCACTTTTTGTACATAGTCCCCCATTTTACAGGACCAAAAGTTTTGGGACGAATTCACTTATATGTGTATTAAAGTAGTAAAAAGTGAAGCATTTGGTCCCATATTCATAGCACGCAATGACTACATCAAGCTTTTGAATTTGTTGGATGCATTTGCTGTTTGTTTTGGTTAGTTTCAGATCATTTTGTGCCATATAGAAATGAATGGTAAATAATGTAGTGTGTCATTCTGGAGTCACTTTTATTGTAAATAAGAATAGAATATGTTCCTAAACACTTCTACATTAATGTGGATAATACCATGATTACGGAACATCCTGAAATAATTGTGAATAATGATGAGTGAGAAAGTTACAGACGCACAAGGTTAGCATTTTATATCATACCCCCAAGACATGCTAACCTCTCATCATTACAATAACAGTGGAGGTTAGCATTTTATATCATACCCCCAAGACATGCTAACCTCTCACCATTACAATAACAGGGGAGGTTAGCATTTTATATCCTACCCCCAAGACATGCTAACCTCTCACCATTACAATAACAGGGGAGGTTAGCATTTTATATCCTACCCCCAAGACATGCTAACCTCTCATCATTACAATAACAGTGGAGGTTAGCATTTTATATCCTACCCCCAAGACATGCTAACCTCTCACCATTACAATAACAGGGGAGGTTAGCGTTATTGAGGGGGTATGATATTTATGCATCTAACTTTCTCACTCATTTTTGTAGACACAAGCTTGATGTAGTCTATGAATGCGTGCTATGAATATGAGACCAAATACTTAACTTTTTACTTTTTTAAAACACATAATATATGTGAATTTCTCCCAATACTTTTGGTCCCCTAAAATGGGGGGACCATGTACAATAAAGTCCTGTAATTTCTAAACGGTTCACCTGATATAGACAAAATCCCCCCAGAAGTAAATCTGACAGTCTGCACGTTGACCTCATAGTCATTGTATTGTTTCACTGTATGTAGAGATAATAATGAAATGTTGCACCTGTGGGGCGCTGTCACAGGGGACCCTGCGAAGCCCCTCCACATAGAAGCCTCTCTGCTGCTCCTCTCGGACACGCAGTCCCCCCGGAGACCGAGACCCCCGCGACAACAGGTCAACCACCTGGGGGGGGGGGCAAGGGCTTGGGGTCAAAACCTGGACAGATCAACTGTGAACTGCACATGTCAAATACTCAAGAGTTTTCAACAGGCATGACAGAGACAAGCCCAGACTTACCTGTTCATTGTAGATTTCCAACATGCTGAAAAAGACCTTGGGGAACAAAGGAGCCCATTGAAAATTATACAAATCTAAAATTATTTCTGACTGTGATATTCGTTTTTGTCTTCTTGTTTTGTTTGTGTAGTTGTCCTGTGTTGTGGTTGTCTATTGGTACTATATGTGAGCTGTACATTTTTGATTATTATTTGGAAAAACTTAATAAAGAAATGCTTATTCTTTAGTTGATTTTTGATTTGTTTTATACATTAAAAAAAGTCAGATTTCAGACCTACACACCTGGCACTGTCGGCTGTCCTGGTTGGCCCTGATGGCCTGAAACAGTTTGTCACAGAGGGTAGGCACCAGGCCCTTGTTGGGTCCGTACCCGACCATGGAGTAGCTCTTCCCTGAGCCTGTCTGCCCGTAGGCTAGCAGGGTGGCGTTATAACCTTGAAGGGCATTCTCCAGGATCCCCTTCCCCAGGTCCTGGAACACACTACCCTGAGGGAACAGAGAGTGTTACTGCCCTGAGGGAGAAAATACAGTGTTACTGCCCTGAGGAGAGACCGACAGAGTTACTGCCCTGAGTGAGAATAGACAGAGTTACTGCCCTGCCTTCCTCAATGTACCATCCTCCTCAGCTAGGTACAGGCAAGAGAAGTCTCTTCTCCTCCTCTCCCCGTCCTCACCTGGTCAGCATATCGTCCTCCAGGCTCCTCAGGTACAAACAGGCCAGAGCAGTCTCTGGTGAAGCCGCTGTGGGACCAGTAGGCATAGTCAAAGCAGAAGGAGCGTGGGCTCTGGCTGTTCCGAGGGTCCTGGATGGTGATGGTGCTGGAGGACATAGAGATAATACAGCGGCCGCCCGCGTCCCTCTCTCTCTGGGCACGGGAGGGGAGAGACGGGGGGAGTGGGGGACCAGTGAGGCAGGTATAGTATTGGTGGAGGACGCCATGGTACACAAAACACAGTTCAGATTGGCATGATAGCATGACACAGTCTGATGATGGATCATGTCCTAGAAAAATGTGTAGGAGAGAAATACTAAACCGAACAAAGAACTAGAAACATTTCCGATCTGTCCACAACTGACCTTGTTGAAGGGTCTGACGCGTTACGGCCACCTTGACACAGTCCTTCCCCGACATCTCTGCTCCTTTAGCCCTCATGATCGTCCCTGCTTCTGTAAGGGAAAGGCTGGGTGACACCCTGCACCCACTGACAGCAGCACCAGGGCTGCATCTCAATAGTCTAGAGCAGCTTCCTCGTCATTGTCTTCTCTCCTCCATCTGCACTGATGTTTTGGCTAAGAACCAGACAGGTGAAATAGATGTCCTGAAAGACATCATCCCTGTTGCTTTCATCAAGTCTGTATTTTCAGATGAAGGAGAGGAGACCACTCCAGACTATTGAGACGCAGCGCAGGGGAGTAGCTAAGTAACCTGAGTAGCCAGGTGATCCCTTTCACTCTGCATCTCCCTGTATGAATTATACACAGACCCAGCGCCTTTTATAAAGGAAAGCTACGCACAGACTTTTATAAAGGCTACAGACACACAGCCTTTTTTAAAGGGAGACTACAGACACACACACAGAAACCTTTATAAAGGAAGATTACGAACACTCACACTTTTGTCATCGTATGAGCCAGTACTAACGCCCCCCTGCCCCCTCATAGTAGCCATCATTCCTATACCGCCATGGCATAATTCTATCACACAAAACATCTCAGAATCCTGTTCAAACCGTTTTTAAAACTCCCAGCTCAGAGTAGGTTTAAGGATGACGTTAAGACATTGCCCAGACAAGATCTGAGCATAAACAATTCATAAACGTTTATCTTAGCTGGTAATCATGACAGTTTGATGCTCATTGGCGTTGTTGCAAACGATGGGGAATAACCAATCGCGATGAGGCATCGCCAGCTGTGAACTCCATGGGTAACAGGCTTCAGACAACCACGGTGAATGTGATTGTACATAAATCAAATGTTGCAATGGTAAAAGTTTGATATCATTTTCACCTAGCATGATCAATTAATTTGCCTACTCTTAATTATTGCCTAATATTGCATATTTTTTTTACCAACGTTTGGGAAACCGTGCCCTGCCCTAGATGCCTTCAATTGCCCAATTTATAGGCATTCCCAATTGAGAATTTTTTTTATCAACGTGATGTTATGCTCCAGATGGATACATGAAATAACACGATGGTAATTAAATAATCAAAGGAAAAATGTTTATTGATTAGCCTTGTGGTTATAAGTATTTAGGCATATAATTATAAAATAGACCTCATGTGAAATCATTGTCAAAAGCGCAAGAGATTCTGTTACATGTACAGGAAGTCTAGACTATTAGGAAAAATATAAGTACTGCTGATAATACTGCCATTGTCATCAAGGCAGAGGACATGTCCATGTATCTGATGCTGTCTGGACAAAAAGAGTATGGCGTGTCATACTCAGGCTACATACAGTAAGACAGAGGGGCTGACAGCATCATGTTTCACCCGCTCGGATGCTTTCAGCCACTTGCGAATTGAAGGAAAGTTGGCAGGTGCTCTGTTCGGAAGCTGGAATTATTTTGGATGAACGTGCGAAGGTAACCTACTTTTTGAAGTGACAGATTAAAAAAAAAAAAAATGACTGGTTGTGTTCATGGCACATTACAAGGCAATACATTGTTATAGTTAAATTAGTCTTAACTATAAAACCCGTATTTTGTTTTGTCCACATTTGGAAAGTTTACCAGAAAATGTTCTGTTTACATCAGGCCTGTCATGACATTTTTATCCAACATGTACTTTACTCGCATAAAAAGGTTGGATGGAAACCTGGTTGGTGTGACAATTCAAATACTTGTGTCCGACTACTAGACGTAGACAATCAAGGTTTCTAGCCATCCAGGATCCAGTCTTAGTACTTGCTGCTTACTGGCAATAGCAGAACATTGGACAGAGACACGAACTCGTTTTAAAGAGCAACATGAAAACTGCCTTTGTGGCGTCGATGAGTCAGAAATATTTATTCTAGTCAAAATGAACTAAAGTGTAAATACAATAAAATGTTGGTCAGAGTAAATCATCCCAAACTGAGATTAGGAGAAAAAGTCACAGAATAAAGGGTACATCAATTCTTTGGGTTGGTTTATTTAAATCCTGCCCACATACCCACAGCACCAAAGTAATCATCAATGCAGAACGCAGCTGCATGCAACACGATTGTAATGCTCAGCACACTGACCCTATGGCGCTAGTTAGGGACCAGTATAAATTACCGTACTACACTAATTTAAAAACATTTCAATAGATCCAAATTTCAAAGAAAGAACCTAAAATCAACTATAAATTGTAGTAATTCATAAAAATATTGAAAGCATTTAATGACAAAATTAAGTGTGCAACATGAAAAGTCATTTACATGGTGTAATATATTGACGTCCCCAACTAGCCCAAAGTCAAACCATGGTTGTACACCGGGCCCGCTGAAGCCAATTGGCAAAATAAATTCTAAGCCACTTCAAAAAAAGACTAGGTTAGACGGTTTCAAGTTAAATGTGTACTGTTTTGTCAGAGTGCATGTACAAACGCTTCCCACATGTGAACACACTCAAGAGACACCCACATCAAAGCGCGCCTCAAAGACCCAAATCTCGTTCTCAGTTGCATTTCCTAATGAGGACGATTGAAACAGAGGCGAAAAATCAGAAAGTTCAGCCCACTTTTAATTAAATACTTCAGTTTTTACCATATTGTCAAAGTCATTGAAAATAAGACATTCTACATTCATCTGAAAATAGCGTTCGGCTGGTAAAATGACCTTAAAAGCAAACAAGCCTCATCACCCCTAGTGGATTCACTGTGCAGGTTATGTACATGTTAGTGATACAGTACATTAAAGGAAAATAACCCCAAACAATCCAAATTAGTGTGAATTGATCTTTTGAAAAAAACAGCAAATTAACTTTACAAAATTGTATTTTTAAGGCTGACATCGGCAATAGGATTATGAGAAAAACATTATTGAATAGCTACAACAGATCCGGCCCTAGCCGGTTAACTTCCTGCAATTGTACACATTTTGCCCTCTGATTTACATTAACATTTTAGTCATTTAGCAAACGCTCTTATGCCATATTAATATGTCTGAGTGAAAGAGACTAACAAAATCCATGGGGGGCCCCCTGGAGGTCACAGCCCCTGGGCACGTTCCCTGTGTGTCCAATCAGTAATTCAACCATGATTACAACACCTTTAGATAGCTGGACTAATTTAACAATAAAAAAATAAAAATAAATTGGTGACATGGGCTAATTGAGAAGCATGAGAAAAAAAATTGGACAACCACATTTCGAAATTACACCTTGTGTATTGTTCTATTGTAACTCTAAACAGTAAATTGAGACCCCCCACTAAGTTGAGACCCCTATCAATAAAATTGGGGTTGGAGCCCCCAAGCGGCCGCGGGGCCCTAAGCTAAGTCTCTTAGTGGCTAGGGCCGGCTCTGCACTACAAATAAAATCAACAGATCATTCAAGTATTCAACTTTATTCATAACATAGCAAGAGAGACCATTAACATAGCCATCAATTTATATAAATGTACGAATTCTCCAGAAATAAAAACCAATCACTCTTTTTTGTTGTTCAAATAGCGGTCTTCTTTCCTGTAAACATTCCAATAACGTATATAAAATGATTATGTCAATCTCTCAAATTAAATCTGATTATTCATTTTTAAAAAAGGTTCTCCACTGGTTTGTTTGTCTTCTTAAATATAAAACAGCAGGCTGCAAAAGTTCTTAAAAGAAAAGGAGAATAAAATAGCTTACTAGGAGTAGAGGTAAGCTTCAAGGAAAGATAAGAGTCCAGTCCACGGGTGCATCTCTATAGTCTAAAGTGGATTCCTTTCCGTCTCCTTTCCTTCATCTGCATGTATATTGGAAACCCCCCCCCCAATCCTATTTTTCAGAGCAGTTCAGATGAAGGAAAGGAGATGAAGACCCCATGAGTTCTGACCGAGTCTGGAAGACTCCAAGTTGATGCTGTAGTTTTGTTCAGGGTGAAAATGGTGTCCGATCAGAGCTTCTTCCGGCGGGTGACTGGTTTGGGGAAGACGGCCTCCAGCACTCGTTTGCGTCGGAGGTTCATCCGGGGGGCTTCGTTCTCCTCCACCACCCTCCTCGTGGCACGCATGGCCGGGCTGGGCATGGGAGAGATCAGATCCACCTTGGCTGGGGTAGGGGGCGCCGGGGCTGCTTTGGGCCTGAGGGAGAGTTAGGGGGAAATAAGAGAGAAACAGTCATCTTGCTGTGACTTTTGGAACAAACACAGCCGAGGGAGTGGGGTAGGAGATGGTGTGATATTCTGAGGACAGATGGGGGAAAGACATCGAGAGAAAACACAGAGGGCTGTATGTCAAGAGGACTTACTTGGTTGTTCGTCTCTTGGTTGTTCTGGTTTTAGCAGCCCCCATCTTGATCTCCACATCCTTTCCTGACGAGTTCTTGTCCTGAGCAACAGGAAGATACACACAGCAGAGACCAAGCTTGAATAGGACTTTGGCCAACAGCAACCTGACGTGTACCTAATGACCACGTCCCAGTTCCATTTCAACCCATAGCTCCTGTGTTCACAGTTCTGAGGGGACGGGATAGTTGAGAAAAATATGGCACCACTAACCACTAAGGCACCACTAATCGTATTGGAAGGATAGGCGGAGCCACCGTCGTCACCACCATGGAGGCTATGGATGAAAATGAAACGCGGCCAGTCCTGTGTCTCGTCTAACGGTTAGTTTCAGTCTAAAGGATGTGACCAACTGACCTCGTTAGCAGGGCGTGCTGCGCTGGCGTCCGGTCGCCTGGTACGAGTAATGGGTGGCGCAGACACGTCATTCTGACCGGGCGATTCTGCTATCCTACCTGTCACAGACAGAAGGTCACGCAAAACATAAGAGACAGCCAAAACAAATATTCCTCTATAAAGTTGTGGTCCAGGCCCGGTTACTGTAATGCGCTGTGACAACTGCTGACGTAAAAAGGGCTTTCTAAAATACATGAGTTGGATTGGATTGTGGTGAAGACGTGGAGCTCCTTACCTCTAGTTCTCCTCCGAGGTGGTGAGTAGATGAACGAGTCCCTGACAGGGCTTCCCTGGTCGGCCTCGGACACCATCATCTCTACAATCAGTGGTGGAGAGGGCGCGCGTTGACCCTGCGACTTGGTACCTCTCCTAGTGGCTCGCACCATCTCCGTGACAACCAAGGTCTTGCCCACTTCCCGTTTGGCCTCCTCGTCGTGGAGTCTCTTGATGAGGGCGTCGGCCACGGGCGTCCCGGAGTCCACCTCCAGGGGCGTCTCCAACAGGGACAGGTCCTCCTCATGGTGGTTCCACAGGCGGCTCCTGGTTGGTCGACAGAACGACACAGGGGCGTCTTTTGTCGTCTCAGCGGTGCCTTCGCCCCTCTTCTTCCTACAGCTGCGGGGAGGGTCAACGGTGAACACTTCCTCTTCCTTGGTAAAGAGGGCGAGGGTCACACCCCTTCGGGTCGACTTGCGGGTCACCCTGCCTGGACTGCTGGTCTGCTTTTTGTCCTCTTCATCGTTCGGCTTCTCTTCCTCAGGGACCGCTAGCGGAGTCTGGGTGGCTGGGGGCTTGGTTCCAGTTCGGCTCTTCCTAGCACTGCGTGTAACAGACAGCGCTGACCCCTTGCTGGCTGTTTCATCCATGGCTGTTGGTTCCTCTTCGCCCTCCACCTGGGTGTTCCTGGTCCGCCGGGTTCCCGTCCTCGTAGTGGCCTTCTGTTTGGTCGGGGTGGGCTTGGAGTTCACCACAGCAGCCTCTGTGATGAGGACCGAGACCCCTTCCTCTCCTTTCCTCTCCTCCTCTCTCCGAGGCTCGGGTTCTGGCTCGCGTTCGGTTTTCCGGGCGCTCCGTCTTGGGGTGACGGGAACTCTGGAGTCCTGGCCGTGGCGGCCACTCCTGGTGATCCGTCTGGGTGTGGCCAGGACCTGAGAGTCTGTCTCCATCTCAGTCTGTCCCACCGGCCTCTCGTCACACTCGGACCCTTGTCTCTCTGGCTCCACTGAGGTGAACTTCACCGTCTTCCTCTGCACGGTGGCCCTGCGCGTCGGGGTGGACGGGGCTTTCCTGACCTCCAAGGTTTCAGACACAGACTCAGACTGAATGTTGTGAGGCTTGACGGGCTCACTCTCCTCCTCACTTGCTGTAGAGGGCTTTGCGGTTTGAGGGGTAGCCACATCACTTATGGCTTCTCCCTGGGCAGGTTCATGGTTGTCTGACTGGATGGGTCCGTTGCTTTCTACCTGAGGCAGAGGCTGGTCTGCAGGGACAGAGACAGGCTCCTCGATCTCTTTCTCAGCATCCAGCTCAACGACATCACCCTTCATCTCCTCCTCTTGACTCTGAGCACACGGGACCGTCTCCTCTTCCATGGTCACCTCATCTGTTCTCTTCCTCGCTCCGCTGGGCTGTTCGTTCTCATCCAGGACTGGGGAAGGCTCTTCGGCTTCAGTTGGTTCAGCAGGGATCTCATCTGGCTCTTTCACATTGTCTATGTCAACATCTCCATCTTCAGCTGATCTGGTTGGTTCAGTCCCGGACAGTTCATCTTCAGCCACCGCCTGAGAGGATTCAGGCAGGACGTCTGTGACTTGAGGAATATTCTCCTCTGACAAAGCCTCAGGTCCATCAGTCTCTGCCTCCGTCCAGCTATTAAAGTTTGCCTCCAAGGTGTCGATCCCAGCCCCCTGTTCCTTCTGGGGATCAGCATCAGCAAGGGGGATGTCCTGGTCGTCTGTGCCCAGGCAGATGACCTCCGGGTCAGTAGCAGGCTTGTCAGACGCTCCCTCTGCGGTCAGATGCTCAGTGGGTTCTAGTGGTACCTCCAGTGGTACAGTGTCTGCATCCCCATCCTCAGCCTCCAGCATAAGAGAGAAGCTGCTGTGGGCTTCAGAGAGGGGTACCTCCTGCTCACTGCCTTCCCCCACCTCGGTTAGCCCCAGGCGGACTCCGTCTGCCAGGGCCTGACCCTGCGCCTCCAGCAGCTCCAGAGGAACCAGCAGGGTGGTGGAGGGCTTCAGCTCTGTATAGCAGACCCCCTCGTCTCCTGCTGCCCCCAGCCTGATCATCACCACCTCCCCGTCCATGTCATCCTCCTCCATCTGTAGGGGAAACACACAGAGAGAGACACGAGAACTTTTAGAGCACAATCTAGGTTAACAATCACAAAACAAGAGAGATGTACAACAGTCACCCACAGTATTTAGGTCTACACACTGCTTATACGCATGAGTTTGAATTTCATAAGACTGCTTTACCTTTACCTCTGCCTCTTGGGTGACCAATGAGAGCACGGCTGCGTCCTGCTCCGATAGGTCAGGCAGGAACTGGGGGTGTGGCTGTAGGGGCAGGAGCTGGTTCAGGGGGGCTCGCTGCCTCCCATTCCCCTGCACCTCCTCGATGATCTCCACCTCACTGCCAGAGTCCTCAGAAGGGGCGTTTGACGACGACTCCTCTTCATCCTCCTCTTCATCCTCCGACGCAGCACTAGAGAGTTCCTCACTGTCGTTCAGGCTCACCACAGCTACAGGGAGGAGGGAAGAGATCTATCAATTACAGTCACTGATACAGGACAACACAAAGTAACAAGCTATTCTGAACATTCCACACCATCATTGGTCGGTATTGGCCCGAGAGGTGCCAAATTCCGCTGCCGGCCAATCAGAACACATAATCCTTTGTGGTTGTAGCTTGTTCAGTTGGCCTGCGTTAGATCTCTGATCGCATGACCTAGGGTCAAGGGGTAAAGGTCATGAACAAGAGGTCACTCACAGTGGGAGTCGGTGCCGGTGGGGTCTGACGAGGCTACGGACGCCACAGACTTTTGGGTGGTGAGGGCCGGGGGGCCGGCTACAAGGGCAGGCTCCTCCTCCTCTACCACACCACACACCGGTTCACTGCACAGGGAGAGGTTTAATATCAATGAATAGTTGTAAACACATTACACACCCAATGTTGTTGTTGGGATGCGTTTTTACCTGTTGAAGGAGGTCCAGTTGTCAGAAGTCTCGTGGATACACGAGTGGGTCAGGGGTGGTGACAGGTCATTGCCAAATAGATGGCACTCCACAAACCTGTCCAGATCTACAAGAGGTAGCGTGAGAGGGAGGGGTTCAACAAGGTCATCATCATTATGCATTAGGTTTAAAATCAACTGCATCAGGATCAGTCTTCTCTGTGTAAAACTCATCTAAGCTTCATATCCGATGCTGTTAGGTTTAGTTCTGTCTGCTTTTCCCCACTGTGTTAATATCAGAGTTCCCTGCACTGAGCTCCACTCACAGGCCCTCTGCACATTATCAAAGTAAAAATCTGTTGAAATGGTTGCGCCCTTGGCTTGAACTGTGTGGAAGCTCTAAACTGTGCAAGACTCCCTTAAACCATTCACTTTTTTGATCGTCTTGGGTCATTTTAACCCAGCCCTCCAATTGAAAACCTCAACCTTGTGCTGGATGCACGCTCAACTTGGGTGTTCCCTTTGACTCAAGACTACTCCTGAGAGAAGAATTTGACACACTATATATTCACAGAGCTGAAACCAAGCAGGACATGAACGCAATGTTTTTCATTTGGCCGTTGGAGCAGCTGTAAGTTCTTCCTAGCGGAGTCCTCACAAGGGGGGTGGAACCCTCACCTGTATGTTCCATGGCTTCCACTACTTCAATTGGTGCAGTGGGTTGTGATTCATCCTCTTGAGTCTCCTCCTCTACCACCATCACCACCTCTGGCTGCTCTGTAGTCTCCACAGGCTCATGGTTGGGCTTCTCTTTCTGGTCAAGGTTAAGTTCCTCAAACACTTCCGTGTCAGGAGTCAGTTCTACTTCCTGTGTGAGCCTTGGTTCCACTACAATTTCCTCATCCTGTTTAGCCTCAGGCTCTTCTTGTTTGGGGTTGACCTCCATCTCCTCTACTTCCTGATCTACAGCCACTTCCTCTTGGCTGTTGACTGGCTCTTCCTTTACTTCCTGGTCTTCTTCCTGACTTTCCTCCACAGACTGGAGGAGAGTTGGCTCATTGGCTGTTGCAGGCTGCACTTCTGGAACTGCTGGAGTTGAGAGGTTAACCACCACTTCCTCTTTGACTTCATTGGCTGGCTGTTTAAGTGCCTCCTCCCTCTCCAGGTCTTCAGGGAGAGGTGCATCATGGAACTCAAGGGTGGTGTCTATTGATAGGACAGAGGCCTGGCTCGTTTCCAGGCCCAGGCTGAGTCGTCCTGGCAACACGCCCGGCAATGTGGTTACCACAACGGCCTCTTGGCCAGAGGAGCCGCTCTCAGACTCTCCTTTCTCTGGTGAGGGCTCGCGGACCGGTGGTGGCAGGAACCTCACATGTGTCACAGTCACCTCATCCTCCTCTAACTCTTCAGCATCATCATCATCCTCATCAGCAGCAGGGTGTGATGTCCAGGCCATCAGTCCAGCCTTGGGCAGTGGGGAGCATCTGGTCAGCAAACTAATTTCATTCTCTGTTGCGATCTGTACAAAACAACAGAAAACACACACACACGATAAGTATCTGAACGGTCCACGTTTGTTAACAAGAAGAAATCTCCAAATTCTACTGGTATGTTGCTAAATGAGGCCCAGTGGTCCGGGTGTCTTACCCCATTGCTCCAGCGGAGGGGGCCTTTCTCTGGCGTGGCCGTCTCCTTGATGAAGGTGATGCGGCTCTCCTTGGGGCGCGGCGGGGGGGTGACAGAGCGCCCAGGGGAGGCAGTGGGGGTGGCCATGGGGGTGGGGCGCAAGCTGCTCCTCAGGATGGATTGGGGGGTGAAGGCCGAGAACACGGGGCCGGATGCCGCCAGCGCTCGCGCTCGCTATGGAAAGAGAACACAACCATGCAGACAGTCAGTGGCGTTCAAACACAAACAGATTCGTTCAAAATGGATGAAAATGATTCAATGGTATCCGACTGCAGCAGGCAGGCTCATGTCTCAGGCACAGTGGTATCCTAGACCATATGACTTCTAGTTGGAGTTCATTTCCAACCTAGCTTGAAAATCATTTAAACTAAAGTGTTGGGTCACCCCCGTGCCAGTGAGCCTCAACAGTGCATTGGAATGGATGTGAGAGCCTGTGTGACAGTGGGCGCCCTTCCCCTTGGTCAGTGTCTCACCTTGACCACCTGTGGGGTCTGCAGCAGACTGAGCTCGGGGGCCTTGATGCTTTTTGGGGGGTTCCAGGAGGTGGCCAACCTGGGGGGCGTCAGCAGTGGCCGTGAGCCCTCCGGGGGAGTGGCCAGAGAGGAGGGCTGCACCACCAGGTCTAGCAGCCTGGGGGCAGAAAGAGGGGATGTTAAGAAAGCATGGCAGATGTATCAAAATCATCACGTCAAACCCCTTTATACAATAGAGTATCTTCCATACAAGCACGCAATTGAGAAACATGTACATAACGAGAACTTCCACCCACATCTCCCATTGACATCAATGTATGATTTATTCAAAGCAAACCCCCCCCCCCGTCGTACCTGGACTTCCTCTTCGAGGTCATGGCGATGGGCGTGCCCACGAAGGCCTCGGGCAGATCCTGGGAGGGAAACAGGGGGCTGGGGCTGGATGGTGTAGAGTGGACAACCATTCAATGAACAGAGATCCAAAACTAGTGATGGAAAACCCCATCTCTACCACTTACCATTCACATCTTAGTCAGAGCCAAACTAAAGGATAGGGGTGGGTTTGGGACAGGAACGAGCGGTCTCACCTCTTGAATGGGGAGGAATGGGGCGTGGGGTTCCCTCCCACCCACACCTCCTCGATCTTCGACAGGACATTGTTGATGAACGCTGCTCTGGTCAGCACGTTCTCATTGGCCGACCGCTTGGCGATGGTCGACAGCGGCTGCGGTCGCGACACTGTAGGAAGAACACACGAGGAAGTCAAGGGCCACGCCAAAAACATGCAACACATCCGTTTTATACAAACGGAGTCAATGCATCCAAAACAGAGGCTGAAGGTCATAGTTCGCTGTGACACAAACACACTTGTTCCAATCCAATTCACTTGATGGTTGAATCCGAGCAAAAAGTGCAACCAACATCCAAGTCAAGCGTATTCTAGTCTGTTGAACACTGAAAGTGTGTGTACAGAGCAGTTAACGAGAAGCTAGAAGGTGGTGAGATCCCGTACCCTCTCTGAGGATGGTGGAGGGGTGGTGGTACGGCTTAGATCTCTCAGTGGCCAGCTTCCTCTGGACCCGAGGGAGAACTTTCCCGTACTGGTCCAGGATAGAGTTCCTCGTGTGGGTTCTCTCCTTCAGCTTGGGATCCCTCTCATTCTGGAGCACCGATATATGAACGGAATGGAAAAATTGATGGAAATATACAGCAACACCACACAATAACGCGACCGGCGTCTCAATACAACTGTAACCCATGTTGGTGTTACTTCATTTACTTATGTCTAACACATGTATTGTTCTCATTCCAGCTTTCTACAGCCTGTCTAGTTATTTGATATATTTGAGCATGATGAAGTGTATTCATGAGTTAGATTTATTTGAAGGTTATTCATTGTAAATGTGTACGTACCACCATGTTCATCTTGAGGGTGTGGTTGAGCTGCAGGGCGGGGACGTAGTTGGCCTGCTGCAGGTAGTGCACCATCAGAAGCTCTCTGTTCTGGAGACCCCCTGTACCATGTAGGAACCTCTCCAAACACTCCTAAACACACACACACACACACGGACGGGATAGGCACAATGTCTAAACACAATAGCTGTCTTTTTTGTTGTTGTTGATGATGACGCCAGGGTTCTGAGTTTGATTGGCACTGAGGCCACCAAATTGTATGCACTCACTGTTGTAAGTCGCTTTGGATACAAGCGTCTGATAAATGGCATAATATATTTAGGAAATATACACTGAACAAACATATAAATGCAACATGTAAAAGTATTGGTTCCCTGTTTCATGACCTGAAATAAAAGATCCCAGTAATGTTCCATACGCACAAAGTTTATTTCTCTCAAATGTTGTTCACATCCCTGTTAGTGAGCATTTCTCCTTTGCCAAGATAATCCATCCACCTGACAGGTGTGGCATATCAAGAAGGTGATTAAACAGGCATGATTGTTACACAGGTGAACCTTGTGCTGGGGACAATAAAAAGCCACTCTAAAATGTGCAGTTTTGCCAAACAAAATGCCAAATATGTCTCAGGTTTTTAGGGAGAGTGCAATTGGCATGCTGACTGAAGGAATGTCCACCAGAGCTGTTTCCAGAAAATGTCATGTTAATTTCTCTACCATAAGCTGCTTCCAACGTCGTTTCAGAAAATTTGGCAGTGCGTCCAACCGGCCTTACAACAGCAGACCATGTGTATGGCGTCGTGTGGGCGAGCGGTTTGCTGATGTCAACGTTGTGAACAGAGTGCCCCATGGTGGAGGTGGGGTTATGGTATGGGCAGGCATAAGCTACGGACAATGAACACAACTGATCTTTAGGCCCATTGTCGTGCCATTCATCCGCCACCATCACCTCATGTTTCAGCATGATAATTCACAGCCCCATGTCGCAAGGATCTGTACACAATTCCCAGAAGCTGAAAATGTCCCAGTTCTTCCATGGCCTGCATACTCACCAGACATGTCACTCATTGAGCATGTGTGGGATGCTCGGAATCGACAGCATGTTCCAGTTCGCGCCAATATCCAGCAACTTCGCACAGCCATTGAAAAGGAGTGGGACAACATTCCACAGGCCACAATCAACAGCCTGATCAACTTAACGTGAAGGAGATGTGTCGCGCTGCATGAGGAAAATGGTGGTCACACAAGATACTGACTGGTGTTCTGATCCACTCTCCTACTTTATTTTTTTTCCCCTTTCTTTAGGTATCTGTGACCAACAAATTCATATCTTTACTCCCAGTCATGTGAAATCCAAAACATTATTAAGGCCTAATGAATATTTCAATTGACTGATTTCCTTATATGAACTGTAACTCAGTAAAATCTTTGAAATTGTTGCGTTTCCATTTTTGGTTGAGTATAATTTAGCTTCCTGGTTTCAGTCGGGGGAACATGGCATCGTACCTGTTCAGCGATGCCCAGGGGCAGTTTGAGGAGATCCTTCATGAGACCCAGCTCCTGACAGGTCTCGTAGAAGAACCGTAACAACTCCTCCCTGTTCAGACGGTTGGAGTGCTGCCTCAGCAGGGCCCACGCCTCCACCAGACACCTACACACATGGAGGGGAAGAGGAGAGAACACACACACACACACACACACACACACACACACACACACGTTTATGTTATACAAACTCACAACGCACTCACTGTTGGCAAGGATGCCAGAAATGCACACCCACCTGTTGTGTAGCAACACGGAGAGGCAGAGTTGGGCCTGAGCAGTGGAGGAGAGAGGAGGCTTCATGACGTGGAGGTAGCGCAGGGCGACTCCGTGTTGCCCCTGGCACATTAGAGCCTGCAGGACACGGCCGTGCTGCCAGCCCCACAGGGACCGGGAGGTGGCCGGGTGCAGCAGAAGCTCCAGGGAGTTCTGGAAGGGTCAAAGGGAAGGGGACAAACAGAGGACTGTTTTAGCACTACCAATATCTACCAACGAATCATTCTATAAAATAGAACAGTATACACTGAGGGTACAAAACATTAAGAACACCTGCCTTTTCCATGACATACTGACCAGGTGAAAGATAAATAAGGAATCTTATCTCCCTTTTAAATCCACTTCAACCAGTGTAGATGAAGGGGAGGAGACAGGTTAAAGAAGGATTTTTAAGCCTCGAGACATGGATTGTGTGTGTGCCATTCAGAGGATGAATGGGCAAGACAGAAGACAGGGTATGGTAGTAGGTGCCAGGCGCACCGGTTTGTTTTAAGTCCTGCAACGCTGCTGGGTTTTCCACGCTCAACAGTTTCCCTGTGTATCAAGAATGGTCCACCACCCAAAGGACATCTAGCCAACTTGACACAACTTTGGGAGGCATGAGTCAACATAAGCCAGCATCCCTGTGGAACGCTTTCGACATCTTGCCCCAACGAATTGAGGCTGTTCTGAGGGCAAAAAGGGGAGGTAGTGTTAAGTTCATGTTTTAAGTATCCCTATACTTCTGTTATTACGGGGCTATCACTCAGTCAAGAGTGCGCCTGCGCGTTGAGTGTTGTTCGTTGATGGACCTAGCCTTGAGTGGAATGGCTACCTTGTAGTGTGTTCATATGGTGTAGTAAACTTTGTTAAACTGGAACCTTGTCGTTGTGTCATTTCGAGTTAACATTGGTAGCAGAGGATGGCTAATAACTACAATGTGCCACCTCGCTTCGACGAGGTCGTACGAAAGTCGGAAAAATGAACTTGGAATCTGGACATGTTACTAATCTGGACGCGAAAAAGCAAGCACTTGCGGTGGTATTATCGCTGGAGGGAAGAGCGAGAGATACAGCGCTGGATATATCCGTTGAGGATTTGAACAAGGACGACGGTATGGGAACTTTGATCAGAGCACTGGATTCTGTGTTTCTTAAGGAAGAGAAAGACCGTGCCTACGAGGCATATTCAAACTTTGACAGTGTTACGAGAGATATTTCAGTCGCAATGACCGACTACATCATTGATTTCGAACAGAGGTACAATAGGATGCGCAAGTACGACATGGTTCTCCCAGATGCAGTGTTAGCTTTCAAGATGCTAGATACTGCCTGTCTAGATGGTAGGGAGAAACAGTTGGCTTTGACCGCTTGTACTGTGCTGACTTTTGCATCAATGAAGTCGGCACTAAAAATATTTTTTGGTGAAAAGAAGTCTGTCGCGCCAATAACTGATGGAATGCAAGTGACTGACGGAGCATATTACACTGAGCAGCAGAGAAAAGGCGGCAACAAGTCACGTCCTCAAGACAACCAGAAGAGGGCGCCATTGATCGGAACAAATCCACTAGACAGATATGGAAGGAGATCAACGTGCTATTTGTCAAAGCACTTACCATTGGGTTAAAGACTGTCCTCAAAAATGAACATGTTAAACTAACAGAGGAAAATGTAAACAGAGATAGAGCAGTGTAACATTACACTGTTTTCAAACGAATCTGCTTCTGATACTGAGATTTTTATAGTTGAATCTTCAGGATCTGCATGTACACGGACAGTGTGTGGTGCAAAATGGCTTGATAGCTATGTCAGTGAACTAAATATGAAAGAAGTACAAAATATGATTGACACACCAAGCAACAGAGCTTTCAGATTTGGAGATGGGAGAATCGTCCATTCTACCAAGAGAGTTAAGATACCAGCAAAAATTGGTCAGACTAAGTGTCACATTGAAACAGAGGTGGTCGCTGTAGATATCCCCTTACTATTAAGCAAAGCTTCCCTCAAGAAGGCAGGGGCTGTACTAGACATAAATGACAAGGCAGTGATGTTTAAACAACCAGTAACTCTTGGACTTACAACCTCGGGCCACTATTGTGTAAACATTTTAGACCGAGACATCACACAGAGTCCATGTAAAAATGAGATTCTGATGGACACAGAGCACATGGAGATTCTGTCAGTCACAGAGAACATGAACACAAAAGAAAAACAAAGTATTGTTAAAGCTTCACAAACAGTTTGGACATGCTACAGTTGACAGACTTCAGAAATTACTCAGCAGTTCAGGGAATGATGAGAGTATTTCCATTCTACAGCAGATAGTTAACAGTTGTGAGACATGTCAGAAATACAGTAAACCTAAGCCCAAACCAGCTGTTGGTCTGCCACTGGCTTCCAAGTACAATGAAACAGTGGCTGTAGATCTACATGAGCTAGGACCAAGTGTGTGGTACCTTCACATAATCCACCACTTCACACGCTTCAGTGCTGGAAGCATTGTGAATACAAAGAAACAGTGAAATGGTCAAGCACTTCATTCATTCCTGGATAAGTGTGCATGGCCCGCCCCAGAAATTGTACAGTGACAATGGAGGAGAACTCAATAATAATGAAATAAGGGAAATGGCAGAGAAATTCAACATGGAGGTAAAGACAACTGCTGCATACAGTCCATGGAGCAATGGACTTCTGGAGAGACATAATCAAACACTCAGAGATAATGCTGAAAGTGAAGCAAGATAATGGATGTGACTGGAAAACAGCCCTAGATTGGGCTTTGATGGCAAAAAACTCCATGCACAATGTTCATGGCTACAGCCCATACCAACTAGTCTTCGGTCAGAACCCTAATCTTCCCTCTGTACTGGTTGACAAGCCACCAGTACTAGAAGGGACCAGTGTGAGTGCATGGGTGGGACAGCACCTTTCAGCACTACATGCAGCGAGAAAAGCGTTCACTGAAGCAGAGTGCTCAGAGAGAATTTGCAGGGCTCTCATGGAAACAGCTTCGACCCACCGATGAGAAGTACGAAACTGGAAACAAAGTGCACTACAAACGAGTTGACTGTCAAGAGTGGAAAGGACCGGGAGTAGTTATTGGCCAAGATGGCGTGGTGATATTTGTGAGGCACGGAGGCACCATTGTCAGGGTGCATCACTCAAGATTGAGGAAAGTAAATGATCAACAAGATAGAGGGGCTGTTGCTGAGAATCAGTCTCCTAATGAAAATGACAAAAAGGACACAGTAACAGACGCAAACTTACCAGATGTTGCAGCCAATGATATGGGCACTGAAACTGACACAGGAAATGGAGCAGAGACCATCAACCATGACACAGATAATACTGTTGAGTGTTCAAATGAAGAAAACATTCAACAACAACCACGTGTTAAGACAGCATGGTTGTTCCAGTCTGAAAACTGGACAAACTGTTAAATACATGGACAGAGAAAGTGGTGTTCCACATACAGCAACCGTCATTGGACGAGCAGGAAAAGCTAAAGGAAAACACCAGAACTGGTACAACTTGCAGTACTCTGAACCAGATACACTTTCTGGCACAACAGGGTCAGCTGACCTGTCACTTGTAGATAATCTCAGAATTGAACCAATGGAAAAATCGAGAAACACAGAATGACATTCAAAATGATGATGTACTTGAAACTAAGGACGTGTCATTTGACTCCGCTAAGCTAGATGAGCTCAGTAATTGGAGGAAAAATGGAGTGTTTGAGGAAGTCAAAGACATTGGCCAAAAATGTGTCTCAACAAGGTGGGTGTGTACCCTTAAAGAATCCTTAACTGGAATAGTGCCTAAAGCACGTCTAGTGGCTAGAGGTTTTGAGGAGCTGGCTGCTAAAGAACTCCCAAAAGACTCACCGACATGCGCCTCAGTCACTCAGATTGCTGGTGACAGTGATCTGCCAGAAAAAATGGAAACTTAATTCCATAGACATCAAATCTGCATTTTTGCAGGGAACAGAGCTATCAAGAGATATTCACATCCGACCTCCGCCTGAAGCTAAGAGCGAAGGAACACTGTGGAAACTAAAAAAGTGTGTGTATGGCCTGGCAGATGCATCACTCTACTGGTACAACAAAGTCAAGGCAACAATGCTGAGTACAGGTGGAAAAATGTCACAAGTGGATCCTGCAGTCTTCTATTGGCTTGATCAAGCCTGCAATGTGACTGGAGTACTTGCCTGTCATGTTGATGACTTTATCTGGGGTGGCTCACAGACCTTTGCTACAACTGTGATTCCACACCTCAAAGCTGTTTTCCAGGTCGGCCGTGAGGAGCATGATAATTTTTGTTATGTTGGCATAGAGTTTATTACAGTTGATGGAACAGTACTGATGCAACAGGAGAGCTATATCAAGAATCTTCAAACCATCCACATGGATTCTTCAAGAGCCGTACAAAGGAATTTCCCTCTCTGTTTAATTGAAGCTGATCAATTAAGGTCAAAGATAGGACACATTCTATGGGTTGCTAGACAGAGTAGACCTGATGTAATGTTTGATGGTTGCAACTTGGCATCTACCACAAAACACGCCACTGTACAAACCATTCATGAGGCAACCAAAGTTGTTCGTAAACTGAAATCACAACAAGTGACTAAAGTTTCAGCGTGTTGGAAAAGAGGACTCTCTGAAACTAGTTGTCTTCAGTGATGCTTCCCTAGGGAACCTTACAGATGGAGGCACACAAGGTGGACATCTAATCGTTAATGGGTGAAGGAGGAAGATTCTCACCTATCTGTTGGCAGTCAAAAAGGATCAGAAGGGTTGTCCGAAGCACACTTGCTGGAGAAACACTTGCTCTTGCGGATGGAATTGACAATGCTATCTTTCTTGCAACTCTGTACTCAGAGCTTACCACTGGTGAGACAAAACGGCACATTCTACCTGTAGTTTGTGTCACTGACAACTACTCCTTAGTTGATGCTGTCAAGTCAACCAAGTCTGTCACAGAGAAAAGCATCAAGGAACTTATTCAAGCACAGAGAATCCAGCGGATTCTGTGGTCGACCACAAAGGAACAGCTTGCTGACTGTCTGACTAAAAAAGGAGCATCCGGTCTTGTGCTCCTACAGGCTCTCAGTAATGGAAAGTGGCAGCTTGAGTAATACAAATAAACACCTTGTCACACAACCCATCTGTAATGGGGAACTTGAATAATACTTGGACATTTAATTATGTTGTTGTTTTATTTGCCTTTAAAGAAAAGTGGGAGATTGTTAAGTTCATGTTTTAAGTATCCCTATACTTCTGTTATTACGGGGCTATCACTCAGTCAAGAGTGCGCCTGCGCGTTGAGTCTTGTTCGTTGATGGACCTAGCCTTGAGTGGAATGGCTACCTTGTAGTGTGTTCATATGGTGTAGTAAACTTTGTTAAACTGGAACCTTGTCGTTGTGTCATTTCGAGTTAACAGGTAGGAGGGTCCAACTCAATATTCGGAAGGTGTTCCTAATGTTTGGTATACTCTGTGTACATGACAAATTCCACATGGGAGTGTATGACAAACGCTCATTAATTGTTGTGTGTGTGTGTGTGTGTGTGTGTGTACCTGGTGGTCGTGGTGGTCTAGCAGCCAGAGGCCCTGCACCAGCTTGACCAGGCCGATGGGGATTGCGAAGGCATTGGGGAAGGACTCCACAGACGCCCCGGTCTTGTTAGAGAAGAAGTACATCACATCCAACAGCAGGTAGATCACCTGGGGGAGGGGTTAAGGCTCACACACAGAAGGGGGGTGGGGTGAATGTTGTGTCTCGCTATTCGATGTGTACTCGTGCGTGCATGTGTGGTGATAACAGCACCTGGACATTCTAGTCCAGGTGCTAGAATGTGGGTTAGGAGTGCAAGGACTGGACAAATCAAATCCCAGATATGAATATGTGGTCAAATAAGATGGACGGTGGGAAACAGAGTAGATCAGGATACGATGGCGTGCTTAGCAGTTTCATCAATGTTTTCCAGGAGGTAAATATCGAGCAGGCCCTGTGGAGGGCAGAGAGAAGATGATCAAAAAAACCTGCGTTTGTTTTAGCTTTTGTCCTCCCGTTTCCACATCTGAATGTAAATTCCACGGTGTCAGTCAAAGCGTATGCTCAAGGTGGGATTGTGATCATTTTTGCGCTGTGTGTGTGTGTGTGTGTGTGTGTGTGTGTGAGTATGCGTAGGAGCCAAATGCTTACGTGTAGCGTCGGGGGCGGATACTGTCCCGTCCCATCCTCGTCCCGTTTCCACAGGTCAACCAAACGATCCCCACACTGGGCGACCAAGCCGTCAATCATCAGGCAATCTGCACACCACTTCCCCCTGAGAAGACGCAGGTGGTTGATTGTGAATAGTTTTCCAGAACAGTCTAATTCGCAGTATTGCTCCTTTACGCCGCATAACCCTTAGAACACGAATACCGTTGACACTAATATCCCAGACAAAATTAGCTTCATCTCCAATATTACTGTACATAACAAAATAACTGAAAAACTTTTCCAGTCTTGGGTCGAGGTGTTTTACTGTCAGTCCTGAACCAGCTCTTGCAGGTAAACGGCCTGATGTGAACAGCACTCACTTGGACAGTTGCTGCAGCTCCTCTCTGCGGACGGTGTAGTAGTTCTGGAGAACTGAGTAGCTGTAGCA
The DNA here is from genome assembly GCA_030435695.1 of Brachymystax lenok tsinlingensis. Taxonomy (NCBI): domain Eukaryota; kingdom Metazoa; phylum Chordata; class Actinopteri; order Salmoniformes; family Salmonidae; genus Brachymystax; species Brachymystax lenok. Next base: position 11,410,237 of record CM059786.1, on the reverse strand, counting down.
TGGCCTGGAGATCTGCACAGCGTCCTCATCTGGTTTGGGGGGGCAATTACCACTTTTATACATCTGTTACCAGTGGACATCTCTAGGGCTGCATCCGAAACGGTGCCCTAGAACCTACGAAGGCCACTACTTTTGGTGTACATGATGAAAGTGTCTCCAAAAAGGGTTCCCTGGAATATGGTCTGACCTCAACACAACAGATGTTTGAATTGCTACAGCACACAGTCTTACCGGAGCCCTCAGGCAGGAGACCGGTCCGACAGAACCATAGGACCACCTGTGCGTACTGGGAGATGAGGCTGGACACCAGGTTCTTATTGATGAGTCCCAGCAAACCTGTACACAGAAAATCCCTATGAAGCCCAACCCTGACATCTCATGACGTGTGTATGTGCTGAGGAGTGGAGGCCACCGACACATGCACTTGTGTGCCCCACCTCTCAAAATGTTGCTGCTCCGCTTGGTCAACGGCCAGCACTTCGATGCACCCGGCAGCTTCCCATTGAAATTGATTTGCCCCCTACAACAGTGCCCCTCTGGCTTTACCTCTCTGAGTGAGTTCCTGTGCCTCGCTGAGCAGACAGTGGAAGATGGTGCTCAGGTTCCCCAGTAGTCGCTGGCTGTGCTGCAGCAGCTGGAGGGTCTGGGGGTCTGTGAAGTTAGACGAGCTGTCAAACAGGGGAGCACCTGGGGGGAGACACGCAGTTAGGAAAGACGGAAAACACATCCCAAATCTGTTGCACCAAGAAAAGATTGGAAATCCATAAATGCTTCTAGAACAATTTTTTTTTTTTTTAAGTATCTAAAACACAGCCACAAGTTGCTCGTTGCCAAGTATTAATTCATCTATGTAAACCAGTTCCACAAGAGCGGTGTTGACAGCCAGTGTCATACTGATCACTGTATTAGGGAAATAAAAATAACTCACATATGCCATCCAGCTCTTCCTTGGTGTGAACCACCTTGTCCCAGGCCCACTCCAGAATGTAGCGCAGGTTCACAGCAGAGCCTGGTTGCTCTGTTAAGGCCAACAATGTTACTTTAGAGAAATCCAATCTCCACATCTCAAATACCTAAACGGGCTCCCTCTCCTCATCTCCATGGATGTGAGTGAACTGGGCTTGGCGAGCAAATTCTGGGCCGGCTTCCACCACTATTGTTTTCACCTGTCCTGTGTCTACCGATCAGTGTATATGTAGTAGAGGAGTTGAGGAAAGGAGGCCACCGTGCAGTAATGAGACGCAGCCAGGGTTGATCTAACTATCGGTGTGTGTTGCGGTGTCTCACCTTCAGCGGTCCACTGTTTGATACAGCCAGTGATCAGACCCAGGGAGCTGGTCTCTACGGCCGTGGACAAGATGGCATCCAACTGCTCCTCCTGAGCAGAGAGAGGGAGAGAGTTTGGCCCATTTACAAAACTTCCGTCACCACAGAGCTTTATCCATGACCTCGTAATGCATCCACGTGGAATTACACAGCTCCTAAACTTTTAGACGCTAGAGAGTTGGTCGAACAAAAAGGAGCGACCTGTGAAAAGAGGCGGTGTGTGTACCTGAGAGAGGCTGGAGGGCTGCACGTCGGCCAGGCGAGAGGAGAGCAGGCCGGACATCAGGCAGCGGGAGTAGCCGTTTGAGATGACGTCACTGGAGCAGGAAGCAGCCTTCTTCAGGAAGCTCAGAGTCTGAGACAGGAATCACATTAATCACAAGATAAAATGATACTGTACGGACTACGGATGACAATAGGATGTGTAGCACGCTTCCCATCCATTGTACCTGACAACTAGGGTTAACTCACCTCTTTCTGATAGCCAGAGCAAGTTAGGTGCACAAGGCCAGTGTTGAGCAAACAGGATGCATCTGTTCCAAGGAAAAAAACAAATTAGCAAGTTAAAGACATTTACAAAACTGATCTCAAATGGCTCCAAAGAGCTACATGTATTTCCAATTACTCAGTGCAACAAATGTCTCTGAACATAGTCCCCTTCTCAACTGAAGCCTTATCCTTGATAAAACCTTTTACTGTGAGGGTGTTTAAAGCAGGGGTCGGCAACAAGCGGCCCAAAACCTTGCAATGAGTGATTTATTTTTCACCCCCAAAAAGGTTACTTAGCGTGGGACTAAAACCACCAGGAATCCAGCAAAGAAATTGTTCACGAAATCTGTTTGCAGGAATTCTTACAAAATAAAAAATGTAATCAAAGTATGAAATTATTGTTTAAAAAAAAAATACAATCTTTTGGAGTTTAGTTTTAGTCAATTTGCAGTGTTCACATTATAATGATGTTCCGTGCCCCCCGATGATCTGCCATGAATCTAGTTGCATACCCCTGGTCTAAAGGCTCTTGCAGTGTGTGTGTATTTGTGTGTGTGTGTGTGTGTAACTTGCCGAAGTTGTATGTAGTGGGTTTGAAGAACTGTTCTGGAGGGGGGCAGGTGTAGGGCAGGCCACGGCTCAGGCTGCGCTCGTGCACCAGGATGTCCAGCAGGGGGCAGGGCGACGTCATCTCCACCACCGTGTCCAAAGACCACACGGCAAGGTAGGGACAGCTGCGCAGAGACTCCCCCGTTCTGACACACACATAAAATAAACCATTGCTGATTTGCAAATAATTTCACATTGACATCGAACAGACTTGTTCGTAAAAATCGAATCTACAACATACAGTGAGGGGAAAAAGTATTTGATCCCCTGCTGATTTTGTACGTTTGCCCACTGACAAAGAAATGATCAGTTTATAATTTTAATGGTAGGTTTATTTGAACAGTGAGACACAGAATAACAAAAAAATCCAGAAAAACACATGTGAAAAATGTTAAATTGATTTGCATTTTAATGAAGGAAATAAGTATTTGACCCCCTCTCAATCAGAAAGATACAGGTAACGAACTGAGATTAGGAGCACATTCTTAAGGTCCTGGAGTGGCCTAGCCAGTCTCCAGACCTTAATCCCATAGAAAATCTGTGGAGGGAGCTGAAGGTTCGAGTTGCCAAACGTCAGCCTCGAAACCTTAATGACTTGGAGAAGATCTGCAAAGAGGAGTGGGACAAAATCCCTCCTGAGATGTGTGCAAACCTGGTGGCTAACTACAAGAAACATCTGACCTCTGTGATTGCCAACAAGGGTTTTGCCACCAAGTCATGTTTTGCAGAGGGGTCAAATACTTTTTTCCCTCATTAAAATGCAAATCAATTTATAAAAATTTTCACATGCGTTTTTCTGGATTTTTTTGTTGTTATTCTGTCTCTCATTGTTCAAATAAACCTACCATTAAAATTATAGACTGATCATTTCTTTGTCAGTGGGCAAACGTACAAAACCAGCAGGGGATCAAATACTTTTTTCCCTCACTGTATGTGAAAATACATGCAGAAAACATAAGAGTGAGATAACTAATAGCAAATAATCTGATTCATAAACGTCTGGCATTATGGGCAGTTGGGCACAACACGAAATTTGAGACGGCAACTGTGGTCACATTTACATGTGGACTGTTGATGGGATATTTAGATGGCAGAATGCTACCTTAGAGAGTCAGGCATTTGTGCGTGGTACCATCGGTTTATGTCAAAGACACCGATGTAGGTGGAGGGGTTGACCTGTCCATAGGCCTTCACCTGCCAGCTGAAGATGGACACGCTGGTGTCTGGAGATGCAACTAACGAGGAGAGAAGACCACAATGAAAAAGCAAAAACCCCATTCACCCTTTTCCCCTTAGGGTCAGATTAATTGGTGCACACCGTAGAACATGTTTCATAACGGACAAGTTCAGGTCTCCATTTCGGTCCGTTTGGTGTCTAGTAAGTCAATACCACCCAGGTAGGTTATTGAGAGACTATTTTCTGGTAAATTAGACACCAACCTAATCCTAAACTAAGAAAGAGTTGGGATGAGTTGAGATAAAATGAAGGCAGGGGTACCTTCATTCATACTTTCGTCTCGGTCTGGGTGGTGTCGGAACTTCTCAATGGTCTGGCAGCTGAGCAGGCGGGTGTTGGTGGCCTGAGCCCTCCGGGGGAAGGCGGTGCTGCTCAGCTCCTGACTGTACCGCTCCTCACAGTACTCCAGACCCTAGGAGGAGGAGGGAGAGGTAACGGTGGAAAGTTAAAAAAGGTCTCAAAGCAGTGAAAGCCAAGTAAGAAATAAGTATGGTTGTGATTGGGAATAACAGGTGACTAAATGAAATCTTAAGGACGAAGAAAGCTCCAGAGAGAGACTTTGAAACCGTCAAGCTTTTGGGCTTTAAATGCATGTTAGTGGTCCAAATACTTGACCCAAAGCATTCGGTTGACAGCCCACACTGAGTCTTCCCCAAACAAAGGGGTCATTGAACAGAAGTTGGACCCAGCGCGATCCGCGGCTGGACGCGGGAATAGCTACTTATTTCATTTAAAATAATAATATCCTTGAGGTGAACAATCCTGTATGCATCGGGGGCTCGAAAGAGACCAGAACAGATGGGCCATTTACCAATTACACAGAATAGATCAAGACAATAAGGCTGTGTTTACACAGGCAGCCCAATTCTGATCGTTTCACTGTAATTGGGCAAAATAACAAACTCGAGCTGCTTGAATAAACTCAGCCTAAGAAGGTAGCTAAGTAAAAACCTAGACAAAGGTTGATATTACGGTTACCTCATAGAATATCTTTCCTGAGGCCAGACACTTCCTCTCACCGAAGGCCAGCTGGAGCAGGTGGAGGCTGACCACATCCCCCTCACTAGAGAGAAAAACATTTTTTTTTTAAATACAACAATTAGTGTAATTTCCCCAAATCTAATACCCTTATTCAAAGTTTCAAAGACCTCTGATGAGAATAGACGGCCCGTCCTGTTGGGAGAGGACGCAGAGCACTGGGGGTTGGCAGCGCACTACATTGCTGCCTGCCATAAAATGAGGGACAGTGTCTGACAGACCAAACAACCTGTCCTCTATGCCATTGTTATTTTGACCCTTGATTATTGCTGTAACTGTTGTCCCGTTGACAATATTGATTATTATAAGAATTATGTTAATATTGTAAATTAGTACGCTTTGGCAATATGTACACTACTGTTCAAAGGTTTGGGGTCACTTAGAAATGTCCTTGTTTCTGAAAGATAAGCAAATTCTTTTGTCCATTAAAATATCAAATTGATCAGAAATACAGTGTAGACATGGTTGTTGTAAAATATAATTGTTGCTGGAAACGGCAGATCTTTATGGAATATCTACATGGCCCATTATCAACAACCATCACTCCTGTGTTCCAATGGCATGTTGTTTTAGCTAATCCAAGTTTATCATTTTAAAAGGCTAATTGATCATTAGAAAACCATTTTGCAATTATGTTAGCACAGCTGAAAACGGTTGTCTTGGCTAGAACTTGCCAAGAAACTGAAGATCTCGTACAACGCTGTGTACTACTCCCTTCACTGAACAGCTCAAACTGGCTCTAACCAGAATAGAAAGAGGAGTGGGAGGCCCCGGTGCACAACTGAGCAAGAGGACAAGTACATTAGTGTCTAGTTTGAGAAACAGATGCCTCACAAGTCCTCAACTGACAGCTTCATTAAATAGTACCCGCAAAACACCAGTCTCAACGTCAACAGTGAAGAGGCGACTCCGGGATGCTGGCCTTCTAGGCAGAGTTGCAAAGAAAAAGCCATATCTCAGACTGGACAATAAAAATAAAATATGAAGATTGTGTTCTTTTGCCAATCTTAATATTTTATTTGTATTGTCCAGTCTGAGATATGGCTTTTTTTCCCCACTCTTTATATTCTGGTTAGAGCCAGTTTGAGCTGTTCAGTGAAGGGAGTACTACACAGCGTTGTACGAGATCTTCAGTTTCTTGGCAATTTCTCGCAAGGAATAGCCTCCATTTCTAAGAAAAAGAACAGACTGAAGAGTTTCAGTTTTCTGGCCATTTTGAGCCTGTAATCGAACCCACAAATGCTGATGCTCCAGATACTCAACTAGTCTAAAGAAGGCAGGTTTTATTGCTTCTTTAAAATCAGAACAACAGTTTTCAGCTGTGCTAACATTATTGCAAAAGGGTTTTCTAATGATCAATTAGCCTTTTAAAATGATAAACTTGGATTAGCTAGCACAATGTGCCATTGGAACACAGGAGTGATGGTTGATGATAATGGGCCTCTACGCATATGTAGATATTCCATAAAAAAAAAAAAACAGTTTACAGCAACAAGTCATTTTTAACATTAACAATGTTTACACTGTATTTCGGATCATTTTGATGTTATTTTAATGGACTTTCTTTTTTTCCAAAAACAAGGACATTTCTAAGTGACCCCAAACTTCAGAACGGTAGTGTACATTTTATGTAATGCCAATAAAGCAAATTGAGAGAGCGAGAGAAAGGATGTATTAAAGGGCAGCAAATACACCAAGTCATGTATTTGTAAGAGGTGGTTAATACTGCATGGGTATTAATGCAAAAACAAAATGCAAATCCTGAGTTGAACAGCGTGCTGTGACCGCCGAGTTCCACGGTTGCATTTCCTGAACTGAGGCTACATTTGCATACAAGCTGTGAAATGTGGTGCTTCAACTGATCTAGTCCTCTCAGACATGTGAACACCAAAGGGGTATGAAGCTGAGGGGAAGGGGCTGGGAACCCACAAGGAGATGAAACCGCTCCACCGGTTCCAATGTGCCGGGCAAGTGAAAACAAGCACACCTCACACGTTTTTTGAAATGCACATTGCAATTAGATCTGGTGTGTGCAGTGCACACTACGACTCCTTCCAAGAGGCATTGAGCTTCGCGGCCCAGGCAGGCAGATGGGGAGGGAAGGAGAACTTACTGGTCCTGGGCAGACTGGACAGCCCACAGGTAGCAGCAGTTACGGGGGTCATTCTCTGGCTCCTGGAAGGTGAAGGCGTACACTGGCACCCTTCCGCCCTCCAGCTGGGAGTGATACCTGGGGGGAGAACACAGCAGAGGAGGCCATCAGACTAACCCACACGGCTACGTCTGAGGCTTTCCCGTCGCGTCATCCCATGGTCATCAACTCACTCCTTCTTGAGCGTCTTCATGTTCCAGAGTTGCAGGTATCCGTCGGAGAAGCCCACGGCCAGCTGGTTGGTGCGGGGGATGTACTGCAGGGCTGTGGCCCCTGTGCCCGTGGGGCTGCTCAGCTGCAGACAGAGGTGTCTCCCCTGGCGCGTCTCCTGCTCGCGCAGCCGGGGGATCTCAGCCGGGGACTTAGTCACTACCTCCAGGTCTGGAGAGGATGGAGGAGGGTGGTGGTTCGAGATGAAGAAAAAACGAAGACACATTGAACACTCACACAATCTTCAGGGACTGCTGGCCAGTACATTTTAGTTAAGTTAAGCACGCGCACACACACACACACACACTCAAAACACGCTCTGGCTGACCTGAGGCCTCCAGCTCGCTCTGGCTGCAGGACAGGTCATCCAGACACAGGTCCACCAGGAGGACGTGTCCCAGGTCCGTGACCACAGCTGCCACGCCAAAGAACCAGCGCAGGCTTTGGTGGAAGTGCTGTGTGCTGGCACTGGCCCCGCCGTAACTCACCAGGGGCTCGATGGCCGTGATCTGCCAATCAACATATTAGCAGTTAGTCAGTCGACGTCACTATCAATCAAATCAACCGGTTGATGAAAGCGAAAGGAGTGGAGGGTGAGAGAGAAAAGAGAGAGACAGGAAGATGAGAGCACTCACCCTGCCCGGTACAACCACGGCCTTGACCACTCGGGAGATGCCCAGGTCGTAGAGACACAGCATGCTACCCTGGGCCTCCTCCAGGCCCACCAGCAGCCCCGTCCTCTTCAGCCAGGAGAAGTCCCTGGCCGCCAGGACACCTGGAGGGTGCTCCCCCTCGCCGCTAAAGCAGTAGGCGGACAGACGCTCGCCAGTCACCGCATGGACCACCTCCAGCTGGGGCCCACATGCCAGCCAGGCCAGCCCACTGCGACCTGCGCCCAGGGAGAGGGGGGCAAGTCAGTGAGGTAGGGAGGAAGCAGACAGGCAAGGCCTCCTGGTTCACAGTTTACTGCAGAACCCCTCAATTTATAACATGATACTGCATACTTGATTTCATTTTTATTATATTAAGACAGAAGAACGCAGGAAAGCAAAGGAGATGGCTATAGCTATAGTTGCCGACGGTGTAGGCCTAATTCGTGACTATGCCACACTTCCATCCTCTCCAGCATGGTCAGATGGGGAGCGTGCAGCCGCACGTCGACTTACCGACAGTGAACTTCCCGCGCAGCACAGAGTCCAGGGTGATCTCATCCTCCCCCAGAGCGTCTACAGTCACCCTCGGGAAACACAGCAGGCTGCTGGTGACCTGGGCAGCCAGGTCACGCATGTTCACTCACTGCACACAAAACATGACAGTAACACAGCGGTAAATACACAAACAAACCATGATACTTTGCAATTCTTAGAGAGCACTTCGTATCGTCCAAACTTTGTGGATGTGGCACATATGGGCGTCAAAACCTACAGTGTTCTCGTTGCTTTCTTACAGTAGCACCACGCTCCAAGGCTTACCAACTGAACTCAAATCAGACAATAAGAGCGAAAAACTGTTTCTCTGTAAGCCTACACCAGGTTTTATCTTTGGGGCTATTGGAGAGGACTGCTGAGAGAGGTCTCTCTGCTGAGTTATGGTTCCCAGTTGTCAACGGTTTTGGCTCTGGGCCTGCTGGAGTAACAGCTGCAGCCAGCACGGGTGTCTGTGCACATGTCCTTGTCTTGGTGCTGAGTAACATGTTGATAGATGTGAATCTAGTAGCCCGTTGTCATCCAGTATCCTGTACAAGTTTGAGCCATGAGGATGATTCAAAAGCTCCTACATGGCACGTTGCTCTGTGTTAACTTTTCACCATGGTTAACTGTTCACCCACTTCGTTCCCCATGACAGAAAATGTTATCTTGGGGACCTATCGTAGAGAGCCTTGTATAGATGTACATTCAAGGGTAACTATTCAACAATTGTAGACAGAGCAAGCACAGATTTCTGTGCCACTGTAGTGGAAAGTTTGACCAAAATCTATTCAAGTATGAGTCTGGCCTAGAGCAAAACTTCTTTCACCAAAGAATAACCAGACTAGCCTCGGAATTTCATAACATGCCATGTGCCTTGACCTTTGCATGACACCATTGCAAATACCACTAGGCTTCGGCGATATACCGTATACAGGGGTATTTGGAAATAGCCACAGGATGGTTTACAATAACTGTTGAATTTTTTGTTGTTTTAGTTTTCCAACACATTTGAATATTTGTAGCTGCTTTTTATGATAATACCTGTAGTCAACTTGTGCAATGTGAGGAGATAAAGCAGATTGCGTTCTTCATTTCACCGGTCACATTATTTAACATTATGAAGCTTACGTTGTTCCCCCAGAACAGTGGAGTACAGTCACGTGTTTGTTTGTAAATACCACAACAGGAGAAAGCGGAAGCAGGTGAGTCCAGCTGTGTATTGACAGGGGTCGCAATTTATATTGAAAGTCAAGTGTTTTTTGGCTTTAATAGAGTGATCGGGGACGTGCAACTATAGCTATCCTTAAGAGAAAACACTGTTTGGCTGGCAGCCACATAAGTAAATGAGCTTAAAATGAAAAATCTGTATTTTTATGCGAAACAATATGTTTATTATGAAACAAATGTAAGTAATGTTTAGCTTCAAGTTCATCTTGTATTTTACCGGAGAAAAGTAGGCTGGCTACACAAAGTACCAGAGAAAAGTAGCTAGACATCAGTCAGAGAGCTGTCTTTTGATAGATGACAATTCACGAACAGGCATCCTGAGTGGAGAAGAACAACTAAAGCACAAAATGTGTTTGATGCTGAGTAGGGTTGCACATTTGGGGGAGTATTCTGTGGAATACTTCCATGGGAATTAATGTAAATTAATACCATTTAAATGTAGATGTTTTTTGCATTGGATATATCTACAATATCATATGGAGACAGAAACAAACCTTTTACCTTGTAAGTAGACAATTGTAAATTATTAAATCCTTTTACAACTATTTAGTTATGAATTTAACTTTAATAAAATTAGTTGACTGTTCACATGGGATGATTTCACTGAACAACAAAAGGGAATATTGAATGATCCTTCGCATCTCCCAAAAACGTTTTCAACATGCACTGGTGCACTACCAATTTTTCAACCCTTGTATTGGTCAGCCTGTTGCGTGCTTTGGTATGTGTGTTCCCAACAAAGACCAGTTGCGCTCTGAGTCGCCTGATGTTAGTGGCATTTGGAAGTCATGAAACTAATAGCAGTGATGCTACTACTGTGTAACTCCCGTAGGGCAACATCTGAAAAATATCACACTTGGAAAGTTAGTGTGTACCGGTGCTCGACCAGTCGGCTAAAGCCAACATCACCCACGACAGAACGGTTGATTGTCAAGGGAAATTAATTCCATTATCTTGGCGTTAAAGGATTTCACCTTTGAGTTGTCTCGCTGAAATTGTCTTACTCTTTCAAACGACTGCTCGATCCACACAGCAGACATTGTGGGCTAGGTTAGGAATGCTGTGTTGCACGTGTAGCGCAAAATTTTACGTGGCGTCATTACTTCTACCTCCATTATATAGGTGTGCACGTCAGCATTGACATCGGTTTTGCACATCGGCGTTATACTACACATCGGGCCGATCTCGATGTTGGCATTTTTATCTAATATCAGCCGATTCCGATATCTTCACCGATATATCGTGCATCCCTAGTCTTGGTGGTTGCAAACGTCTTCCATTTAAGAATTATGGAGGCCACTGTGTTTTTGGGGACCTCCAACGGTGCAGAAATGTTTTGGTACCCTTCCCCAGATCTGAGCCTCGACACAATCCTGTCTCTGAGCTCTACGGACAATTCATTCGACCTCATGGCTTGGTTTTTGCTCTGACATGCACGGTCATGTGATATTTTGGTTAAAAGACTCAGGTCACAATATGTAATTAAACGTTAAACAACTTCTTACATGTAATACATATATTTTGTTTGTCTTCCTGTGACATCGGGTGCTGTAAGTGTCCTGGAGAGCAGGCAGTGTTCCCCCGGTGATGCGTTGGGCAGACCAAACCACCCTCTGGAGAGCCATGCGGTTGCGGGCAATTGCCGTCCCAGGCGGTGATACAGCCGTCAGGATCCTCTCAATTGTACATCTTTAAAGGCTTGTGCTTCCTGAGGTTGAAGAGACGCTGTTGCGCATTCTTCACCACACTGTGTGTGGGTGGACCATTTCAGATTGTCTGTGATGTGTACGCCAAGGAACGTGAAGCTTTTCACCTTCTCCACTGCGGTCCAGTATATGTGGATAGGGGCGTGCTCTCTCTGCTGTTTCCTGAAGTCCACGATCAGCTTCTTCGTTTTGTTGACGTTGAGGTTATTTCTCTGGCACCACTTCGCCAGAGCCCTCACCTCTTCCTGTAGGCTGTCTCGTCATTGTTGGTAATCAGGCCTACAACTGTTGTGTCATCTGAAAACTTGATGATTCAGTTGGAGGCGTGCATGGCCACGCAGTCATGGGTGAACAAGGAGTAGAGGAGGCTGAGAACGCACCCTTGTGGGGCCCCTGTGTTAAGGATCAGCGAAGTGGAGGCGTTGTTTCCTACCTTCACCACCTGGGGGTGGCCCGTCAGAAAGTCCAGGACCCAGTTGCACAGGGCGGGGTTCAAACTCAGGGCCCCGAGCTTAATGTTGAGCTTGGAGGGTACTATGGTGTTGAAGACCAAGCTATAGTCAATGAACAGCATTCTTACATAGGTATTCCTCTTGTCCAGGGATAGAGCCGTGTGATTGCGATTGCATCGTCTATGGATCTATTGGGGTGGTATGCAAATTGAAGTGGGTCTAGGGTGGCAGGTAAGGTAGAGGTGATATGATCCTTAACTAGTCTCTCAAAGGACTACATGATGACAGAAGTGAGTGCTACGTGGCGAAACTCATTTAGTTCAGTTACCTTTGCTTTCTTGGGTACAGGAACAATGGTGGACATCTTGAAGCAAATGGGGACAGCACACTGGGAGATGGAGAGATTGAATATGTCCGTAAACACTCCAGCCAGCTGGTTTTGCGCATGCTCTGAGGACGCAGCTAGGGATGCCGTCTGTAAGAATGCAGGGTTAACACGTTTAAATGTCTTACTCACATTATCTGTCATGGAGAACAAGAGCAAACCGTCCTTGGAAGCGGGCCACGTCGGTGGCACGGTGTTATCCTCAAAGCGGGGTTAACTTGTCCGGGAGCAAGATCGTGTTTGTGATGTGGCTGGTTTTCCCCTTTGTAATCCGTGATTGTCTGTAGACCCTGCCATATACATCTGGTGTTTGAGCCGTTGAACTACACTGTTTGTATTCAACCATATTCCCAGTCACCTTGCCATGATTAAATGCGGTGGTTCGCACTTTCAGTTTTGCGCAAACGCTGCCATCTATCCACTGTTTACGATTTGGGTAGATTTATCTAGATGATAAATGCAGCGTCACATTTTTCGCAAGGACACCATCGGTGTGGTCGAGGCATGAAACGCAATACTTCAAGGAAACGCACTGTTACAATGAATGTCCTTCTGGTGTACTGAAATGCAATAATCGGTATGATCGAGGTGTTACTTAAAACGGAGGCGTGACAACGACATGATTTGAGGCATGGCAAAGCGAGACAACCAAAGCACAGACATCACGTTAGTTGCAGCACATCTAAAGTAAAACAGTGTTGTTCAGGTCAATTGTCTGTTCGGTGGAAAATGTGGGGGGGGGATTAGCGAACTAACTTGCACACCACACTAACTAGGTCACTGATGACACTTTCTATATGTCTTACGTTGACGTTATGATTATGAGGCGGGTGAATCAAAACCTCGCATGAGGTAGCATTATGCTAACATTAGCCGCCTAACTAACCATCTAACGTGTGCTACCTAACTAAAATAGCTAGCTAACGTTAGGTACAAGCCGATTTAGCTAAATGTACTGCTCAGTTCTACCAACTGGCAGCGTAGTTAGAATACAAAACTTGTTCTAGTTAGTTACCAACCGGTAACTGTTTGTACAACAACCGTAGCTAGCTAGACGTTACCTGTCTGATGTTGTCGACGTACTAAAATGCGATAATGTCTTTTCCGTTGCGACTCTTCTTCGACCCTGTCATAATAATCCGATTTTCTTCCGAATCCCTTTTGTTTCTGAAGACAAATGTCGATAACCCACAAATATTGTAGTATGAAGGATCGTGTCTTTTAAGAACGAGCCCCAAGTCTCCTGAACTAGTCTAGCTAGCTACAGAACTGTCTTCTTGCTAGAGTTCAACGCGGGCGCCATTTCCAGGTATAGCTAGCTACTGCGCAGCATTGTGAAACTAGCGACATTAAGGTCACGTGATCACGCTTGATATTTTTTCGAAACTAAAGTCCCTGAAAAATGTTACTTGGATGTTAACAGGACGTTTTTATGATTTAAAACCACCAACAATTGTGTTTTAAATTACTTAAACATACATTTATTGAAAATATAAACATGATATTATAGAAATAAATTAAAAAGCATCGATTTACTGTATGATTTTGCATACTATAATGATAATGAGTTTTTTTGTTATAGTCCCCTGTAAAAAACAACAACACAATACTAACACTTGCTGGAAGTATTAGTGGTGTTTAACTGGTAACAGAACAGGATTTAATCAGAATGATTAATTCTGATTAAGATCATACCATTGAGAATGACTGCATTAAATACTTTTTTGGGCTATCACCGCTGACGGAAATTGACATTTTGAATACAGCTCCTCATTGCAGCCCTATACAGCGGTTTTCTACTCTACTGTTAAAACTATAGAAGTTGTCAGCATAAAAGGGGGTGTTATAGAATCTTCAGACCCTCTCCTAAAAACATTCAGTGTCATACCATAGAGATTGACCACATCAAATATTTTTTTTCCCTGGCAGGATTCTACTGTCACCTCTAACATTCTCTACAAACTATGCAGGTATTCCTAGGAATCACCCAGAGAGCTACCATTCCTTCATCTGAAATAACTTCTTCAAACACATTTACATAAAATCAGAGAACACCCATACTCTGAATAATAACACTGCCAACCTCACAGAGGAGTGTGATTCCTCCTACAAGATCAAAGCTGCTGGAGGAATCGACCTCTTTGTTGGAGATAGGTAGTGAACATAATGATGATAGAATAGAGTATAGATTGTATTTATTCTATTCTAAAGCTGCTGGAGGAATAGATGTCTTTGTTGGAGGTAGGTAGGATAATTACGACAGGAGAGAATAGAGTATATTGTTATTCAATTCAATTCTACACTGATCAAAAAAATTAACCGCAACGTGTAAAGTGTTGGTCCTATTTCAAAAGATCTCAGAAATTTTCCATACACACAAAAAGTGTATTTCTCTCAAATTTTGTGCACAAATTTGTTTACATCTCTGTTAGTGAGCATTTCTCCTTTGCCAAGATAATCCATTCACCTGACAGGTGTGGCATATCAAGAAGCTGATTAAACAGCCGTTAGGAGGGCACGACAAAGCCTATTCCCCCTCAGGAGACTGAAAAGATTTGGCATGTGTCCTCAGATTTTTTACTTATCTATTTTTTACTTAAACTTCTAAAAGCATTGTTGGTTAAGGGCTTGTAAGTAAGCATTTCACTGTTAGGTCTACACCTGTTGTATTCTGTGCATTTTACATTATTTTTTTAATTTGAAACAGCATGATCATTACACAGGTGCACCTTGTGCTGGGGGACAATAAATGTCCACTCTAAAATGTGCAGTTTTGTCACACAACACAATGCCACAGATGTCTTTTGAGTGAGTGTGCAATTGGCATGCTTGTTAACCAGAGCTGTTGCCCGATAATTAAATGTTCATATTTCTACAATAAGCTGCTTTCAACGTTGTTTTAGAGAGTTTGGCAATACGTCCAACCGGCCTCACAACCGCAGACCACGTGTATGGCATTGTGTGGGCGAGCGGTTTCCTGATGTCAATGTTGTGAACAGAGTGCCCCATGGTAGCGGTGGGGTTATGGTATGGGCAGACTTAAACTTTAGACAACAAACACAATTGCATTTTATCGATGGCAATTTGAATGAACAGCGATTCTGTGATGAGATCCTGAGGCCCATTGTCGTGCCATTCATCCAACGCCATCCTTGGCTTTAACGCCACAACTCCACCATCTCATGGTCGAGGATGAAAATGTATATGGTCCAGTATATCGACGACATCCTGGTCTACTCGGCCGCCTTGGAGGATCACATCACTTACGTCCGAGTAGTCCTGGAATGCCTCCTGGCAAACCACCTGTTTGTCAAGGCTGAGAAGTGTCAGTTTCATCAGGAGTCTGTCTCCTTCAAAATCATCCCGCAAGGAGTGAAGATGGACGTCAAGAAGATGGACGTCATGGCCAGTCCCAACCACCATAAAGGGGTTACAACGGTTTTTGGGGTTTGCCAACTTCTACCGCCGTTTCAGCAGGAACTTCCGCTCCATCGCCACTCCTCTCACCTTTCTCCTCAAGGGTGGTCCCCGAAGGTTGGAGTGGAGTCCAGCAGCTGACGAGGCCTTCCACCTACTAAAGGGACGTTTCCACTCCACCCCATTGCTCAAACACCCAGATCCCATGATAACCTTTGTGGTGGAGGTGGAGTCTTCAGAAGTGGGCGTAGGTTCAGTTCTGTCTCAACTAAAAGGTAATCCACAGAAATTGTATCCGTGTGTGGATTACTCAAAGAAACTGTCCTCTGCAGAGAAAAATTACGACGTCGTGATCGAGAGCTCCCGGCGGTGAAGACAGTTTCATCGTCGGACTTGGTTTTTTGCAAATGCACTTGAAGAAACTTTCAAAGTTCTTGAAATGTTCTGCATTAACTGACCTTCATGTCTTAAAGTAATGATGGACTTTCATTTCTCTTTGCTTATTTGAGCTGTCTTGCCATAATGCTGACTTAGTCTTTTACCAAATAGGGCTATCTTCTGTATACCACCCCTACCCAGTCACAACACAACTGATTGGCTCAAACGCATTAAGAAGAAAATAAATTCCATAAATTAACTTTTAAGAAGGCACACCTGTTAATTGAAATGCATTCCAGGTGACTACCTCATGAAGCTGGTTGAGAGAATGCCAAGAGTGTGCAATGTTGTCTTCAAGGCAATGGGTGGCTACTTTGAAGAATCTCAAATACAAAAATATATTTGTATTTATTTAACACTTTTTTGGTTACTACATGATTCCATGTGTGTTATTTCATAGTTTTGATGTCTTCACTATTATTCGACAATGTAGAAAACAGTAAAAATAAAGAAAAACCCTGGAATTAGTAGATGTGTCCAAACTTTTGACTGGAACTATACGTACAGACATAAATACATATATATACACTGCTCAAAAAAATAAAGGGAACACTAAAATAACACATCATAGATCTGAATGAATGAAATAATCTTATTAAATACTTTTTTCTTTACATAGTTGAATGTGCTGACAACAAAATCACACAAAAATTATCAATGGAAATCAAATTTATCAACCCATGGAGGTCTGGATTTGGAGTCACACTCAAAATTAAAGTGGAAAACCACACTACAGCCTGATCCAACTTTGATGTAATGTCCTTAAAACAAGTCAAAATGAGGCTCAGTAGTGTGTGTGGCCTCCACGTGCCTGAATGACCTCCCTACAACGCCTGGGCATGCTCCTGATGAGGTGGCGGATGGTCTCCTGAGGATCTCCTCCCAGACCTGGACTAAAGCATCCGCCAACTCCTGGACAGTCTGTGGTGCAACGTGGCGTTGGTGGATGGAGCGAGACATGATGTCCCAGATGTGCTCAATTGGATTCAGGTCTGGGGAACGGGCGGGCCAGTCCTTAGCATCAATGCTTTCCTCTTGCAGGAACTGCTGACACACTCCAGCCACATGAGGTCTAGCATTGTCTTGCATTAGGAGGAACCCAGGGCCAACCGCACCAGCATATGGTCTCACAAGGGGTCTGAGGATCTCATCTCGGTACCTAATGGCAGTCAGGCTACCTCTGGCGAGCACATGGAGTGTGCGGCCCCCCAAAGAAATGCCACCCCACACCATGACTGACCCACCGCCAAACCGGTCATGCTGGAGGATGTTGCAGGCAGCAGAACGTTCTCCACGGCGTCTCCAGACTCTGTCACGTCTGTCACGTGCTCAGTGTGAACCTGCTTTCATCTGTGAAGAGCACAGGGCGCCAGTGGCGAATTTGCCAATCTTGGTGTTCTCTGGCAAATGCCAAACGCCCTGCACGGTGTTGGGCTGTAAGCACAACCCCCACCTGTGGACGTTGGGCCCTCATACCACCCTCATGGAGTCTGTTTCTGACCGTTTGAGCAGACACATGCACATTTGTGGCCTGCTGGAGGTCATTTTGCAGGGCTCTGGCAGTGCTCCTCCTTGCACAAAGGCGGAGGTAGTGGTCCTGCTGCTGGGTTGTTGCCCTCCCACGGCCTCCTCCACGTCTCCTGATGTACTGGCCTGTCTCCTGGTAGCGCCTCCATGCTCTGGACACTACGCTGACAGACACAGCAAACCTTCTTGCCACAGCTCGCATTGATGTGCCATCCTGGATGAGCTGCACTACCTGAGCCACTTGTGTGGGTTGTAGACTCCGTCTCATGCTACCACTAGAGTGAAAGCACTGCCAGCATTCAAAAGTGACCAAAACATCAGCCAGGAAGCATAGGAACTGAGAAGTGGTCTGTGGTCACCACCTTCAGAACCACTCCTTTATTGGGGGTGTCTTGCTAATTGCCTATAATTTCCACCTGTTGTCTATTCCATTTGCACAACAGCATGTGAAATTTATTGTCAATCAGTGTTGCTTCCTAAGTGGACAGTTTGATTTCACAGAAGAGTGATTGACTTGGATTTACATTGTGTTGTTTAAGTGTTCCCTTTATTTTTTTGAGCAGTGTATATATATACTACCTTATCACTTAGAAATGTCCTTGTTTTTGAAAGAAAATACACATTTTTGTCCATTAAAATAACATCAAATTGGTCAGAAACACAGTGTAGACATTGTTAATGTTATAAATGACTATTGTAGCTGGAAATGGCAGATTCTTGATGGAATATCTACATAGGTGTACAGAGGCCCATTATCAGCAACCATCACTCCTGTGTTCCAATGGCATGTTGTTTTAGCTAATCAAAGATTATCATTTTAAAAGGCTAATTGATCATTAGGAAACCCGTTTGCAATTATGTTAGCACAGCTGAACACTGTTGTCCTGATTAAAGAAGCAATAAAACTGGCCATCTTAGACTAGTTGAGTATCTGGAGCATCAGCATTTGTGGGTTCAATTACAGGCTCAAAATAGCTGGAAATAAAGAACTTTATTCTGAGAAATGAAAGCTATTTCATGCGAGAAATTGCCAAGAAACTGAAAATCTCGTACAACGCTGTGTACTACTCCCTTCATAGAAAACACCAAAACACCAGTCTCAACGTCAACAGTGAAGAGGCGACTCCGGGATGCTGGCCTTCTATGCAGAGTTGTAAAGAAAAAGCCATATCTCAGACTGGCCAATAAAAATTAAATAAGATGGGCAAAAGAACACAGACACTGGCAGTGGTGGACTGGCCGTCGGGAGCGCCGGGACATTTCCCGGTGGCCTGAGGATCGTTTTGGCTTGCCGTGAATAGTGAACTTGACCAGCGATAATATAGCAAGCAGGAATGAGTTGACGGAGAATCCACGCTTCAGGAGAAATGGACGGTCAGAAAAGGAAAGGTGGAGCAGAGAAGGAGAGAATAAAAAAGAGAAGGGCCCTTGCCACAGATGCAGCTAAATTCTGCAAAAATAAGCGACATGTTTGCCAGTAAGGGACTAGGTCAGTCAAAAACACTAGCTAAAACACACACACACGACACCCAGCATGGCTAGCTAAGTAGCCTAGCTAATAATAGTGACACAACGGCCGGTAGGCTAAACAGTTTGCACGTCTTACGTCTTCGTGGAGGAATTATATCATAGCAATGAGTTCAACATAGCGATCATAATATGACATTAATAAAAAGGTGTAGGCAAGACCATAAGCGAATAGGTAAACTGGGATATGACTAAAGAGTTAATTTGGGTGATTTTTCCACAAATAGACAGGTACTGTATTTACCTTTCCATGGTAGCAAGATCTGTTTTAGCAAACTTTCTATTAAAATGCATTGGAGTGAGATCATTTATTTCTTTTGGGATATGTATACTGAGTATGTCCACATCCCCGTCAGACGGTTTTATTTGTAAACTACACGGTAATGTAAAAGTTGTATTTCTTGTGATCCAATAAGGAATATGGTACATTTTACATATTGGTTGCCCCGGGAATCGAACCCACAACCCTGGTGGTGGGATCGGCATGCTCTACACAGGATCGTCATTTATAATGTAATATGTGTTTATAACAGTGAATGACATTGATAATAAAAGTCTATAGCAGTGTAATACGTGTTCATAGCAATGTACAGCACATCCACCAACGCGTTTCAAGAGCCCAAACTATTTTGTTTCAGAATCCTCAGACCCCTGACAGGGAGTAGCATAGGGGATAGTGCCATCTAGTGGAATTGAAATTAAACTATTATTCCAGATATTATTTAATAAAGAATATTGAAAACCTAAATTACTTTTCAGAGATCAGAGAAACGAAACAAAACGCATCTTGAAACAGGGAAATATACTAAAATTTGGGATGTGTTCAAGTAAACGATGGACTTTTCATTTGAAGCTTTTTGCTCGATTTTGACCCATTAATGTCGCTGATTTCATGGAGCTCTCCTGCGCTTCATTTACTTCACAAAATCCCGCAAACGTGAAAGCGCCAGAAATAAACATCGCGAGATTGTGTATATGTGTGAGAGTCTGAGATTTGAAAGATTACGCTTTCATCCAAAACGATTTATAGTAATGCGTCCATACATTTTACGTATGGGTGGCATAGGGAAATGAGACTCTTTCGAAGCAATTTTTTTAATCTCTTTCTTTGTAATACTGTATGTATTCAATCATTTCGAATTGATCACTTCCCACTGGGCACATACATCAATTCAATTTTTATTCCACGTTGGTTCAACGTAATTTCATTGAAATTACATGGAAACAACATTGATGCCCAGTGGGTTTATTGTGTCACAGTGAATTTTATAATCTGCAGTCAATTTCATTGTGTTTTCATGTGCCATGATTCTGACATTTGACATATGATCCTCATAGGATTAGGCTAAATAGTTGATGGTGCAGTAAATGTAATCTCAATTCAATACGATGTGCATATACTGTACATATAGCTAATATAGCTATTAAACCCATGTTCAGTGACTGTAATCTGTGACGCAAGTGGCCTAATATGTTTGTGACGTTCCATGGAAGCCACAGTATTGTTTAAAACTCGATTCTGATTGTCTTGCAGGTCATTGTACAGTGTAAATTATAAATGAAAACGTGTTTTTATATCAGTGTGACAGATTCACAATACCGAGCGTGTCTCAAACGGTCCTGCGCTTTTCTCTGCCTAACGGTATCTTCACGCACGACTGGATAGGCCTTTTGGATACGCTTGTCCAAGGTAAGGATATGCGTCAAGCTATAGCCTACTTTTAATGTTTTAGTTCCGAAATCAAGTTCCTCCAGTCAAGTGATTATTCGTGAAAGTTAGTTGTTTTGACTGAGCAGTCCAATGGCCAATGCTGTTTTTGTACTATGAGACCCTCGGCTATATACAGTTGAAGTCGGAAGTTTACATACACCTTAGCCAAATAAACTGACTTTAAATGTTTCACAATTCCTGACATTTAATCCTAGTAAAAGTTCCCGGTCTTACATCAGTTAGGATCACCACTTTATTTTAAGAATGTGAAATGTCATAATAATAGTAGAGAGAATGATTTATTTCAGCTTTTATTTCTTTCATCACATTTCCAGTGTGTCAGATGTTTACATACACTCAATTAGAATTTGATAGCATTGCCTTTAAATTGTTTAACTTGGGTCAAACGTTTACGGTATCCTTCCACAAGCTTCCCACAGTAAGTTGGGTGAATTTTGCCCCATTCCTCCTAACAGAGCTGGTGTTACTGAGTCAGGTTTGTAGGCCTCCTTGCTCGCACACGCTCTTTCAGTTCTGCCCACACATTTGCTATAGGATTGAGGTCAGGGCTTTGTGATGGCCACTCCAATACCTTGACTTTGTTGTCCTTAAGCCATTTTGCCACAACGTTGGAAGTATGCTTGGGGACATGGTCCATTTTGAAGACCCATTTTCTACCAAGATTTAACTTCCTGACTGATGTCTTGAGTTGCTTCAATATATCCACATAATTTTCTTCCCTCGTGATGCCATCTAATATGTGAAGTGCACCAGTCCATCCTGCAGCAAAGCACCCCCACAACATGATGCTGCCACCCCTGTGCTTCACGGTTGGGATGGTGTTCTTCGGCTTGCAAGCCTCCCCCTTTTTTCTCCAAACATAACGATGGTCATTATAGCCAAACAGTTCTACTTTTGTTTCATCAGACCAGAGGACATTTCTCCAAAAAGTACGATCTTTGTCCCCATGTGCAGTTGCAAACCATAGTCTGGCTTTTTTATGGCGGTTTTGGAGCAGTGGCTTCTTCCTTGCTGAGCAGCCTTTCGGGTTATGTCGATATAGGACTCGTTTTACTGTGGATATAGATACTTTTGTACCTGTTTCCTCCAGCATCTTCACAAGGTCCTTTGCTGTTGTTCTGGCATTGATTTGCACTTTTCGCACAAAAGTACGTTCATCTCTGGGAGACCGAATGCGTCTCCTTCCTGAGCGGTATGACGGCTGCGTACTATTGTGTGTACAGATGAACGTGGTACCTTCAGGCGTTTCGAAATTGCCCCCAAGGATGAACCAGACTTGTGGATGTGTATCATTGTTTTTCTGAGGTCTTGGCTGATTTGTTTTTATTTTCCCATGATGTCGAGCAAAGAGGCACTGAGTTTGAAGGTAGGCCTTGAAACACATCCACAGGTACACCACCAATTGACTCAAATGATGTCAATTAGCCCAGAAGCTTCTAAAGCCATGACATAATTTTCTGGAATGTTCCAAGCTGTTTAAAGGCACAATCAACTTAGTGTATTTTAACTTCTGTCCCACTGGAATTGTGATACAGTGAATTATAAGTGAAATAATCTGTCTGTAAACAATTGTTGGAAACATTACTTGTGTCATTCACAAAGTAGATGTCCTAACAGACTTGCCAAAACTATAGATTGTTAAGAAGACATTTGTGGAGTGGTTGAAAAACGAGTTTTAATGACTCCAA
This sequence comes from Brachymystax lenok tsinlingensis, assembly GCA_030435695.1. Lineage (NCBI taxonomy): Eukaryota > Metazoa > Chordata > Actinopteri > Salmoniformes > Salmonidae > Brachymystax > Brachymystax lenok. The sequence goes on along the minus strand of CM059786.1, from coordinate 11,387,887 downwards.
ACTAAGTGTATGTAAACTTCCGACTTCAATTGTTCTATGATGAGCCAATAACATGCATACTTTATGCATTAGGCATTGCACAGGTCAGTGTCTAGGTCAGAATATAAAGTTACTATTTCCATCAACTCAAGTTACTCAAGTCAAGTGATTCATCGTAAGAGTTAGTTGTTTTGACTGTCAAAACAAATAACTTTGACGGAATTACAATGGCAATTATGCATCACAAATTCACAATATTACTTGTATTTCAATGATTCATCCAGGCCCAATACATAAAGTCTCCTGAAAGCTGTGTAGCAATCATTCCATTACTGACCCATAGGATGGTAATCACATACATGATTGGCTTAATCTAGAATCATGGATACCTTTCATGTGAGTACTCATACACCGGATTTTTTTTTACATACCTCAGAAGGACCCCCTGGGATTGAAATATATGTACAAATGTTAATGCTATCTCTGAAATGTATAACAAAATGTTGACTTGACCGTTTCATCAAGACCTTCTCATCACAAGTTGAAACTAGTGGTCAACATTGGGACAATGCAGCCCAAAATAACAAGGGTCAATATTTTCATGGAGGTAAGCACTACACTTCTGATGGGTTTAAAGATTGTATTACTTTATCTAAAAGTGAGAAAGTAAACCCCAGCTGTTGTTATTCTTTTCCCAGGGAAGGACAATCCCCATTATGCCATGAATGTTTCATTGCTGAACAACCATAGATATTTCTCCTCTAATTTGGCGCCCGTTCCTCCAACAGTGAGCAAGACCTGCCTGCAGAGCTCACTGGAGCAGGGAGACATCCCGTCATCCCCTCGGCGCCTGACAAAGTACACTTTTTTTCTTCTAAATAACACTATAGTAACATCTTCTGCACAAAGTTACATTCCTAATAAGATTGGTGTTAAGTGAGAAAGAATCCTAAAGATCCAATGAGCAAGGTCTGAAGCCTCTCGTCATCTCAGTATGTTGAACCACCTGATTTCCTCCAGGCTTAAGATTCAGATCCTGCTGAACGATGTTACACAGTCGATTAACCACATGGGAGAGCTGAACACCATGCAGGGGCAGTGTATTGAGTTGCAGACTGCCATATCTAAGGTAGTGTCAGATGAGTCTCAGATACAGAAGAATAAGTCTATGAAGGTATGGTGATAATGATTGAGATGGTGATTATAATAATGGTGACGAGCGGTACCCTACCCTACGGGCGGTAAATCATTGGATCTGATTGATTCAATTCAATGTAATTCAATCTTTGAGGACTGCAACCATGGAAATACAATTTATTTACAGTAATAATAAGCTATTGTCAACTTCCCGTCTATGGTTATCTTGCTCACTGCTCACTGTAAATTGCTCACTGTTACCCTATGTGTGCAACTATTATTGATTTCTCACAGAAAAATAATTTGGTTACAAATGTAACTGGGGCCATGTCAATAATTGTTAGGCTACTCATTTTGGATCCACCGGTGGCAACTTGATTCCAAGAGGTAGATTTTTTAGGGAATGACTATGTGCTGTATATTATACCTGTAGATCATCACAGCAGCCAAGGTTTCTGCGCAGAAGGAGGAGATCCTCCAAGCATCAGGCCTCATCACTGCACAGAGGGAGGGGATCCTCCAAACAGCGAGTGTCCCTGCACAGAGGGAGGTGTTTCCGCCAGCAGCTAGCATCCCTGCACAGAAGAAGAAGATCCTCCGAGCATCGGGCATCATCCCTGCACAAAGGGAGTTCATCCTCCTGATGGCCAGTGTCACTGCACAGAGGGAGGGAATCTTCCCAATGACCAGTGTCCCTGCGCACAGGGTGGGGATTGTCCCAAAGGCCAGTGTCCCTGCACAGAAAGAGGAGATCCTCAGAGCATCAGGCCTCATCCCTGCACAGAGGGAGGGGATTCTCCCAGCAGCCAGTTTCGCAGTGCAGAGGGATGGGATTTTCCCATTACCTAGCATCACTGCGCAGAGGGAGGAGATCCTACGAGCATCAGGCCTCATCCCGTCACAGAGGGAGGGGATCCTCCGAACAGTCAGTGTCCCTGCACAGAGGGAGGGGATTCTCCCAGCAGCTAGCACCACTGCGCAGAGGGAGGAGATCCTCCGAGCATCAGCCCTCATCCCTGCACAGAGGGAGGGGATTCTCCCAGCAGCCAGCATCACTGCGCAGAGGGAGGAGATCCTCCGAGCATCAGGCCTCATCCCGTCACAGAGGGAGGAGATCCTCCGAGCATCAGGCCTCATCCCGTCACAGAGGGAGGAGATCCTCCTCACAGCCAGCGTCCCTGTGAAGAATGGAAACAATCATCCACAACCACCTCCCATCATCCCCATGGTGGCACCACTGTGGAAATGGGATGGTGGAGCGTGTACTCCACCTGTGGATTTCTATTCTATAAGAGAAGAGGTCACTTAACCTTACCTAATGAGTAAAGAAATTGCCATTGTGATAGCGTGAGAATAAGTTGTGATAGATCAAATGTATGGCTCATGTGAGTGTATGGCTGTAATACTTTCATGCATTTTCTACATAAAACAGGTTTAGCTCCATTTTACATGTACATTTTAGTCATTTAGTCAGACACTGTTATCCAGAGCGACTTACAGTAGTGAGTGCATACATTTTCATACTCCAGTGAATCTCTCCAGGATTTCACAGTGATTTTTTTTATATTTGCGGATAAATATGCTAGATTTTGCAGTGACAATTATGACATTTTGCATAGCAATATGCAATTATTTTGTCCAATTTGTTGCAAAAATGCGCTGACGGGAAAAAAATGAGTTGACTTGTGGCTTGATTGAACCATATTATGCAGTAAATGTGCAGTGATTGGTTGAAATTGCGAGCCCTCTTTTTGTACTGTGGTAATGGGTCAGTTCTATGCGATAATATTGTGATGATGTGACTGTTTTATGCAGAAATTGTTTGGTGATTGGTCAAATTTGTAAGCCCTCACATAATATGCAGGGAATTGTTGATTTTGCAACAAGAACAATGCGATCGCAGAGTCCTGGAGTAGCCTCCCAGTAATCCCTGTGACTGCGTGTAGGTTAACATTGGGTTGTAACAGAGTATCAGAGCGAGACATTCCTACCAGTCAGCTAGTAATTGTTCTGTATGGTGACATGAGCAGAGTGGCCTGACTTCTCCCACTTATTACAGATGTCCGACTTAGATATGTTGAGCATCCTGCTATGATGTCCATCACCAAGCCGGAACACTCCGAGGCCAACCCTCAGTGCCAGACTGGCAGTCGGCGGTGGCTGAGCCCGAGACCCCTGCTGTTCACAATAACAGTGGAGGCTGGCTCAGCTGGGTCTTTGGGAGTGGAAGAGTTAAAAAGAAGGAGGTTCATCTACCTGAGGACAAAGACAGATCTGTAAGGAACTGGTTATTAACACTATATTCTATGTAGAGACAAGTGAGTGGATTCTTTTTAAAATGTATTTGTGGCTTGCTTCACATTGCTAATATCTTCTTCCTCAGATTGTCTGGGATCCAACTCTGCACAGATGGGTTAACAAAACTGAGCCCAAGGCTGAGGTACACACTTAAATTCAATTCAATTAAAAGCAGTGAACGACCATTGTATTTCGACTGTGATAATGTTACTAACAATTTGGAAAATGTGTTGATGTGTTTTACAGAACAAGTTTGTACCACCACCTCCACCGATGGGGACATATGGATATCAGGGGAACACTGGCAGTGTCCCCAAAGGAGTGAATCCTTACTCTATGAAAGCAGGTAAATATTGCTTTAGAATACATGTGGCTTAACCAAGACTGTGTCAGCCAATCATAGATGTCCCTGGTGGTCTCCTGCTAACACCTTTCCCACTACCAGCAGGTCTATGGGGCAGCAGATACCCTACAATGCATTACAGTGATGGGACCAACTCAAAGCCTCCAAGCCATGGGCCTGGACTACTTCCTAGACAGCTCTCTGGCTTGCTCCCTCCCTCACACTTTGACCTCATGGCACCAATGGTTGTGCCACCTGACACTCTACCCTACTGAGGTATGGCTCTGGAAAATCCTTCCAAAATGTATCCATTCATCATTAACTGAGATTTTACTTTAACATAGCAAATGGCTGAAGTAGCAAGGATGGTAACTATTTTTTATTTTTGTCCAACAGGCCATTTGCCCAGAGTGGATTTGCAATTCATGGATTTTTTCAGCGTAAACATTTTTCAGCATTAAAAAATTGATTAAAATATGATATTTTAATTAAATCACTTCTTCGGGTCATCGTGTTCACATTCATTTGATGTGTTCTATCATCATTTACAATGCTTATTGCTTGTGCATTGCTTTACGTTACATTCTGTACAGACAAGTATATATTATACGCATATATTTTATTTTAGACATTACAAAAACATATTTTTGTGCATTTTGGATTTCCTGCATTTACTTACTGTACAGACAAGTATATTTTATACACAAATAAAAATACATGTAAAAAAAACATTTTATTCATGTATTCCATAAGACAGAACTAAATATATTTAGATGCATTTTGAATTCCTAAATGTCAATATTAGTAATTTCTGTGTCACGTGTTTATGCCCATTCATGTACATTCTGTATACACCTCACACACATGGTCAGGGGCTTAAAACAAAGACAACAGTAACATGTCAGATATAGTTTCAATTTTACATTTTTTAGTTTGCATCCCAATATGACACTTTAAATATTTCACAGAAGACTGAAATGTAACAAAACACCTATTGTGTTTATTGAGATGTACACTGAGATGTACACCAGGCTATCTGCATTGTGTCCCGCCACCCGCCACCCATCATCCGCCAACCCCTCTTTTTGTCACGTCCAGGCCTGAGAAGACAGGCTGGCGTGTTGAGTTTTGTTTTGGTGTAGGGTTTTTTCTGTTCTAGGTTATCTATTTCTATGTTGGGGTAATGGTTCCCAATTAGAGGCAGCTGAGTGCCGTTACCTCTAATTGGGAACCATATATATGTTTGTAGTTTGCACTAGGGGTTTGTGGGTTATTGTTTGTACATAGCGTCGGTGGCTGTTGGTTGGTTGGTTGGTTGGTTGGTTGGTTGGTTGGTTGGTTGGTTGGTTGGGATGTGATGTGATGTGATGTGATGTGATGTGATGTGATGTGATGTGATGTGATGTGATGTGATGTGATGTGATGTGATGTGATGTGATGTGATGTGATGTGATGTGATGTGATGTGATGTGATGTGATGTGATGTGATGTGATGTGATGATCGTCGTTTGTTTTGTGCCAGTTACGTGTTATTAAATAAAGCATGTATACTGGATACCTCGCTGCGCCTTAGTCTGTCCCTCAAGGAGATCGTGATACTTTAACACTGTATATTGCCTCGCTACTGTTATTTTTCACTGTGTTTTTACTGGTGTTTTTATTTCGTTACTTACCTATTGTTCACCTAATACCTTTTTGCACTATTGGTTAGAGCCTGTAAGTAAGCATTTCACTGTAAGGTGTTGTATTCGGCGCACGTGACAAATAAACTTTCATTTAATTTCATTTGAGATGCTCAGTTGGTCAATATTCCCCTCCAGTGATTCCCAAACATCTTGTCAACACGGGACCCAAAAATGGAGCAGATATCTTATACCAACCTATATTTATAGACATTTACCAAATAAGGCCTAAGAGGCCCCTATAGTGTCCAAAAATCTCTATAAAATGTCATATATTTTAAAGCATCTTTATTTTCATGCATATAACTTGTCAAAACCTATGACTGCCCACCCTAGCTGGATCTTTACCGGGTTTTTACAAATGGCAACACCACTGCACGTTTCCACACCTTATTATACAACCCGAACACTGCTTCCAACACACTGTCCAGTGCATGCTTAAACATCACAGAACACATCTGATCTTCTCCAGGAGCCCCCCGCAGCCCTGCAACGCCCTTGTCATCTCAAACATTGAGAACTCTGCATCCATAGCTTCTCCTGACTCCTCTTTTCTCTTTAAGACGTTCCCATAGTCCTTTAACTTTCCCCTGCATCTCCTCTTACTCTCATCACACAGGTGCTGACATCTATGAACCACTGCAAACGCACCAGCCAGGACATTTGCCTTCTCTTTACTTGATACAGCTGTGACGTTTCCTTCTACCAACACTGGAAATCCAGCAGTTTTACCCTTCCCCATGCTTTTTAAAATTTTTATATCCAAACCGCACCACTTTCAGTCCGTCTACCAATAGTGGAGCAAAATTCCTACCATGCCTCCCTTTTTGCTGTTCTCATCGTTCTTTTCCTTTGATACTCCATGAGATTCCATTCCGTCAAGCCATTCTTAAGTACCCGCAGAGGTTATTGTAAAGATTCATGAAAACAAAAATATGCTTTTTGGTCTCATTTTAAAGTTAAGGCTAGGAATAAGGTTTCAGTGTGATTAAGCTTAGGGTTAGGTTTAAAATCACATTTTAAGAAGAGTAATTGCAGAAATAGGCAGGGTTTATTACTTTGTGCCTGTAGTAACTAGTGACGACCTAGGAAAGCATTTCCCAAACTCGGTCCTCTGAACCCCAAGGGGTGCACGTTTTGGTTTTTGCCCTAACACTAAACAGCTGATTCAATTGATCAAAGCTTGGGATCCCGAGGACCGAGTTTGGGAAACCCTGACCTATGGGGAGGGTAGGCTAGACTTTTGTAATTTGGGGCAAGAGGCGGATGACAAGAGGTCAGAACGATAGACTGATGATGAAGTGCATTCTGAATCTAATGGCGGTAGAATCAAGGAGAATTTGAATATTGTCCAAAAGAAAGGAAAACAGAGCAAAGTAGAGTACAGCGAAGAGAATGTCACTTGGTATCTTGTAGGAGTACCGTTTGTAAATGAGGAGCAGCTGAATGAATTACCGATCTTGAGGAATCCATTTGAGATATCCAAACTGGTGGAGAGTGCTGAGAAGAGCGAAGGCTGTGAGGATCACTAGAGGCGGACTTGTTTCGATGTTTTGTGCTCCAGAGGAACAGAAGAAACGTGTGTTGCGTCTCACCTGATTTGATACGTTTGAAGTGTTGTGTGTGTCTCTTAGGAACAGGGCGCCCCTCAAGGAGGTTATATCTGGTGTATCGTGGGAAGTAGATGTTGAAGAGAAGAAAAATACTCCTGGGGTGAATCGAGTGGTGAATGAAGAAGTGAAGAGTTTATCTGTTCTTTTGTTTTTTGATATGGATTCTCTCCCTACTCAAGTGCAGTTAGGGTATATTAACTACAGAGTAAGAGCATTTATCCCAACACCAATGCAGTGTGATCATTGCAAACGCTTTTGGTCATGTAACAAATGTTTGCAGAAGGGAGAAGCCGAGATGTCCAAGTTGTGGAAAATATCACAGTATATGTTATAAACGTGATGGACATGTGACATGTTGCACTTGCGGTGGGAACCATGAAGCCACATCCTTCAAATGCCCCACAAGGGTTAAAGAGAACGAGTGGGCCAAAGTCAGGGCTGTCCAGAGCGTTTCATATGCAGCAGCTGTGAAAAGGGTTGAGTGTTTGAATGGTGCACCAGAAGAGTCCATGATGGTGGATAGGTTAACACTGCAGGCTGCAGGGGTTGCCTTTCACCAGCAGGATTCTGACATTTTAAGGGTTAAAAAGGTGGCCTTTATAGCTATGGTAATTATTGGCACTGCCAATGTGGAGAGAAGGTCCAGGAAGACAGAAATCATAGTGGATGTGGCAGAGCGGTTCCTGGGGCTGAAGGATTTCTCAGTGAAGGAGTGGAATATTGGAGTACTACATGGAATATTGGCACAAGCCGTACCACCTCCTCAGGTCCTAGAGCCTGAGAAGGGAGATATGGAAAATTAAAGGAAGGAAGAAGTTGGAATTTTGTTTGTTTTGGCAATGTACTATTTTTATTGGGGTGGATTAAGTTACTTTCACTATTACATATGTATCTTTATATTATTGTTTCAACCTATCCAGCTGGAGGCAGCAATACACCTTTTGGGGTTGTAGTCCTGCCATAACACCCAAAGAAGAAGAAGGAAAAATAAGGAGGGGATGTGGAAGGTCCCAAGGAGAACAAAAAAAAAGCTTGGCACATGTGCTTTGTCTCTGCCAGACAAAGAGCATTCAACAAGTCACTGCAACCAAGCAGTTTACATTTTTTGCCTCAATTGAAGATGGATATGGAACTACACATGGTAAGTCTACTATTAAATAACCTACAATTTACCTCATGACAAATTTTGCTGTGACATCGCATTCAAGGCTATTGGTCACATTTTCGTTCACTCAGTGCTCCCTTATATGGTACCTGGCCAGTTTGGTGAACTAAAGCTAGAACAGAATTAGCCTTACGCTTCGAACACAGCGATTGTGAGGGTACACTAGAAGTGCACTAGAAGTACATTAATTAATTTCCAATGGAACGCTGCGTTTGCCTTGCAGCATCGCGTTGCAGAGGCAGTTACCGTTGAATTTATCGAAGTATGCATCAAATTGTATGCCTAGACTTGACAGAAAGTAGTAAAATGTGAATGTTGAATTTGATGCATACATCCATTAGTTTTTGGGGATTACATAAAAACAGTTTGACTGCAGAATTTCTTTACATTTTGTGTTCATTTTGTGTTCATTTATTTGCCAAGTAGCATTACATCAAAAAAATTAAACGTGAGCCTATAATTTCCCTCAAATGCATAGTTTTGGAGCGAAATGCAATAATAATTAGTCAAGATCGCAGAGAGTAGGCTCCTTCAACAATGAGACCAACGTTGAGGAAGGTGGTCTTGATCGCGCTGTTGTGCCGAACCCCCCCCGCGTGAACACACTCAATTCTTCATTGTTGCTACTTGCTTGCTAGTTGAGGTTTCTGCTCTTCCCTCCGTTTACAGTTTAGCATACATTTCCCTGATCTTAGTAGCAGAAAGCATTTTTGTTAATGTGTGTCCTTCAAGACAGCTGACAATGATGGCGTTCGGCTGCGTTTCATTTTATTTTCTTAAGGCGGTTTGATCGTGGGGGAGGAACTAGTAATGTCTGCAGTTTTTGGTTCGGCTATTTGTTTCAAGTGTGTTAGTCTATAAATATATCTCTTTGCCAAAATTCGTCCTCTCCCATGTCTTATTTGACTAGTAGTTGTTCTGAAATGTTTATTGCTTGCCTACATTTTACTCCCTCCTATGTTTAATATAACACACATACATTAAATATTCATTTTGGTTGCCCATCCTGACGTGAAGTTTGTTCTATATTTGACTCTAGTGACACAATTAAGGAAATTAGAAGGGGGATTCCGGCAAGGCCTGGTACACTATATAAAAAGCTGTCTTAAAAAGAGCCATATAGATGAGTTGGTTAAGAAGCTGAGAATAAAAATGGGCTTCTTTAGAAGGTCATTCCTCTTGCTAAATAGTAGAAAGCAGATTATTCAGCTGATGTTCCTATCCAACCTGGTATCTGTCTTTTATATTGTTCTGTACGTAAATTCGAGACAATCAATTTATTTTGTTAAGTTTCATATGGTATGCATTAATTTATGGATGTCATTGTGATATGTTAAAATGTGTATTATGTTAAACATTTGCAAAACATGATATGATATAGATTCTACAGTGAGGGAAAAAAGTATTTGATCCCCTGCTGATGTTGTACGTTTGCCCACTGACAAAGAAAGGATCAGTCTATAATTTTAATGGTAGGTTTATTTGAACAGTGAGAGACAGAATAACAACAAAAATTCATGACCAGCTCTCTGGTATCCATCCACTTGACAAAGAGCAGGCCATCTTCACGAATCCATCTCATGGTATCCCAATCAGCCCGCTTAGGCATGTCGTTCACCTTCGTTTTCGGGAAACCCACTCTGTTGGGACGAATGGTGCCACAAGCCCACACATCCAGCTTCCTCAGGTCTGTAAACAGGGTCGGGCTTGTGTAGAAGTTGTCCACAAACAGTTTGCAGCCCTTCCCCAGCAGTTGTAAATCTAATAACTCCATAACGGAATCATAGCTAAGTCCCTTACCGGTAGCAAAACTGCTTTTCCCTTCATGAACAAAAAAATTGCATGTGTAAGCACACAAAGAATCAGCCAAAACAAACAGTTTGTAACCCCATTTTGTGGGTTTGTTACGCTTGTATTGTTTGAGGCCAATTCTGGCCTTTTGAGGCTACCATCCTCTCATCTATGGACAAGTTCTGTGCGGGCTGAAAATAGGTCTTGCACGCCTCAACCATGCTGGGGTAGAGAGGTTAAATTTTGCAAAGCCTATCAATCCTTACTGTGCCTCTCTTCTTGTCATTGTCCTCATCAACTTGTGGGTCACTGTTATGAAGCGCCCCGGGAGATAGTTAGAAGACATGACAGTGGCGGGGAAAGGCAGTTGATAGAGAGGTGATCTTTTCCAGTAGTCTTCAGGGTCTTCAACTTCACCAGCCCCATGTAAATGACCAGTGAAAGGTAGCAGAAATGGTCTTGCATGGAAATGGGCTTCCATGTGTCTTTCTTTCCTGCCTGCTTCATTTCCCCATACTTATTAGTGTTGGACACCAGGGAATCAACAACAGACAAGGTGAAAAAAAAGGTTGAAGGGGGCTGTACTTTGCAGTCATGTCCAGCTGAGGTCCTGGCTGCCTTTTCGGTCTAAATGTTGGTGGAATTGGTTCAACATCTAGCACAGTGTGCCAACACCTCTCTGTCTGCAGGTATCACACTTCCCCTCCTCCGCGTCTTTGTCTTTGAAGACAGCAGGGGTCCGTCTGGATGGACCAGCTTCAGTGGGGGGATGGACACCTTGACAATGGGGGTTCCCAATCAGTCGGTAGCACAGCCAAGTGTAGGCACACACAGAATCAGCCTAAGCAAACAGTTTGTATCCCCATTTTGTTGGTTTGTTACACATGTATTGTTTGAGGCCAAGAAAAAGGTTCAGTAGGATCCCTGTAACAACTAAAATAAACAGATACAAACATATACACACACACACTGATTACATTTTTATATATTGCAATTGAAAGAAAAGAAAATCTCCCCAAAATATCAAATGAATAATATTTCATCTTAATAACTTACCAGTCCAAAACCGCATCCTCTCCGTGGAGAAACATATCTTCCGTCTGCGAGTCAAAGCTATGGTCACTAACAGACTCTTCGTCCTGTGGAAAATCGGTCTCATTTTCCCGATCAATTTCGTCTATAATTTTGTGCAAATCTGTATATATAGACTTGGATTTAGCGTTCCCTGATTTTTCCTGCCATAATTTCTTATAAAAATTGCTGCAAATCGTCTTGACCAAATACTGCTGCGCGTAGCTGCTTCCAGGTAGATTTTCAATGGCAAAGGACCCTCCCTTACGCTCGCGTTTTCTTAGAAGGCTGTCCTTCCAGCATATAACCATTACATATTGCCGTTTACCTCAGCTGATTGGCTATCTACCAAGCTAGATTTCAAGACGATCAGTGGTCATTGGGCCAAAATACAGTCAATAAACGAAAGACCGCTCATATCATTGGTGCGCAATGGGGTCATTGATAGGTGTCTTCAAATCAGGTTATTTCGGTCAATACGTCCCGCACAAAGAACCATCAAGTATGGTTGTGTTACTAACAACCAGAGGATTGCAAAGAAACCAACCTTGACTGGATAAACGTTCGTTTAGTGTGTGTAATTACATCGAATGTTTTGTTGACAGTCGAATGAGACGGAATTCACGACACAAGCGGTTTACAAAATGTTTCATGTTAGCCTATAAAAAAGTATTTTATCAAACGAAACAACCATTAATTGCGTAACTCGGACCCCTGGGATTGCAAACAGAGGAAGATCTTCAAAGGTAAGTGATTTAGTTTATCACTTTTTGTGAAGCCTTGCCTGGTTTTGAAGTGTTTTACTGTGGGATGCTGTCCTCAGATAATCGCATGGTTTGCTTTCGCCATGAAGCCTTTTTGAAATATGACAATGTGGTTGGATTAACAAGTTCTACACACTACTCCCTAAGAAGTTAAATTAGTTTGGAAAGGCGAATGGATTTTACGTGTCCATTTAAACCACTAAATTCACTCCACAGTGCCTATCAACTATTAATCGCTATCATTGACATCCCTAAGATGAACCACACTAAATTTGTTTCTCAAAAACAAGGAAACTATTAACTCATTCTGTGCATATGTAACGCTAATGCTAAAAAAAACCTCTGCAATCATCTTCTACTCATGAACCAGAGTCACTCCAGATGTATTTACTCATTACATCAGCCTTGAATGATTGAGAAAAATGTTTCTGCATTCAAATATTGCCACACTGTACCTAAGAGGCACATGTGCTAAAAAGTACTTAATCATATAATGCTTTCACTAATTGCACATAAAGGAAGATACAGTACCAGTCAAAAGCAGCCAACAAGTACATGATTCCATGTGTTATTTCATAGTTTTGATGTCTTCACTATTATTTTACAATGTAGAAAATAGTAATAAAATAGAGAAACCCTGGAATGAGGTGTGTAAACTTTTGACCGGTACTGAACATGATAGTCCTTGCTTTGTTATCCAACTGATCTTGTCCTTTCTGTCAACCTGTGAACCCCGTTCATTGCTGCTTGCAGATATTTCAGGCTACACAGCTGAACTAAGCTCATGAAGCATTTAAGTTATATTTTTCAAGAATCAGTGGATATATATTCATTTACATTTCTGAAAAAATATGTAGCAATTGCAGATAACCTAGACCACAGACTCTTTAGTCTTTTATTTATCTTATGTGAAGATGGTTAAATCCATATTTATGCTACATTTGGCTGTTAACTAGCTTTGCCAAGATGGGTAATGACTTAATGCAACCAGAATTGCCACATTTATCCTAGGGACCTTTTTGAGCATCCAATTGAGTTTATTTATCCATCAATGAGTGAGACTGGTTTGATCAAGAAAGTAAATAATCCCAACTAGTCTATCACACCTAAACCTGCCACTATACCCTAAACCTAGAACCAAATAAATGTGTCTCAATATTCATATCTTAATGTAACGATGTGTGTTTGTTCTTTTAGGATAGAGAAAACCAGCGCTCCTTCCCTCTCAAGAGGCTGTCTGTGATCCTGACAGACTACAGGAAGATACAGGTCATTATTCATAAACCAAACCGACAATATACTCTACATCTTGGGAAAATAAACCCAGTCAGCTTTATGTACCATCAACACCAAATGTTATCTTTTAATTTAGAATGTGGATACTTTGAGATTAGAAAAGTTCATGTAAGACATCACAGCACAGTTCTAATACATGGCACATGGAAATCCAGAGAGGGTGGTCTACAGATATAGGTGGGATGGGCTGAGAGAAGCTGAGGGTTGGGATTAAAAACTCATGATCCGTAACAGTTAGGACCGAAAACACCATATCATATATACCGTATGTCTGAATCCATTTAATGTGTAAATCAAACCATATTTTGTCATGTAACACTGTGTATAGAAGTACCATGTGTGTGAAATGTATGAATAAGCTATGGAAAAAAACAAATGTAAAACCAAGTTACGTTGGTCCTCTGAAGAGAATGGGCCAATAAGACATTTTTAAATAAATACAAAATATTATCATGCATTTAGATATCTTATACCTAAAGGTCCAAGATGTCAAAGTTTCAATTAATGGAATATACTTGTTGTTTTTGAGAAATATGATATGAGTGTGACCTGTTATCTAGTGGTGTGTTTTGTTATTGTAGAATACAGAAGACCAGTCGGAGCACAGTGAAGCCGAACTGGGTTCTGACTGTAACAGTGGAGTCCAGCACTCCTTTCCTCCACCCAAGAAGCTGTCTGTAAGCCTGACAAACTGCAGGAAAACAATGGACATCAGGGATTGGATTTCTCAGAGTAAGTGCATGTTTTATTAGAGCTCTGTGCAATGTTCCCTCTACCTTTCTTCAGCACTGAGAAAATTTCAGGTCTGCTGAGTGCAAACTTGAACATTCTGTGCAACTTCCAGCGCACGTTTAATGGAAACACTGAGGCTGTACCTGCTTTGAGTTAGTTTTAGACAATAGTCAAGTAGGCTACTGTGGTAAACACAGTCCAGTTCAAAAGGAATGGCGCAGATACGTATATGGCAATGGTTTATTTGCAGAATCCTACTCCGATGCTTTCTGCCTACAACAAAATCTCTTGCATAGATCGTTTTGTTTTGGTATGTTGCGTTGAAAGTTGCTAATATTGCGTTGATTCGATCACAATTCCCACAGTAAAGGGAAACGTTAACTAAGGGGGAAAACTCTAGAAAGTTGAATGAAGTTCAATCTGCACGGGCTGATATTTCTTCTGCGCGGCAGTTACGGGAGTTGCACACAGCTTAGAGGGAACATTGGCTCTGTGCACTTTAAGGGTATTTTCAAATATGCAGCATATGGTAATATTCAGCAACAATTCTGGAATTACAAATTGATTCATAGCAATTTCATAAACCCAGGTTTTTGCTGAAATGCTCTGCAAGTGTTTGGTTGGTATGTGTGGCTGTTCTGTCTATTGTGTTACCCCAGTCTTTCTCATTTCAACAGAAGAAGGACCCAACCCTCACTCTGCCTCAGGAGAAGCCAAACAACTTCAGAAAGCCAAGAAACCGATCAACTGCTCTCAATGTGGGAAGAAATTTGTATGTTTATCATTCCTGAAAAGACACGAGCTTGTACACACAGGAGAGAAGCCATACCCCTGCTCTCAGTGTGGGAAGAGATTCAGTGGTTTATCAAACCTGCATGTACACAAGCGTATACATACAGGAGACAGCCCTTACCCCTGCTCTGACTGTGGAAAGAGTTTCAAAACATCAAATGAATTAAAAATACACAGCAGAATTCATACGGGAGAAAAACCTTACCACTGCTCTGACTGCAAGAAGAGCTTCTCTCAAGCAGGAAATTTGGCGAAGCATCAGCGAGTACATACTGGAGAGAAACCATATTACTGTTCTGACTGTGGGCATAGATTTTCTCGATTACAACATTTAACAAGACACCAGAAGATACATACTGGGGAGAAACCTTATCACTGCACTGAATGTGGGAGAAATTTCAGAGCAATGAGTGCTCTTAAATCACATCAGATGTTACATACAGGAGAGAAGAGGTATGGCTGCTCTGACTGTGGGAAAAGGTTTGTTACCTCAGGAAGCCTACTCAGTCACAAGCGCATACACACTGGAGAGAAACCTTATCACTGTTCTGACTGTGACAAGAAATTCGCAAGCCGCAATTCCTTAGTAGGACACCAGCGGTGGCACACAGGAGAAAAACCTTATCGCTGTCCTGACTGTGGGAAATCATTCTCTCAGCTCAGTAACTTAAAAACACACCAGCATATACACACGGGAGAAAAACGCCACTACTGCTCTGACTGTGGGAAGAAATTTATCTCTCACCAAGAATTACAATCACACCAGAGGACACATACTGGAGAGCAGCCATATCACTGCTCTGACTGTGGGAAGTGTTTCTCCCATGCTTCAGTTTTAAGATCACATCAGACAATACACACCGGAGAGAGGCCCTATCATTGCTCTGAGTGTGGGATGTTTTTTGCAACATTAAGTGTATTAGTAGTACACAAGCGAGTTCATACTGGAGAGAAACCATACCACTGCACTGAGTGTGGGTTGGGATTCTCTCAATTGGGAAATGCCAAAAAACACGAGAAGGTGCATACTGGAGAGAAGCAATACTCCTGCCCTGATTGTGGGAAACACTGCTCTACGTCGCAATATCTTACTCTTCATCGTAGAGTACATACGGGAAAGAAGCCCTACCATTGCTCTGACTGTGGGAGGGGTTTCACTTTTGCATCAAAATTGAAAGAGCATCAACAAAACATGCACAGTGTATGAGAGATCATGCAAGTAACTTAAACCATAAATTGAGTCAAGTTATTAGAATCACAACCATGGATAGCCTTGACAAGAGCAGTGAAGTCCCAACTGTATGCTTGTATAATATACTTTACACTGAGATAATGAGCCATACTCAAAGATCACATACACAAAAGGGGAAAATAATTAATACTGGATACATTCCCTGAAAAATAAATATGCAGTATTTCTATCAAGATGCAGATTCTGGTACTTCTGAAGATCAAGTAGTAAACATGTACAGTTGAAGCCAGAAGTTCACACTTAGGTTGGTCATTAAAACTTGTTTTTCAACCACTCCACAAATTTCTTGTTAACAAACTATTTTTGGCAAGTTGGTTAGGACATCTACTTTGTGCATGACACTACAGACAGATTATTTCACTTATAATTCACTGTATCACAATTCCAGTTGTTCAGAGGTTTACATACACTAAGTTGACTGTGCCTTTAAACAGCTTGGACAATTCCAGAAAATTGTCATGGCTTTAGAAGCTTCTGATAGGCTAATTGACAACATTTGAGTCAATTGGAGGTGTACCTGTGGATGTATTTCAAGGCCTACCTTCAAACTCAGTGCCTCTTTGCTTGACATCATGTGAAAATCAAAAGAAATCAGCCAAGACCTCAGAAACTGTAGACCTCCACAAGTCTGGTCATCCTTGGGAACAATTTCGAAACGCCCGAAGGTACCACGTTCATCTGTACAAACAATAGTATGCAAGTATAAACACCATGGGACCACACAGCCGTCATACCGCTAGAGACGAGCGTACTTTGGTGCGAAAAGTGCAAATCAATCCCAGAGCAACAGCAAAGGACCTTGTGAAGATGCTGGAGGAAACGGGTACAAAAGTATCTATATCCACAGTAAAATGAGTCCTTTATCGACATAACCTGAAAGGCTGCTTAGCAAGGAAGAAGCCACAGCTCCAAAACCGCCATATAAAAGCCAGACTACGGATTGCAACTGCACATGGGGACAAAGATCGTAATTTCTGGAGCAATGGGTCTTCCACATGGACAATGACCCCAAGCATACTTCCAAAGTTGTGGCAAAATGGCTTAAGGACAACCAAGTCCTGGTATTGGAGTGGCCATCACAAAGCCCTGACCTCAATCCCATAGACTATTTGTGGGCAGAACTGAAAAAGCGTATGCGAGCAAGTAGGCCTACAAACCTGACTCAGTTACACCAGCTCTGTCAGGAGGAATGGGCCAGAATTCACCCAACTTATTGTGGGAAGCTTGTGGAAGGCTACCTGAAATGTTTGGCCCAAGTTAAACAACTTAAAGGCAATGCTACCAAATACTAATTGAGTGTATGTCAACTTCTGACCCACTGGGAATGTGATGAAAGAAATAGAATGATTTATTCCAGCTTTTATTATTCTGACATTTCACATTCTTAAAAGTGGTGATCCTAACTGACCTAAGAGGGGATTTTTACTAGAATTAAATGTAAGGAATTGTGGAAAAACTGAGTTTAAATGTATTTGGCTAAGGTGTAAACTTCAGACTTCAACTGTATTACCTTGTAATGGTGCAGTAACACAACCAGGGTTGTTTATGATTGTCAAACAAATCACTTAAGTAGGCTAAACCTGGGCACGTTCGTCAACAAAAAAAAGAATTCCAGTATATAAAACTGCACCCGCCATTTGATGGAGGCAATTAACAAGTGTAATGACATTAGACACACTTATAGCCGAAGTTGAAATTGACGTATCTCTCTGTCCCAGCCAGTCATTTCTGACTGTGTTGACCTCAAACCACACCGAACTGGAGCTATACCACCTGTTACGGATACAGGTATCCTGTGTGTATTTGTTTTCTCTCCTGCCCTAGTCACAGGTGTCACTCATCAGCAGTCATCAATCAGTCCCAATCAGAAGACACACCTGCTCCTTTTCCCTTACCCAATCACATCCCCTTTCCCTTGGTTTAAAACCCCCAGTCAGTTGTCTCTCTCACTCTGGTTGTGTAGCTCTCTTGTTTAGTTGCTGACTTGTATTGGTAGCTCTCTCTTTTTTTTTTAGTAGCTGGCTGGTTTTGTAGCTCTAGCTTGTATTGCTCGCTCTTGTTTTGAGCTTGCTACACACCTCTACCTTTGTTCGGTATTTGGTGAAGCCCAGTTGCTGTTGGTTTGTTTGTGCGTGCTATCGCTCTTGTTTAGTGCCAACATCTCACATTAACCGTGATCCTGTGAGTATGCACTGCTGTGATGTGTTGCGGTTTGTTTGTTGGTGGAAAAGGGGATGACAAGACTCCCTTGGGCATACATTACCCGTAGGAAACCCTGTGTCTAAATACATTAGTTAGAAGTGGGCGGACCACCCACTGTATTTAATTGGTTAGTTGAGTGTTATTTAAACAGGTAGATTAGCTTAGGGGTGTTTGGATATTTATTAGTTCTTTCCTTTGGTCCAGCTCAGCCCCTTTTCCCCACACCCCATTACTGTGTGTTTAGAAATAAACCATTAGTGTTTGACGGTAGATTAAACTTGTCTGTTTTATTTTAGTTCTCACTGTTCCTTTTCACTGTTATAATTTGCATGAGATGTTGCGGGTCTCGATTCCATCCCCCCTAGACTGCGGGGCAAAAGGGATTCGTAACACCACCCATTTAAGTTCATTCGCTAATTTCTCATATGCTAATGATAAATTATGGTGTGTTTTCCATGTTTTACCAGTACGCCATACTGGCACTTTTTTTTTGCCGGTGAATCTGAATGGCACAACCGTAATAAAGACTGTTTGCTGTTTTCAATTCGGATGTCTGGTCTCTTCTTTCCCGGACTCTAACCATTTCCTGCATGCACATTCAAGTATTTAAAAATGGACCTACGTCCAACATTATGCTTAAATGCAGAGACTGCATTCACGGGAAACACGGCACATGTCGGCTCAATCTGAAGTTACCTTAACTTTTATAAGGGTCTTCTGCAATACACGGATTTAATCCACCCTTTAAGAGTTGTCAGACCAGGACCTCTGTGACACTAAACTCTGACTGGTAAAGTGAGGAATCAGACATGAGGCTAGTTTATTTCAGTAGTTTTGGTTTTATTTAGCCAATTAGAGAAGACCTACAGCCCTAGGAGAACAGAACCTGCCCAACCCACGCTCAGTGAATCGTTGTGGAAAGGATCATTCCATCTTTGTGTGTGGTACCCAAACAACCATTTCTAACAAGCAGCAAGAACTACTTTGTTGATCTCAATGTCACTTTGCTGCACATTCCTTAAATATAGTTTAGCAGGATCTTTTTGTTGTTTTACAGCACACTATCGTTCAAAGGAGGAATTTCTGAAGTGCTGATCCTCTTGAAATAAGGTAGGTTTCAGAAAATGCTTGGAAATTAAACAAGTATTGATCAGAGGAAGGACAAAAGCATCAATGCAGTCAAGCTTTTTTGAGAGAAACAGGCATTTCTCTTCTACTCTACTGAGCCATGACAAACTGCACAACCGTTGGTGAGTTAGTTAAAGCTGAGGCACCATTATTTGACAATAAGGAAACTCTTAAACTAGTCACAGACAAGCAGGTGGTCATCATTATTGGGCCATGTTGCAAATTTGGAAGAAACTGTTCCACCCCCCAAAAAAAAGAATAATCTGATTTTAAACACAATGTAACCTTACGCTGATTACCTAAATGTTGCAGCTAGCTAAGTTTCACTTTGCAGCATGACCATCTAGTGAAAACACCAGTAGAATGACAAGTGCTGATGACCTGCGGTCAGGGGCCAAATGATGTCACACATTAGATGACAGAGAACTGGATGCCATGTTTGTTGAGACGCTCCACCAGCTTAGTTTTGGCAAAGGTTGCTCCTGGGGTGTACACACCCCCCCTAAAGAGAGAGAGGAGGGTGAGAGAACATGCATCAGGTGTAATACAATAGCTGCACAAACACTACCCTGTGTGTGAACTCACTTCTTGGGGAGGGCTGTGGGCTCGTTCAGGATGGTGATAGCTGCCTGTACCATGGCGATGGGCGTGGCCACGTAGCCCGCCTCTGAAACAGGGAGAGAAGCATTGCGTTAACCCCAGCAGCGGCAGATAACATGAAGGAGGGGTTGGACGAGTGTGTTCAAGTACCAGGTCCTTGGACTAGTGTGCGGATCTTAGCGTTGGGTCGTCCCTGGCTGGGGTCCTGTCCCTCAGTGTAGCCTTCTCCGTAGAACGCAAACTTGAAGGATGAACCCTCCATCTGAGTGACACAGAAACATCAATCACTGACTAGAAGGACCAACCCTCCATCTGAGTGACACAAAATGTACCAATCACTGGCAATTTTGCAAACGAGATATTCATAAAACTGTACCTGCTTTCTTGTTGGTCCATCCTTGGAGAAGAAACCAAAGGAGAAAAACTCTGGATACTAAAGACAGAGAAGAGGGAAATAAAGAGGTAGAGAGAGAGCTTTGAGGTTTTCCCTTTATATGTGTGTGTGTGTGTGTGTGTGTGTGTGTGTGTGTGTATATATAGATATATAAATACAACAATATGTCAATGTGTCCTTGTTCACCTTAATCAGCAGGTCTCGTCCAAAGCCGAATTTGACCAGGAACCAGAACATCATCCCAGCGAATAGCATCTTGACAATGTTGGCCACACCTCCTACTCCTGCATACGCACCATACTGCACCTGGGGTCACACAAAGGCCAAACAGGGGTCACAGAGGTCCATTTCACAACTGGGTTTGGACATTCGAGCCACATCACACTAAATTTGCGGATTGCCCAGAGAGAGAGTGAGCGAGAAAGGGGGGCTGAAGCTCATTAGCTAGAATTTGAATTGCAAGGGGGCTGGCCCACAAGAGGAAATGTAGGGAAAATTGCAGGGCATAGCTTCAAGAAAAGTCGCTTTCAAACCTAGGGAATTCATGGCTAATTGAGGTAAAACAGTCATTCTGCTCAGAGATTATCCTCTTAAATGTAACTACATGTAATCATTTGAGACAATAACTAGTAATGCTGCATACTCCATGAAAGGCTAAAATCTCACCTTTCAGGTAAAAACAGTTATAAATTGCTGAGGTGTAGTCACTTGAACATAAGTACACAGTACAAATATTTTACTGTATATGACGTATTTCCTATTGAACAAAAATGTAGGAATAAGGCTTGAAATTACATTTGCCTCCTAAATATAGTATTATCAAATTATAAAAGCACTAACTATAAGATTTAACCTTACTTATAACTGTAAAATACATACTTGTATGTTTAGTGTGAGAAAATGTGCGTATATTAGAAAGATTTCTCGATCAAAACATCTGCCCCCATCGCTATGAACGTCACAGACCTGCAGCTCGGCTTCCTGAACTCGTTAGGAACTCGCCTTTCATCTCATAATAATCTTGTCCATCTATGACAAACAGAAAGTGTTTGTTCAAAATCTATAGATTATTTTAGATGAATGGCTGCAAATCTCAATGTGCTATAGTGATGAAACCACTCTCCCCTACTGTGCTACGATGTTAAGGATTGCAGGCATGTGCTTTGTCAGTGGCTGTGACGTAGGGCTCAGCAAGGAGTTGATGGACAGTCGGAAAAGGGAATGAAATCGTAGGAGGGACCTCCCAGCTTCAAGTGGTTTCAGATTTAACATCCTACGTCACACAGGTGCAAAAAATATACTACTTTGTCCGTGGGAACCAGGGCTATCGCTCAGTCGTAACCGGTTATAGTAGTAGTAACTACACATTGACACAGAGCCCAGAGCGGGAGGTTTAAAGATTACTTTCTAATTCGCCAAAGTACCAGAGCATGTCTTTCTTTGACTTGAATGCCGTTGTAAACAACTGCCAACTTTCCGGGACATAGACATGTCTTATATGGGCCTTAAATTATTGTTACTCTAACTGCACTGTCCAATTTACAGTAGCTATTACAGAAAAAATACAATTGCTATTGTTTGAGGATAGTGCAAAACAAAACATTTTTATTACGGCAACTGGTTTGATACATTCAACTCTGAAGGTAAATAATGTACTTAGATTCAGTAATCTTGCTCTAACTTGTCATCCTGAGGGTCCCAGAGATAAAATGAAGTGTAGTTTTGTTTGAAAAATATATATTTTTATATTCAAATGTAGGAACTGGGTTCTACAGTTTGACCCCACTGCTGTCTCTGGCTCCACACCCACCCCGCCCGGCCATCTAGATGTGTGAAGGTTAGTGTATTTTCTGTAGGGATGCTAATTATCCATCATGTATGACAATCCTGGGAGTGTGCAAACTTACAAAAATAATACGGTAATAAAAAATGTATGTTTTCTATAGTTATGTACTTGAAGATGTATCAATTGACCAATTCGGCACAATTATTCATTTCACATTTCCACAAACTTCAAAGTGTTTCCTTTCAAATGGTATCAAGAATATGCATATCCTTGCTTCAGGGCCTGAGCTACAGGCAGTTAGATTTGGGTATGCCATTTTAGGCCGAAATCTAAAAAAAGGGTCCGATCCTTAAGACGTTTTAACATAAATAATGCTTACATCAACAAAATGTACTCCATTATCCCTTGTAATGAAGTTTGGAGCCAACATTACTACATTAAATACATTCAAGACATCACCCCATGCCCTAGCTGTGATGCACACACAGACACCCAAGATTTATTAGGACATATTCCATTTCTCACGTTTAGACAGAGCCACATCCCACTAAAATTACAGATCCCATTACACTGTGCTCATGACAACACACACTGCTCTCTGTGTGTGTGTGTGTGTGTGTGTGTGTGTGTGTGTGTGTGTGTGTGTGAGAGAGAGACCTACAGGTGTTTCCTGGTGTTCCTCCAGTAGAAAGCGCTGAGATCTCTTGACCACCGAGGGGTCGGCTCCCATGAACGGAACTGCATACTGCTGAACCTCATTGCTGTAGAACAGGGCACTCCTACACACACAATGTAAAGTTATTTCAATATCAAATAAACCCACATGGAAGTGCAAACACAGCTCCCTGTACCTGCGTTTGATCTTTGAGCCCACCACAGGGAGAGGTTTGTGTCCAAACTTCTTCCTGAGGCTCCGCAGCTTCCCGCTGTCAGCAAAACCATAGATGGCCGACTTCCATGTCCCGTCATTGATAGAACCCCCCTGAGTCAGAGACAGAGAGAGAACTGAGTACCAACAATCCTTTAAAAACAGATTCTTACAAGGATGAGGCAGGGATTACAATGATTTACTCTTTACAGGACAAAGAAGAGGCTAGGACAGTGTGCGGGTTTATGGGTAATGGACTCTTACCTCAGGTCCTGTGCTGGCTGTCAGGAAGCTCTCTAGAGCTGTGAGTGTCCCTGTGATGAGAGAAAAACACAACTGACACACAAACACCCAATGGAGAGCACACACATACATAAACAGCTGAAGTAAACTAACCTCAGGGAGATGTATAGATTGCAAAATAGTTGGGAATAGATTTGCAATGTACCGATTCCATGGCACATGGTTTATGAACTGATACGCAAAACTTTCAAAACTTTAAAATATAATTTAAAATATTGCAAAATTCTTGCAACCAATAGAATGTCATATATACGGGGGACAGAATCATTCAATCATTTGTTTTGGTACTGTCCATATGTAGCTTGTTTTTGGTCGCAGGTCCAGGGATGGCTGAAAAATGGGAAAACCTGAAAACCTGGAGCTAAATTGACAAATAGCAATACTGGGTGATTTGAAAAGTCATAGTCAATCGATCAGTAATATAATACTTTTTGCTGAAAATTGTATCTGTAGAAACTATGAGAATAGCAAGGTTCAGAACTTTTGTGAAACATCATAGCACAGTTGAAAATAATGGCAAATAGAAATAAAAAATGGATGGTCTTCAGAGATAGATGGGAGGGGTTGAGTGGAGCCGAAGGGTGGGACTAATAACAAGATAACTAATGTAAAATATACTGTGTCCGTAAAGTGTATATAAACTCAGCAAAAAAATAAACATCCTCTCACTGTCAACTGCGTTTATTTTCAGCAAACTTAACATGTGTAAATATTTGTATGAACATAAGATTCAACTACTAAGACATAAACTGAACAAGTTCCAAAGTCATGTGACTAACAGAAATGTAATAATGTGTCCCTCAACAAAGGGGTCAAAATCAAGATACAGTCAGTATCTGGTGTGGCCACCAGCTGCATTAAGTACTGCAGTGCATCTCCTCCTCATGGACTGCATCAGATTTGCCAGTTCTTGCCGTGAGATGTTATCCCACTCTTCCACCAAGGCACCTGCAAGTTCCCAGACATTTCTGGGGGGAATGGCCCTAGCCCTCACCCTCCGATCCAACAGGTGCTCAATGGGATGGAGATCCGGGCTCTTCGCTGGCCATGGCGATTCATGTCAGGATGAGCCTGCAGGAAGGGTACCACATGAGGGAGGAGGACGTCTTCCCTGTAACGCACAGCGTTGAGATGGCCTGCAATGACAACAAGCTCAGTCCGATGATGCTGTGACACACCGCCCCAGACCATGACGGACCCTCCACCTCCAAATCGATCCCGCTCCAGAGTACAGGCCTCGGTGTAACGCTCATTCCTTCGACGATAAACGCGAATCCGACCATCACCCCTGGTGAGACAAAACCACGAGAGTCCAGCCTCTCTCAGCCTATTGCAGACAGTCTGAGCACTGATGGAGGAATTGTGCGTTCCTGGTGTAACTTGGGCAGTTGTTGTTACCATCCTGTACCTGTCCCGCAGGGGTGATGTTCGGATTTACCGATCCTGTGCAGGTGTTTCTACACATGGTCTGCCACTGCGAGGACGATCAGCTGTTCGTCCCGTCTCCCTGTAGCGCTGTCTTAGGCGTCTCACAGTACTGATATTGCAATTTATTGCCCTGGCCACATCTGCAGTGCTCATGCCTCCTTGCAGCATGCCTAAGGAACATTCATGCAGATGAGCAGGGACCCTGGGCATCTTT
The DNA here is from genome assembly GCA_030435695.1 of Brachymystax lenok tsinlingensis. Taxonomy (NCBI): domain Eukaryota; kingdom Metazoa; phylum Chordata; class Actinopteri; order Salmoniformes; family Salmonidae; genus Brachymystax; species Brachymystax lenok. Next base: position 11,363,049 of record CM059786.1, on the reverse strand, counting down.
CCTTTGGTGTTTTTCAGAGTCAGTAGAAAGGCCTCTATAGTGTCCTAAGTTTTATAACTGTGACCATAATTTTCTACCGCCTGTAAGCTGTTAGTGTCTTAACGACCCTTCCACAGGTGCATGTTCATTGAACAAGCATGGGAAACAGTGTTTTAAACTCTTTACAATGAAGATCTGTGAAGTTATTTGAATTTTTATGAATTATCTTTGAAAGACAGGGTCCTGAAAAAGGGACTTTTCTTTTTTTGCTGAGTTTAGATTCAGAACTTGTTAAAACAGCACAGTTAAAAATATATGGAAAATAGAAATCAAACTGGATGGTCTTCAGAGATAGATAGGAGGGGCTGAGGGTAGCTGAAGGATGAGATTAAAAACAAACAAAATAACTATTGTAAACTACACTGTGTCTGTAAAATGTATATAGTATGTATAACCTAGAAGTAGAAGCCTAAGCGTTGTTGTCCATTAATTTACTCCAGTTAGGGGAAGGGTGGTAGGGTTAGGGGAAAATATATTTTAAAAAGAGATTGGCGTTCTCTCAACCAGTTTCAAGAGGAATGCTTTTCCAACAGTCTTGAAGGCGTTCCCACATATGCTGAGCACTTGTTGGCTGTTTTTCCTTCACTCTGTGGTCCAACTCATCCCAAAACATCTCAGTTGGGTTGAGGTCAGGTGATTGCGGGAGGCCAGGTCATCTGATGCAGCACTCCACTCTCCTTGGTCAAATAGCCCTTACACAGCCTGGAGGTGTGCTTAGGGTCATTATCCTTCTGAAAATTGAATGATAGTGGGACTAAGCGCAAACCAGATGGGATGGCATATCGCTGCAGAATGCTGTGGTAGCCATGCTGGTTAAGTGTGCCTTGAATTCTAAATAAATCACAGACAGTGTCACCAGCAATGCACCCCCACACCACCTCCTCCATGCTTCACAGTGGGAACCACACATGCGGAGATCATCCGTTCACTTACTCCTCTGCGTCTCACAAAGACACGGCGGTTGGAACCAAAAATCTAACATTTGGATGGATTTCCACCGGTCTAATATCCATTACTCGTGTGTCTTGGCCCAAGCAATACTCTTCTCATTATTGGTGTCCTTTAGTAGTGGTTTCTTTGCAGCAATTCGACCACGAAGGCCTGATTCACACAGTCTACTCTGAGTAGTTGATGTTGAGATGTGTCTGTTACTTGAACTCTGAAGCATTTATTTGGGCTGCAATTTCTGAGGCTCGTAACTCTAATGAACTTATCCTCTGCAGCAGAGGTAACTCTGGGTCTATTTGAGCTGTTCTTGCCATAATATGGACTTGGTATTTTACCAAATAGGGCTATCTTCTGCATAACACCCCTACCTTGTCACCACACAGCTGATTGGCTCAAACGCATTAAGAAGGAAAGAAATTCCACAAATTATATTTTAGCAAGGCACACCTGTTAATTGAAATGCCTTCCAGGTGACTACCTCATGGTGCTGGTTGAGAGAATGCTAAGAGTGTGCAAAGCTGTCATCAAAGCAAAGGGTGGCTACTTTGAAGAATCTCAAATATATTTTGATTTGTTTAACACTTTTGTGGTTCCTACATGATTCCATGTGTTATTTCATAGTTTTGATGTCTTCACTACTATTCTACAATGTAGGCAAAAGTAAAAATAAAAGAAAAACCCTGGAATTATTAAGTGTGTCCAAACCTTTGACTGGTACTGTATACAAAAAAAATATATGGAGGATTGGAAATTATGCATATAATTACATTGATGGAAGCTACCATCTATCTGCAATATTAAAGCTGATCTACCCCCTAAAATATTTTGATAAAAACACTCAGGGAGAGCACACATACACACCTTTGAACTGGTCCCTGGTGTAGAGGACTCCCATGTCTGCAGGTATGGAGTCGAAGCCACAAGCCCCCACAATGTACACTCCTTTATCAGCTGCCTGACTGTCGTAGTTCAACTGCATACTCTCTAGGAACTACACACACACACACACACACACACACACACACACACACACACACACACACACACACACACACACACACACACACACACACCAGTAATAGGGGACAGCATGGCATCCAGCAGGCCTCCCATTTCACCTAGTGGTGTGTGTGTGAGATATTGCTTCCAACTATCAAGTCCTGACAGTTCTACAGGAGTGATGGTGTATGGATCAGGGTTGATTAGGGATTGAAGCCTTGTGAGTGTGTTGTTATGTTGTCCACTTACCTGGGGTTCTCCACAGATGTCAATGCAGTGTGCACCGTTCTCCACGCATGCCTTTACCACAGGCTCGCCCCAGAACCTGTACTACACACACACACGAATATGAACAAACATAAACAAAATCCCTTTACTAAGGTGCTTGTGTCACTACAGTATACATTTCTACTCCAATATAATTTATTTATACATTTTGTATGAAGGCCTTTAGAAGTCATTATGATTTCATGTCATGTTCAATGTCTGGTCCCTGCTGGACCATGCCACTGTGTGTTACACTCACAGCTATCGCTTTTCTCTGGACTGGCTAATCTAGTGTGAACCGAATACAGTTCTCCATTCGGCTTTCCTTTCAAACTTCCCCTTGGGAGGCGCACCTAGCGCTGTGGCGGTCATGAAATTTTGTCAGCCAGTTATCGTCATGAAAGAGACTGCTGGTCATAGGGTAACCGTTAATTAAGATGAACAAGTTTAACATCTCTTGGCCGCCATTGCATACAACCCACTGATGCACGCCTTTGGATTTTTACACTGAACAAAAATATGAATGCAACATGTAAAGTCCTGAAATAAAATATCCCAGAAATGTTCCAAACACACAAAAAGCTTTTTCCTCTCAAATTTTGTGCACAAATTTGTTTACATCCATGTTAGTGAGTATTTTATCCTTTGTCAAGATAATACATCCACCCGACAGGTGTGGCATATCAAGAAGCTGATTAAACAGCATGATCATTACACAGCACCTTGTGCAGGGACAATAAAAGGCCACTCGAAAATGTGCCGTTTTGTCACGCAACATAATGCCACAGATGTCTCAAGTTTTGAGAGAGCGTGCAATTGGCATGCTGACTGCAGGAATGTCCACCAAAGCTGTTGCCAGAGAATGTAATGTTCATTTATCTACCATAAGCCGCCTCCAGCATCGTTTTAGAGAATTTGGCAGTACGTCCAACCGGCCTCACAACCTCAGACCATGTGTAACCACGCCAGCCCAGGTCCTCCAAATTCGATTTCACCTGCGGGATCATTTTAGGAGGGGGGTGCTGAGGATTATTTCTGTCTGTATTGATGCCCTTTTGTTGAGAAAAACGAATTCTGATTGTCTGGCCTGACTCTACAGTGGGTTGGCATTGCTCCCAAGTGGGTGGGCCTATGCCCTACCAGGCCCACCCATGGCTGCACCATAGATTAGGGCCTAATTTATTTATTTAAAATTGACTGATTTCCTTATATGAACTGTAACTCAGCAAAATCATGAAGAAACATGAAGACGTGTCATCCATACGCACTCCAATAGCGAATTGGAGTCAGTATTTCAATGATGACGGGTAGGCTGCTTCGGTTTTATAACGGAGCTGTGCTTAATATGAGCAGCTGATAAATAAATATAACACTTATTTCACTTCAGGCATCAACCACTGTTTGAAGAGCATGCTCTCGCTGGGCAACAGGTAATATTCCGCCCAAACTCTAAACCATGGGCTCGCCAACCCCGTTTCTGAAGCTACCCAGTGCTTAACTTAAGAAACCAAATGAAATCTGTTTGGGAAAATCGATAGTAACAGGTTTTCACTTAAATGTTGACAGCCCCTCTGCACGCTCGATAAATTAAGGAGAGAGAGGAGGAGCTGGATATGCATGCTGGATCATATATTTTTTTTATAGCTGAAAAAGTAGTGTCACCCAATTAATTATGAAAATGTAAAATTATTAAATACAAATTCACTGTAGGCTAAATGTAAGCAGCCCTGCACAATCAATGAACTAACTGCATCGCCTAGGGCTATACGTTATCTCCCATACTCGTGGATATACATTTTGGAGCAATAGCATAAGGTAACCTGTCCATCCAGTATGCATAATAACAGTCCACACTCAAAGGCCATTACTTTAATTTTGGAGTATAGGCTAGACCAATTATGTACCAAAGACTTTTAAATCAGTTTTGTTTTATGTTTTTCTGCCGTGCCTAATATGTGTTAGGCTTTGAAACAACACCCACAACCATGTTTTACACTGTTTCAACCTGCTGTGCTGTTGAAATTCTTTCTTCAAATGATCAAATCCTCTCAGATCTGTGCATAGGGTCCAGGGGTCCATTTGGGATTGGGACCTGTCTGTTCTGAACAATACATTTCTATATGAACTTTGTGTAACGTTGCACCTTCCTGAACACGCCACCAGATGTGTTTGAAGAAGGTAGGGAGTAGACAGAGAGGCTGAGGTGATGATCAGACATAACAGTGCCACCTACTGGTGGAGATGGGAATAGACACGGTTTTCACTTCATCTAGAGTTCTGTAGTGAGGCTGTGTGTATCACAATGACAGGGATTATACCACACCCAGTCACGTGCATTACCACCACCAGTAAATGGTGGTAATGAACCATCACGTTGGAAGCCAACTGCCGATAAACCCCACAGAAGAAGAGGTGGGGGCGACAATGGTAGATATCTATATCTAGTACACACAAGTAGTGTCCTTCGTTGTAATGACTGTGTGTGTGTGTACAAGGTGCACTGGTGATAGCCACCATCATCATTGCAGGTGTTTCACAAGCTGTGAAGTTATGGCCTTACTGCTATCAGGCCACTATCTGCAGCCCCATGGCACAACAGGAGAGCAGAGTGGTGATCAGGTCTGATATCAAGACAGTCTTACATAAGAACACAACGGTAGAGGAGAGCAGAGTGGTGATCAGGTCTGATATCACTTATGACAGACTCATTGTGTCTCTGCAGTACTTTACACAGTGTGTATGTCTACAGTATTTACCAGATGTCTGTGGGTGTGTTTGACTGCTGTAGTGTATTGCATCTCCACAGTCAGCTCTGCTACCTGACCCAAGCCTGACGTTTTTTCATCAAATACTAACATACTGGTAGGGCTCGGGTATCATTAAATTGATCACTAACATTTTGAAGCCGAGCCATTTGCTCGTGCTCTGCTGCTGCACAGTGGGGCGGAAGGTGGCCTAATGTTTAGAGCTTTGGGCCAGTAACCAAAAGGTTGTTGGATCGAATCCCCGAGCTGACAACGTAAAAATCTGTCGTTCTGCCCCTGAAGTCATTGTAAATAAGAATTTGTTCTTACGGACTTGTCTAGTTAAATAAGGGTCAAATAAAATAAATAAAAACAGTCATATCTGCTTCAACCTCGTCAAATATAAGACAGGAGAGATTATTTAACAGAAAATAAAAATGTTCCTTGAGTTTTGTCTGAGTTTAGTGACCGAAAACTATTTAACAGTTTACTGCTCTAGGGTTGGGCAGTATCCAGATTTCCATATCGTCATACCGTCCTTCTCTCCACCCGGGATTTACGGTATTAATGGCTTAGTACAAGGGGGAGCCAAAAAGCCCAATGGGCTTTTTTTTGTGCATCTATTACCAGAACGCTAACGAATGTGAACTAGAGAAATTGAGCAAATGAACAAAGTTTGTCTGAAGGAAGAACAGTACTGGCTCTGGAGCAGCATGTGTACATGCTGTGTCTGTGTGGAGATGGAGTCGCTAGGGCAACGGGCCTGCCTGCTCTGCTCAGAAAAGAAGGGGGAGGAGCAGACAGGCGAAGAATGAAGAGGAGAAAAAAAACGCAAGGAAATCAAAAGATAACAGCTGTACAGATAACTCATTCAAAGGCTTGGACTTCTCAAACACGGCAGAAAGCTAACACAATATGATGCGCCGTCACCTTATTAATTCAGCCACTTAATAAGATTAACTACTATAGTTTTTTTTTTTTTTTACTCAAAAGAAATATCTTGCTGCGTTTTGTAAAAGCAGATCTAAAATGTTTCTTGTTGTAATGTCTGCTCTTCATCAGACTGATTGTGTGCTTCAGTTGCACTTCTCCACTCAGATGAGAATTCATGAACGGGCATTCTAAACTCAGAAAAAAAAGAAAAGTCCCTTTTTCAGGACCCTGTCTTTCAAAGATAATTCGTAAAAATCCAAATAACTTCACAGATCTTCATTGTAAAGGGTTTAAAACACTGTTGCCCCATGCTTGTTCAATGAACCATAAACAATTAATGAACATGCACCGGTGGAACGGTCGTTAAGACACTAACAGCTTACAGACTGTAGGCAATTAAGGTCACAGTTATGAAAACTTAAGACACTAAAGAGGCCTTTCTACCGACTCTGAAAAACGTCAAAAGAAAGATGGTCCCTGCTCATCTGCGTGAACGTGCCTTAGGCATGCTGCAAGGAGGCATGAGGACTGCAGATGTGGCCAGGACAATAAACTGCAATGTCCGTACTGTGAGACGCCTAAGACAGCGCTACTGGGAGACAGGACAGACAGCTGATCGTCCTCGCAGTGGCAGACCACGTGTAGCAACACCTGCACAGGATCAGTACATCCGAACATCACACCTGCGGGACAGGTACAGGATGGCAACAACAACTGCCAGAGTTACACCAAAGACGAACAATTCCTCCATCAGTGCTCAGACTCTCAGCCTATTGCGGACAGAGGCTGGACTATGGGCTTGTAGGCTTTTTGTAATGCAGGTCCTCACCAGACATCACCGGCAACAACGTTGCCTATGGGCACAAACCCACCGTCGCTGGACCAGACAGGACTGTCAAAAAGTGCTCTTCACTGACGAGTCGCGGTTTTGTCTCACCAGGGGTGATGGTTGGATTTGCATTTATTGTCGAAGGAATGAGCGTTACACCGAGGCCTGTACTCTGGAGCGGGATCGATTTGGAGGTGGAGGGTCCGTCATGGTCTGGGGCGGTGTGTCACAGCATCATCGGACTGAGCTTGTTGTCATTGCAGGCAATCTCAACGCTGTGCATTACAGGGAAGACGTCCTCCTCCCTCATGTGGTACCCTTCCTGCAGGCTCATCCTGACATGACCCTCCAGCATGACAATGCCACCAGCCATACTGCTCGTTCTGTGCTTGATTTCCTGCAAGACAGGAATCTCAGTGTTCTGCCATGGCCAGCGAAGACCCCGGATCTCAATCCCATTGAGCACGTCTGGGACCTGTTGGATCGGAGGGTGAGGGCTAGGGCCATTCCTCCCAGAAATGTCCGGGAACTTGCATGTGCCTTGGTGGAAGAGTGGGTTAACATCTCATAGCAAGAACTGGCAAATCGGGTGCAGTCCATGAGGAGGAGATGCACTGCAGTAGTTAATGCAGCTGGTGGCCACACCAGATACTGACTGTTACTTTTGATTTTGACCCCCCCCCTTTGTTCAGCGACACATTATTCTATTATTCAATTTTCTCATTGGAAGCAAGTCTAAGAAACAGTAGGTCTGTTCAATGTGCGCCATTTCTATGCTGCCCGTTCTTAAGTTTAGTTTTGGGTCTTTTACGTTTGGTTTTGTACACCAGCTTAAAATACAATATTTGGATTATGGGAAATATATTTTACAGCTGTTTAGATGGTAGAATGATTCTCTACACAATGACTGCTTGTTTTGTCACAAACTGAAACTAGGCGAACTATTAGAATTTTAGCAACCAGGAAATGGTTGAGCGGTTTCTGCATATTGCATCTTTAAGCAAAACAATAGGAAATGTAGCTGCCTACATCGTTTCTATGATAAGCATTAGAAATATGATGGCCATGCATCGTTTTTGCAAAAAAGACCTTGCTTTTTAAATGTAAGCTAATTGACCTGTGTGGCTGCCAGCTAAATAGCTTTGTACTTTTTTGTCATCTGATGAAAATGAAGCTATTTTCTGCAGAATGTGTTTTCTGGGAAGGAAAACGTTATCGGCTTTGTCTCCTATTGCGCAAGTTGACTCTAGGTATTTACTTAAAAAGCAGCTATTGAGCAGGGCAGTCAAGAGGAGCTGTTGCTATGGATACGTGTGCTAACTAGCTAGCGCCATGAGCATAGTGCATGCAGAGCGAGATGCCTGTAGCAGGGAGCGAGTGACTGACAGAGAGGAGCAGCTAATGGATTTACTAAAGAAGGAAGTTATTTCTGACTTCAGGCAAGGCTTTAAATTGGGAAGAAGCAATCGGGCCTAGGTAGGGAAGGGCCTGACTGTCACAGGCATGGGTAGGGCTCGGGTTTAAAATGCATGCCTGTGAAGGGCTAAAGAGTTAGTACTTACTGGCCCCACACAGTTGAGAACAATGACAGACTGTTTGCACATGGCAGCCAGAGTCAGGCTCTTCCACATCAGCCACGATGACCTCCACCGCAGACTGGCTAATCTAGTGTGACCCGAACACAGTTTGTTTTGGATTTCCTTTCACACCTACCCTGAAACTCTGGTGCCCCTCTGGGGAGGCATGCCATATGTTGAAAACCACAGGTATACGGAATATGGTGAAACTTTCACCTAGTCTATCAGAGGGAAAGGTGGAGCTATTACCATATTGATTGCCCTGTGAAATCCTCTCAGATCTGTGCATAGGGTCCAGGGTTCCATTTGGGATTGGGACCTGTCTGTTCTGAACAATACATTTCTATATAAACGTTGTATAACATTGCACCCTCCTTATTTTATTTATTTATAAACAACACAAAACATACACATACAAACATCACACCTGCCCAAGCCCACTAGCCCGCACCCCCATCGCCTTATATCCCTTTCTGTCACATGGCCTCAAACTGCATGATTTTGTTTCTCTCCTTTGCTCACGTACTTAAACATTTTTAGATAATAAAGCATTTGACCTTTCCATTGTCAGAAAAACTGAGGATTGGCTGATTTCCAGTTTGAGTATACATTTTTTCAAAGATAATTTATGAGAAGAGTAATGTCCAACCCATTGGATATCTCACTGCGCTCTCATATGTCATGTCTTGAAATAGACGAATTAAAAGTATATTTACATTACAATATCCCTAACCCTTTATACTTCTATTATTAAGCTATGACTCCAGTACATAGATGGGAGGCATAGGTGGGAGGCAAGTAAATGGTGGTAATGCACCATCACGTTGGATGCCAACTGCCGATAAACCCCACAGAAGAAGAGGCGGGGGCGACAATTGTAGATATCTATATCTAGTACACACAAGTAGAGTGTCCTTCGTTGTAATGACTGTGTGTGTGTGTACACACACAAGGTGCACTGGTGATAGCCACCATCATCATTGCAGGTGTTTCACAAGCAGTGAGGTTATGGCCTTACTGCTATCAGGCCACTATCTGCAGCCCCATGGCACAACAGGAGAGCAGAGTGGTGATCAGGTCTGATATCAAGACAGTCTTACATAAGAACACAACGGTAGAGGCAGCACTGAAATACCGCTTACTTATGACAGACTCATTGTGCCTCTGCAGTACTTACAGTGTTTTTGTGTGTGTGTGTGTGTGTCTACAGTATTTAAAATATGTTTGTGTTGCATCTCCACAATAAGTACTTACTGGCCCCACACAGTTGAGAACAATGACAGCCTGTTTGCACATGGCAGCCAGAGAGTCAGGCTCTCCCACATCAGCCACGATGACCTCCACTGCAGTCCTCAGCTCCGGCTTACCTAATACACATAGCAGAGGACTCAGTCATTTCACCTTTATATTATAAACATCTACTTACCAATAAACACAATGATGTATGGTGTAACTACATCACTGAGGACTTGTCACACCACTGGGCGCAACAGAGTCTCTACTTCTTAAGGCGGCTGAAGAAATTCAGCATTGCCACCCCTGGTCCTCTCCAAATACTACCGCTGCACCATCGACAGCGTCCTGACTGGTTGCGTCATGGCCTGGTACGGGAATTGCTCCGTTCACGACCGTAAGGCCCTCCAGCAGGTGGTGAAGATGGCCCAGTACATCCCTGGGACCGTGCTCCCACCCATCCAGGACATCTACTTGAAACGGTGCCTGAGGAAGGCCTGCAGCATCATCAAGGACCCCACACACCCCAGCCACAAGCTGTTCACTCCCTATCGTCGGGCAGACGGTATCGGAGCATGAGGTCTGACACCAACAAGCTCAGAGACAGTTTCTATCTACAAGTCATCAGACTGCTGAACACTTTCACTGGACTGAACACCTGCACTGACTCTCCACACCTTAGCACACAAGCACTCACTCACACATACATACATACAATCATATACACACACAAATACACAACCGCTGCTACCAGACTCTTCTTATGAGTGATTGCTAAATACTTACCCAAAACATTGGACTATAAATTGTGCCTTCCGGTATTATACTTATGTTGAAATGTTTATGCTATTCTACTGAGCCATTTACTTTATGTTCCTATTTTTATCTTCTATTATTTCTTACTGTTGCTGCATTGTCAGTAAGGAACCTGCCAGTCAGAATTTAGTTGGACGGTGTATACCATGTGTATCCTGTACATACGACTAATGCAACTTTAAACTTGAACTAACTATGATATGATGATACATGAACAACCTGGTTTAAAAAGCTCAGTGACCAAAAAGTTTGTCAGACCCCTGAACTGAATTCTGTATGTGTAGCCGGTGTGTGTGTTCTGTGTGCACCTAGCCTATCCTTTAGCTTGGGGAAAACAGACATTGCTATCCGTTTTCCCCAAGCCCCTGTGTCACTGTTGCCTTCAAATGTAGACCAGATGAAGATCAAAGTACTAAACGTTGCTATATGTGTATTCTGGTTCAAAGTTCATTTGAGAAGCATCAACAATACACCGTTTGTTCTCTTTTCTGTGCTGCTTTGTAGGGCCCGGGACGATGCATATACAGTGGGGCAAAAAAGTATTTAGTCAGCCACCAATTGTGCAAGTTCTCCAACTTAAAAAGATGAGAGAGGCCTGTAATTTTCATCATAGGTACACTTCAACTATGACAGACGAAATGAGAAAAAGAAATCCAGAAAATCACATTGTAGGATTTTTAATTTATTTATTTGCAAATTATGGTGGAAAATAAGTATTTGGTCAATAACAAAAGTTTATCTCAATACTTTGTTATATACCCTTTATTGGCAATGACAGAGGTCAAACGTTTTCTGTAAGTCTTCACAAGGTTTTCACACACTGTTGCTGGTATTTTGGCCCATTCCTCCATGCAGATCTCCTCTAGAGCAGTGATGTTTGGGGCTGTCGCTGGGCAACATGGACTTTCAACTCCCTCCAAAGATTTTCTATGGGGTTGAGATCTGGAGACTGGCTAGGCCACTCCAGGACCTTGAAATGCTTCTTCTGAAGCCACTCCTTCGTTCGGCGGTGTGTTTGGGATCATTGTCATGCTGAAAGACCCAGCCACGTTTCATCTTCAATGCCCTTGCTGATGGAAGGAGGTTTTCACTCAAAATCTCACGATACATGGCCCCATTCATTCTTTCCTTTACACGGATCAGTCGTCCTGGTCCCTTTGCAGAAAAACAGCCCCAAAGCATGATGTTTCCACCCCATGCTTCACAGTAGGTATGGTGTTCTTTGGATGCAACTCAGCATTCTTTGTCCTCCAAACACGACGAGTTGAGTTTTTACCAAAAAGTTCTATTTTTGTTTCATCTGACCATATGACATTCTCCCAATCCTCATCTGGATCATCCAAATGCTCTCTAGCAAACTTCAGACGGGCCTGAACATGTTCTGGCTTAAGCAGGGGGACACGTCTGGCACTGCAGGATTTGAGTCCCTGGCGGCGTAGTGTGTTACTGATGGTAGGCTTTGTTACTTTGGTCCCAGCTCTCTGCAGGTCATTCACTAGGTCCCCCGTGTGGTTCTGGGATTTTTGCTCACCGTTCTTGTGATCATTTTGACCCCACGGGTGAGATCTTGCGTGGAGCCCCAGATCGAGGACGATTATCAGTGGTCTTGTATGTCTTCCATTTCCTAATAATTGCTCCCACAGTTGATTTCTTCAAACCAAGCTGCTTACCTATTGCAGATTCAGTCTTCCCAACCTGGTGCAGGTCTACAATTTGGTTTCTGGTGTCCTTTGACAGCTCTTTGGTCTTGGCCATAGTGGAGTTTGGAGTGTGACTGTTTGAGGTTGTGGACAGGTGTCTTTTATACTGATAACAAGTTCAAACAGGTGCCATTAATACAGGTAACGAGTGGAGGACAGGGGAGCCTCTTAAAGAAGAAGTTACAGGTCTGTGAGAGCCAGAAATCTTGCTTGTTTGTATGTGACCAAATACTTATTTTCCACCATAATTTGCAAATAAATTCATTAAAAATCCTACAATGTGATTTTCTGGATTTTTTTTCCTCATTTTGTCTGTCATAGTTGAAGTGTACCTATGATGAAAATTACAGGCCTCTCTCATCTTTTTAAGTGAGAGAACTTGCACAATTGGTGGCTGACTAAATACTTTTTTGCCCCACTGTATCGCAATCGTTTTTCCATGGCAGAAATGAAAACACGAAGCAGACCAAACTCTTTTGTCCTTTAAAAACCTGTGGTATGTCAAATATTGTGTTACAAGATAATGTTGGTTTCCAACGTTCCTAAAGAAGGTATATTCGCTTTATGTCTTGTTTCATTGCCACGACACCAATGAGTATCGCGATACTGGTATCGTCCCGGCCCTACAGCGCTTTGCATCAGCCCCCTGAATAAGTTATCATGTTATAATGTACATGGTACAGTAGCCCCAGTAGCTCATTACCAAACATGGACTGTTGTAAGTTAGGCACACCTTGAACTCTGTGTCATAGCCATAACAGATAGGAAAATACTGCCCTATTGAAATCTCAATGATGGAGGCAAAACATGGGGCATAGAAGGATGAATGGCTATCAAATAAGTCATATTGTACACACATAACAAAGTAGACTACGTGTCTGATGCATATTCCAAACAAGCTCTCTAATGTAGCTGCAAATGTATTATATATTTAGAAAATATAGCCTAACCCATGACAATTGTGTCTGAAATGTCAACCTGGCCATGTGATTCGGGGCATGTAGACTGTCACTTTTGGACAGGGTAACCATTGAGAGGCCAGGGGGTGGGATTGTATAGAGGCTATTGCACTGCAGGGGCATTTTCAATCAGCTGTTAGTGAGGGCTATCCTAGGAGGGCAGAAGGAACATTCTCCCAGATACCAACCCCATCAGAACCTAGGCTATCCCTTTTCTGGCAAGCCAACCACTCTCCAATGTAAAATTAATACTGAATGGATTGAGTGTTGCAACTTTGTAGAGCGTGAGATATCTGGTCTGACAGCATATTCCCAGCTACCACAACACCTACTATTGACAGACATTCCTTATGTCTGTGCAATTGAGATGTATACTTTTTTTTGCAAGCCTATGGCACTAAGTGCAATGCAAGTGCAGAACATCCTTGGTCAAAACACTTTGTTGTATGATAACTGATACAACAGTGACTAGGTTTTAAATTAGTCGCGGTGAGTGTCGTGTCTGGCCTGACACACAGTAAACTCAGTGTAGACACAAAGACACCGAGCTGTCAAGAAAGCTTCCTTCCTTGAATCCCCCTGGAAAATCTGATTACAATGCACAATGGTGTCAATCAACTAACTAGACCAAAAGGTATTCTCTGGTTAATCTCTCGTGGACAGTGTAAACATATTTACGCTAAACTTTAGATCTGAGTTAACTGAGATTACTCTCTAGTTAGCATCCAGCATGAACACATTAAAATGTGTAATATTAATTGTATTAGCTAGTTAGCTAGCTAGGTCAATGAAGCCAGTCTGATGACGATGCTCGGTCGCCGGACTTTGAGCACACTAATTAAGATATGAAACCTAAAGACCTTATTGTCCCTAGAATTTCTAAGCAAACAGCTGGAGGAAGGGCTTTCTCCTATAGAGCTCAATTTTTATGGAATGGTCTGCCCATCCTTGTGAGAGACGCAGACTCGATCTCGACCTTTAAGTCCTTACTGAAAACTAATCTCTTCAGTAGGTCCTATGATTGAGTGTAGTCTGGCCCAGGGGTGCGAAGATGAACGGCAAGGCACAGGAAGGACGAACTGCCCTTGCTGTCTCTGCCTGGCCGGCTCCCCTCTCTCCACTGGGATTCTCTGCCTCAAACCCTATTTCAGGGGCTGAGTCACTGGCTTACTAGTGCTCTTCCATGCCGTCCCTAGGAGGGACACACTTAAGTGGGTTGAGTCACAGACGTAATCTTTCTTTCCGGTTTTGCGCCACCCCCTCGGGCGGAGGAGGAGAACTTCGTGGGCTATACTCAGCCTTGTCTCAGGGTAGTAAATTGGTGGTCTGTTGATATCCCTCTAGTGGTTTGGGGGCTGTGCTTTGGCAAAGTGGGTGGGGTTATATCCTGCTTGGTTGGCCCTGTCCGGGGTATCGTCAGACGGGGCCACAGTGTCCCCCGACACACCCTTCTCAGTCCCCAGTATCTATGCTGCAATAGTATATGTGCCGGGGGGCTAGGATCAGTCTGTTATATCTGGTGTATTTCTCCTGTTTTATCTGGTGTCCTATGTGAATTTAAGTATGCTCCTAATTCTCTCTCTCTCCCTCCCTCCCCAACCGGAGGACCGGAGCCCTAGGATCATGCCTGAGGACTACCTGGCCTGATGACTCCTGGCTGTCCCCAGTCCAACTGGTTATGCTGCTGCTCCAGTTTCAACTGTTCTGCCTGCGGCTAGGGAACCCTGACCTGTTCACCGGACGTGCTGTTTTCCACTCTCTACCGCACTTGCTGTCGACCTCTGAATGCTTGGCTATGAAAAGCCAACTGACATTTACTCCTGAGGTACTGACCTGTTGCACCTTCTACAACCACTGTGATTATTATTTGACCCTGCTGGTCATCTATGAACGTTTGAAGACCTTGAAGAACAATCTGGCCTTAAATGGCCATGTACTGTAATCTACACCCAGACCAGCCAGAAGAGGACTGGCCACCCCTCACAGCCTGGTTCCTCTCTAGGTTTCTTCCTAGGTTCCTGCCTTTCTAGGAAGTGTTTCCTAGCCAACATGCTTCTACACCTGCATTGCTTGCTGTTTGGGGTTTTAGGCTGGGTTTCTGTACAGCACTTTGTGACATCTGCTGATGTAAAAAGGGCTTCATAAATACATTTGACTGATACGTACCGAGGGTTCCGGCGGCCTGCTCTAGAACTTTATCCAGTTTCTGTCTGCTTCTCCCAGCCACAGCCCATGTCAGCGTCCCATTCGGCCCCTCCGATACGGTCCTGGCCACCTCTTCAACCACGAACTGTCCGGTGAAACCCGAAGCACCAAAAATAACAATGTGATAGGGTCTACTAGAGGAGGTATCCACCTTCGCCATAGTTACAACTAGTTATAGTCAGGGAAACGCAACGACGCGAGAGGGTAAGGGAATGAGAGAACTGCAAGGAGCGTGCTAATATAAATGACAGATAGCAAAGCTGTCGCTTCCGTAGTCTGATGATGATGCTCGGTCGCCGGACTTTGACCGCACTGATTAAGATATGAAACCTAAACACCGCTGATGCAAATAGTCTGAATGCACAAACAAAGCGTTTTATTTATGTTAGTTTAAATACAGCTTTTTGTATTTGTTATAAACATGTTATTTGATACTATTAACATATTCAATTACATAACCAATTGAAATGCTGATATCTGAAAAGTAGGTGTGGTTGTAAAAGTTTTGGTTTACAATTGGATGTCTGTGCTGTCAATCTGTCTTTATTTTGAATTATCGCTTGATAGCGCGGGAGTTCGATTAATCTTGCCCGGGCGCCCGTATAGGTGTGTTTTTCTCCGGCTGAACGCTGGATGCATTCGATTTGGAACCAGGCTGCCTCCTGGGCGGTAGTCAGGTGCGCGCTCTGTCAGACGGAGAAGTCGGCTCAAAAAAAAAGGTAATGTAATTAAGCAGGTGTAGTAATGAGGGACAGTTGCTTTTGTATCACAGTTGATGACTTGCAGGTCTACATACCAGAAGATTCAGGGTCGACTGACAAGCTAACAGATCTCCCTGCCTGTTTCATTAGACCTACACTATGATCAGAGCCGGCTGCAGACAATGATCAGCTAGGTGGAAATCAGATTTTCGACACCTTGATGCTATATTTGTAATTATATAACATATATTCAAGGAATTGACCACCAAGTTTCTGTGCCAATGCGCCACAACCAATAAACAAAACAGACTTCGGCACTTCAACATCATGGTTTGCTTTTTCAACACCACAATCTGCACAGTTTGGATGCTGGAATTATATTTTGGATGAAAATTAGCAGGTAGCCTACAGGATACTTTTGAAGTAGCCTAATCAGATGAAAACATTGTGACTGGTTGTATAAAAGCCACATATACAAGGTATATAAAAGATGTGTATATATATATATATATATATATATATATATATATATATATATATATATATATGAAAGGTAATACATAAAAAAAGTTAAATTAACAAATATTTAGGCTAGAGCCTATTGAAGAGTTATGGGTTCTAGGTGCACGAGGAATAGCCGCTTGGATCAGAGAGCAGGCAGAGTGCATTTTAAGCTTTCCTGAACATTCTTATAGGATGACTTGGGAGAATGATGATCTGCAACAGACAGCACATCTCAGTATCAGAACTTAAAATACAGCCAGGCTGGCATGCTGCTGTGCCTTTTCATACCTTATAAACTGCTCAGAGTCGACCTGCAACTGATCCAAATGCAATGAATGGAATTAAATATTAAAATCATAGGAATTCTGCATCCTTATTTAAAATAAATTTTCACTGCAGTTTACAGCCTAGAGTAGAATTTTGTACTCTCTGGAAAACAGGAATTATTCATTGCAATGTGGAGTTGTAGGCTAGTCTAGGTAGGATCATTGTATTGTCCCTAAACAAGATCAATAGGGGAGCTTCACTGTTCTTTCATGCTCAATGACGCCCAATGGCCTCTCCGCTTATATTGAAAATTGGTGCAGCTTTGAATGATTTTATGTGTGGTATGATTGCTAGTTAGCATATTGCAGATCCACCTACCACTATTGTCACTATGAATGGTGGATAGAGGGAAGGATAGACAGACTGGTAGACTATATTGACCTGTGTGGTATAGTTACTGCACGGAAAAGCGTAGTGCATAACCACACCATCCACGTTGCTTGCACAAGCATTGCAAAATAAATGTAGACGTATATGTTATTCAATCATTTCACCCGCACCGCTAGAGCACAAGCATCTGTGTAACCAAGCGCTAAAATAGAACTTGGTTCTATTTGAGACGCTTGACGCACTGTAAGTCCCGCCTCTCACATCTACTCATTGGTTTTCAGGAGCATACAACCCCACAAGGGTATTTGAAAGATGAATGAGGAGAGATTAATAGATAACTAACTGTGTTATAAGCAGTTTTAGTAGAATATGTAATTTCTTATATCAAAACTACTGTAATTTTACACATAGGCCTATAATAATAGATGACGCCTAAAGACTAGATTAAATTCACAATAGTCTGATGGGTGACAATATTATTAATTGCCTTGTGAATGAAGACACTGCAGCACAGCGTGGGTGATTGACAAAGAAGGGAACAGAGCCTACCAAAAAACTACATTTTCTAATCGTCCTTCATGCAGGTAAGCAAAGCTGCGGGAAGTAGGGGTGCTGAGGGTGCTGTAGCACCCACTGAAAAATCTGAATAAAAAATATATATACAGTACCAGTCAAAAGTTTGGACCCACCTGGACCCACCTGTTTTTCTTCATTTTTGTTACTATTTCCTACGTTGTAGAATAATAGTGAATACATCAAAACTATGAAATAACACATATGGAATCATGTAGTAACCAAAAAAAGTGTTAAACAAATCAAATTATATTTTATATTTGAGAATCTTAAAAGTAGCCACCCTTTGCCTTGATGACAGCTTGGCATTCTCTCAACCAGCTTCACGAGGTAGTCACCATGAATGCATTTCAATTAACAGGTGTACCTTGTTAAAAGATAATTTGTGGAATTTCTTTCCTTCTAAATGTGTTTGAGCCAATCAGTTGTGTTGTGACAAGGTAGGGTTGGTATACAGAAGATATCCCTATTTGGTAAAAGACCAAGTCCATATTATGGCAAGAACAGCTTAAATAAGCAAAGAGAAACGACAGTCCATCATTACTTTAAGACATAAAGGTCAGTCAATGCGTAAATTTGAAGAACTTTGAAAATTTCTTCAAGTGCAGTCGCAAAAATCATCAAGCGCCATGATGAAACTGACTCTCATGAGGACCGCCACAGGAAAGGAAGACCCAGAGTTACCTCTGCTGCAGAGGATGAGTTAATTACAGTTAACTGCACCTCAGATTGCAGCCCAAATAAATGCTTCACAGAGTTCAAGTAACAGACACATCTCAACATCAACTGTTCAGAGGAGACTGCATGAATCAGACCTTCATGGTTGAATTGCTGCAAAGAAACCACTACTAAAGGACACCAATAAGAAGAAGAGACTTGCTTGGGCCAAGAAACATGAGCTATGGACATTAGACCAGTGGAAATGTCCTTTGGTCTGATGAGTCAAAATTTGAGACCCAAAACACACCTCCAGGCTGTGTAAGAGCTATTTGACCAAGGAGAGTGATTGAGTACTGCATCAGATGATCTGGCCTCCACAATCACCCGACCTCAACCCAATTGAGATGATTTAGGATGAGTTGGACCGCAGACCACTACTTTATGCTTAATCATGTAACTTTTGTTTTGAGACGTCTGACAGAGCAGGGCACCTGGCTCATCCTTGGGACGTCCTTACCCCATTGAAGTTGAAACGTAAAATGGTTAAAGTAAGGGTTAGGTATAATATACACTGAACAAAAATATAAACTGAACATTCAAAATTGTTGGTCCCATGTTTCATGAGCTGAAATAAAAGATCCCAGAAATGTTCCATATGCACAAAAAGCTTATTTCGCTCAAATTCTTTTCACAAATGTGTTTACATCCCTGTAAGATTGCATTTCTCCTTTGCCAAGATAATCCATCCACCTGACAGTTGTGGCATATCAAGAAACTGATTAAACTGCATGATCATTATACAGGTGCACCTTGTGCCGGGGACAATAAAAGGCCACTCTAAAGTGTGCAGTTTTGTCATGCAACACAATACCACAGATGTCTCAAGTTTAGAGGGAGTGTGCAGTTGGCATGCTGATTGCAGGAATATCTACCAGAGCTGTTGCCAGAGAATTGAATGTTCTTTTCTCTAACATAACCCGCCTCGAACTCCGTTTTAGAGAACTTGGCATTACATCCAATCGGCCTCACAACCCCAGATCGTGTGTATGCAGTGGCGATTTTAGCATGTAAATCTTGGTGGGTCAAAAAATTAAATAAGTGGGATGCATGCCAGCAAAGCCACTACACAATACAACACTAAACAATACATTAATTGAACTATAACGGTGACAAACGGTGCCCACAAAAAGCCTACATAAAGCTGTCCCAACATCTTACCACTGCTACACCTGGCTATCAGCGGAGCCTTGTCTGGCAGCGAAACAGTTCATTCAGCCTCATTTACTGCCTTTTAAAAAAACATAGCTGATATGGCTGACCTGCTTAAACAAATGTGATTTCTAATGACAATTGAGATGTAAAAACTATGGCATAACGGGACGACGAGTGGATAAGAGGCAATCCATAATTTCGATTAAGACATTAATGAGCTAGCTAGGACAGACGTAGTCAATGTAACTATTTGTTCAGCACTTTTTAAATGTACTGCGACAGAATTCAGAACGTAGGATAAATAAAGGGGGCATATAAACAATGAAAGCTCTTACAATATTCAATGATTACATTTCTCTAAAACAGGTTATAGGCTATCATGACACAAGCCGAGACCCAGATGCAGATGGTTGGAGTCTTACAATGTTTAATATTCCAAAAGGAGTAGGCAAGAGAATAGTCGTGGACAGGAAAAAGGTCAAAACCAGATCAGAGTCCAGGAGATACAGAGTGGCAGGCAGGCTCGAGGTCAAGGCAGGCAGAATGGTCAGGCAGGCAGGTAGAGTCCAGAACAGGCAAGGGTCAAAACCGTGAGGACTAAGAAAAAGAGAATAGCAAATGCAGGAGTACAGGAAAACCGCTGGTTGACTTGGAACATACAAGACAAACTGGCACAGAGAGACAGGAAACACAGGGATAAATACACTAGGGAAAACAAGCGACACCTGGAGGGGGTGGAGACAATAACGAGGACAGGTGAAACTGATCAGGGTGTGACAACATGTGCACCACCAAGTCAGAAAAATAGGCGAAATTAAGAGGGATAAATAGAGCAAATTATTTGAGGTAGGCACATGGGCTACTAACATCTTACTACACAACATACATTTAGTATTACTTTCTTAGCTACAGTATACAGAAACGTCTCTTTTTCAGGACCCTGTCTTTCAAAGATAATTCGTAAAAATCCAAATAATTTCACAGATCTTCATTGTAAAGGGTTTAAACACTGCTTCTCAATGAACCATAAACAATTAATGAACATGCGCCTGTGGAACGGTCGTTAAGACACTAACAGCTTACAGACGGTAGGCAATTAAGGTCACGGTTATGAAAACTTAGGACACTAAAGAGGCTTTTCTACTGACTTTTCTACAAAAACACCAAAAGAAAGATGCCCAGGATCCCTGCTCATCTGTGTGAACGTGCCTTAGGCACGCTGCAAAGAGGCATGAGGACTGCAGATGTGGCCAGGGCAATACATTGCAATGTCCGTACTGTGAGACACCTAAGACAGTGCTACAGGGAGACAGGACGGACAGCTGATTGTCCTCGCAGTGGCAGACCACGTGTAACAACATCTGCACAGGATCGGTACATTCGAACATCACACCTGCGGGACAGGTACAGGATGGCAAAAACAACTGCGCGAGTTACACCAGGAACGTACAATTCCTCCGTCAGTGCTCAGACTGTCCGCAATAGGCTGAGAGAGGCTTGACTGAGGGGCTTGTAGGCCTGTTGTAAGGCAGGTCCTCACCAGACATCACCACCAACAACGTCGCCTATGGGCAAAAACCCACAGTCGCTGGACCAGACAAGACTGGCAAAAAGTGCTTATCACTGACCGGTCCTGAAACGACCCTCCAGCATGACAATACCACCAGCCATACTGCTTGTTCTGTGCATGATTTCCTGCAAGACAGGAATGTCAGTGTTCTGCCATGGCCAGCGAAGAGCCCGGATCTCAATCCCATTGAGCACGTCTGGGACCTGTTGGATCGGAGGGTGAGGGCTAGGGCCATTCCCCCCAGAAATGTCCGGGAACTTGCATGTGCCTTGGTGGAAGAGTGGGGTAACATCTCACAGCAAGAACTGGCAAATCTGATGCAGTCCATGAGGAGGAGATGCACTGCAGTACTTAATGCAGCTGGTGGCCACACCAGATACTGACTGTTACTTTGGATTTTGACCCCCTCCCCTTTGTTGAGGGACACATTATTCCATTTCTGTTAGTCACATGTCTGTGGAACTTGTTCAGTTTATGTCTTCGTTGTTGAATCTTGTTATGTTCATACAAATATTTACACATGTTAAGTTTGCTGAAAATAAACACAGTTGACAGTGAGAGGATGTTTCTTTTTTTGCTGAGTTTATATACACTTTACGGACACAGTATATTTTACATTAGTTATCTTGTTATTAGTCCCACCCTTCGGTAATTTTTTTTTTGCTGAGTTTATATCCCTAGGATATTACATAATTTATGCAGCAGCATACAATACCTTTTGGACTCTCCTTGTTGTGCTGTGCTCACTTGAACAAGAAGGTGGCGCGGCAGTCTTTCGTGGGCAAATTTTGTAATCAAAGTCTGGCATTCTCTGGATTTATGGTGCTTTCAAACAACTGGGAACTCTGAAAAAAGGTTGAATCATGATGACGTCATTGATCTTCAGGTTGTAGCTCTAGAAAGAGGCACGATTTACAATTCCAAGTTGGATGACCGTTCAAAACATATTTTCCCAGTCGGAGCCTCGTTTATTCCTGACTTCCCAGTTGTCTTGAACTCACTGAAGTCAGGTTTTCGCAGTTCTGAGTTAACAGTTGTTTTGAGCGCGGCACAAATCATGCTTCATTGACAGCATGGCCAATGTTGAATGTTTATAATTTTATCTGTGGCCAATGACCTTGAGCCTTCTTAGATGGGCACATTTATTGTAACTCTATGGCAGCACCCAAGGGGCTAGATTTTTTTAGCTCTACCCTTAGACTTGGCGGTGACGTAGTGTCCCCATGAGTGACAGAACATTGAACCAATCACGGTGCAACGCTCCGCTTGCACCACAGAAAGCACTGAGCTAGGCGAAAGACCTGCATTTTGGAGCTGCCTTATTCAAGAAAAAAAAATTGACCATGTTTGTATTAACTTAATAATATACAGTGAGGGAAAAAAGTATTTGATTCCCTGCTGATTTTGTACGTTTGCTCACTGACAAAGAAATTATCAGTCTATAATTTTAATGGTAGGTTTATTTGAACAGTGAGAGACAGAATAACAACAACAAAATCCAGAAAAACTCATGTGAAAAATGTTATACATTGATTTGCATTTTAATGAGGGAAATAAGTATTTGACCCCTCTGCAAAACATGACTTAGTACTTAGTGGCAAAATCCTTGTTGGCAATCACAGAGGTCAGATGTTTCTTGTAGTTGGCCACCAGGTTTGCACACATCTCAGGAGGGATTTTGTCCCACTCCTCTTTGCAGATCTTCTCCAAGTCATTAAGGTTTTGAGGCTGACGTTTGGCAACTCGAACCTTCAGCTCCCTCCACAGATTTTCTATGGGATTAAGGTCTGGAGACTGGCTAGGCCACTCCAGGACCTTAATGTGCTTCTTCTTGAGCCACTCCTTTGTTGCCTTGGCCATGCGTTTTGGGTCATTGTCATGCTGGAATACCCATCCACCACCCATTTTCAATGCCCTGGCTGAGGGAAGGAGGTTCTCACCCAAGATTTGACGGTACATGGCCCTGTCCATTGTCCCTTTGATGCGGTGAAGTTGTCCTGTCCCCTTAGCAGAAAAACACCCCCAAAGCATAATGTTTCCACCTCCATGTTTGATGGTGGGGATGGTGTTCTTGGGGTCATAGGCAGCATTCCTCCTTCTCCAAACACGGTGAGTTGAGTTGATGCCAAAGAGCTCAATTTTGGTCTCATCTGACCACAACACTTTCACCCATTTGTCCTCTGAACATTCAGATGTTCATTAGCAGGGGGACTTTGCGGGTGCTGCAGGATTTTAGTCCTACACGGCATAATGTATTACCAATTGTTTTCTTGCTGACTATGGTCCCAGCTGCCTTGAGATCATTGACAAGATCCTCCCGTGTAGTTCTGGGCTGATCCCTCACCGTTCTCATGATCATTGCAACTCCACGAGGTGAGATCTTGCATGGATCCCCAGGCCGAGGGAGATTAACAGTTATTTTGTGTTTCTTCAATTTGCGAATAATTGCACCAACTGTTGTCACCTTCTCACCAAGCTGCTTGGCGATGGTCTTGTAGCCCATTTCAGCCTTGTCTACAATCTTGTCCCTGACATCCTTGGAGAGCTCTTTGGTCTTGGCCATGGTGGAGAGTTTGGAATTTGATTGATTGATTGCTTCTGTGGACAGGTGTCTTTTAGACAGGTAACAAGCTGAGATTAGGAGCACTCCCTTTAAGAGTGTGCTCCTAATCTCAGCTCGTTACCTGCATAAAAGACACCTGGGACCCAAGAATCTTTCTGATTGAGAGGGGGTCAAATACTTATTTCCCTTATTAAAATGCAAATCATTTTATAACATTTTTCACATGCGTTTTTCAGGATTTTTTTGTTGTTATTCTGTCTCTGACTGTTCAAATATACCTACCATTAAAATTATAGACTGATAATTTCTTTGTCAGTGGGCAAACGTACAAAATCAGCAGGGGATCAAATACTTTTTTCCCTCACTGTATATATATATATATATATATATATATATACATTGTTTATAACTGATATGTGACAAGTATTAATGCCAAATAACATGCAAAACAGGCAATCCCAAAATAACATTTATTTATTTTATTTATTTATTTTTGCAAAAAATGTGGGGCTCAAAGCCCCACCCGTCCTGAATGATTTGCTGATGTCAACATTGAACGTTGTGAACAGAGTGCCCCATGGTGGTGGTGGGATTATTGTTTGGGCAGGCATAAACTACAGACAACGAACACAATTGCATTTTATCGTTGGCAATTCGAATACAGAGATACTGTGATGAGATCCTGAGGCCCATTGTTGTGCCATTCATCTGCTGCCATCACCTTATGAATCAGCATGACGGCCCCATGTCGCAAGGATCTGTACACAATTCCTTGATGCTGAAAATGACCGAGGTAAAGACATTTTCATGTTGGATATTCAACGATATTCGCCTGTAGGTTTTCCTTACATCCACCAACAGCAGTTAGGGACCGTCAACATAGTGACAAATCAAAAATGTCTAATTTCAATAGATGTTTAATCATTACTCCTAAAACTTTCAAAACTGGTTCTAGCCAACCCAATGGCATAGACACATATTGCACACATTTATTTTTTGTTGATTTACACCTCGCACTATTTTAAATGTTTTTTTTTTTTTTTTTTTTTTTTTAATAGCTCATTGGTCATATGACCTACTGGACTCAAACAAGGTTCGGAATGTCCACTCAGTGGGCCTACACATTGCACACCCTTTAGTTTGTCCATTTTCATCTCACATGATTTTACATACATTTTTCTACATTTTGAATTTCAATAGCACCTTAGTCATGTGACCTAGTGACCTCAAACAAGGTTCAGAATGTCCACTGACTATGCCTTCATATCGCACACTCTGATGTTTGTCTACTTTCATCTCATGCTATTAGACTTAAATCTGTAAGCTTTGCAGGCCTTCATTTTACATAAGTGTACATTGTTTTGGTGGGAAGTTAACAAATGTTCCCGCCTCGCAATAACAATCTTTCACATGGACACTGAAAAGATCCGCAAATGGCTGTATGTGGTATGTATCAAGGGCAGGAGAGGTGTTCAAACAGAGGTGCTTAAAGGAAGGCGCACAGGTAGGCCTCATGAAAAACCATGTTTCATATGCTCTTTTTAATCACAGTAATAGGCAGTGATTTGTCAGTCAGAATGAGCTTGATAACGTGAAAGAATCCTTTTCATAGCATCACTTTCATATACTGTACATTAAGACAAATCCTTCTAAGTTGAGTATTAGAACGCAGTTTACATAACCTGATAATGACTGGATATTTGAGTGCAATCACAACAAGCCACCTGCAGACAACTTACAAAATGCAATAGTGCATTTGAGGGTTCGTTTTTCTGATGAAAATAGTTATTTGATGCATGGCCTACTATTTCTAACTGGAAAAATGAATTCCTACGTCTTTTGTGAGTAAAATCATTTTTCCAAAATTTATTTAGGTACATTTTTGTGAAGAGGAATGAGGGTTGTGATATGGGTCATTTAATAGTAAAATCATTTAAGGGATCAATACATTTCTATATTGCTTCCCCAGTATCTACATGAACCATCAGGCCAAGAGTTTCTGGTTGACCCTGCTGGACAGAAAGAGAAGGAGGAATCGGAACACGCTGCATTCAAATTCAGGTCTTTGTTATTCCATTGTACTGGATCTAATACATATTAGCGTTTTACATACATTCATAGGTGTAATAATTAAAGGGTGTGCAATATATAAGGAATTTTGAAAAATTCATGTAAAAACGTGTGAGATGAAAATGGACAAACTAAAGGGTGTGCAATACAGAAGGGTAGTCAGTGGACATTCTGAATCTTGTTTGAAGTCACCAGGTCACATGACCAAGGAGCTATTGAATTTTTTAATTTTGAAAGATTCATGTAAAATCATGTGAAATGAAAATTGACAAACTAAAAGGTGTGCAATGTGTAGGCCCACTGAGTGGACATTCTGAACCTTGTTTGAAGTCGCCAGGTCACATGACCAAGGAGCTATTGAAATTCTACGTTTTGAGAAATTCATTTAAAATCATGCGAGATGAAAATGGACGAACTAAAGGGTGTGAGTGGACATTCTGAAACTTGTTTGAGTCAAGTAGGTCACATGACCAAGGAGTTATTGAAATTCGAATGTAAAAATGTTTTTGTACTTTGTTTACTCTCCTAACTAATTCAACTAGGAATACAAAATGCTGCTCACATTTCCACATGTTTATTAGCTTTGGAAAGTGAATTAATGTCCAAATCGTGAAAATAACCTGTGCAATGTTGTGCACAATTTTTCCAACATCATGACACTTATTAGGAGTCTATGGCTCAAGTGGTTTGAAAGCTATTGAGATTTGAAAGCACGAATATCCATCGAATATCCAACTTGAAACTGTCTTTACCTCGGTTTAATGCCTGAAGGAAAATATGGAATGTGTTGGAGGAAAGTGTTGATTTGGTGTTGGTCACAAGAAGGTGTCTTATTACATTTTTTTGTGTGTCTGCAGATCTTATTTACATTTTTTGTGTGTCTGCAGATCTTATTTTAATTTGTTTGTGTTTGCAGAGCAGAAGAAGCGTGTTTTAAGACGAAAAAATATATCGGAGTGGAATGTTTCCTGTATTGATTTTCGTAACAGGGCGTCTCTCTAGGGGGTTATTTCTGGGGTGGTGCAGGAAATAAAGGCAGAGGACATTACTGAAGACATTGATGGACTGGTTGGTGCACGTCGACTAACCTGAATGGTGGATGGAGAAAATAAATTATCTTCATCCATGCTACTGTTCTTTGATGAAGAGTTTCTCCCTTCTCATATAAAGTTAGGATTCATGAGATACCCTGTAAGAGCTTTTGTGCACAAGCCCCTTCAGTGTCAAATGTAAAAGACGTGGTCATGTGTCAAGTGTGTGCAGAAGGGAAGAGTATCATATGCCAGATGAAGTGAAATGTTGCAACTGTGGAGGTGAACATGCGCCTGCATTCATGGAATGCCCTATTAGTGTGAAGGAGAACAAGGTGGCAAGGTTAAGGAGTGTCCAGCATGTCTCCTATCTGGAGGTGGTGAGAAGATTGGAAGGAATGAGTGGCGGGGTTGAAACAAGGATCGTAGAGCCACCACGACCAGTGAAGGTTTCTAGTGAAACCTACATAGTGAAATGCTACATGTTAAAAAGGTTTTGTATTATTTATTGCAATGGTCATAAACTGTACAGCACAAGCGGAGAAGAAGTCTAAGAAAATGTGAATTATTGTGCGTTTTTGGGGTTTTTGGGGCCAAGGCCGTGCAAGAAATCCTGTCGGTGAATGGTCCGACATCTCAAGCCCCTGAGCCTGTGTAGGGATGTATTTTGGAGTGGACTGTGATTGAAGAAGTGGGATGGGCTTTGTTTGTTGAAGTGTTTAATTTTGTAATGGTTTTTAAGTTTGTTATTGAATACCCCGTCCAGCAGGTGGCAGTAATGCACCATTAACATTGGATGCCAACCGTCGTTAAACCCCATCAAAGAAAAGGTTTTTACGCCATTTATCATACTTGATGTGGCTAATCAGCTTGCCGGATTTCTCTCAAGTTAGCAAGCTAGCTACTTGCTATAGACAGCGTTGCAGTTCAGTTTCCGTAATAATAAAAGGCATGCAAGAGAACTAGCCAGACAGACAGACATCTCCAAACTGTGTTGGCATATTTAGCTATCTAAAATAAAAGTTTAGGCTGGTATATAATGATAATGTAACTAACTAGCTAACTACTTTCTTCAGCTTTGTCTACATCTGTTTGATATAGCAGCTAGCTTGCTTGCTAAATTATTGATCAGATTCGATCTCAGCTAGTTAATTGAAATGATTCACACAGCGGCATGTTGCGATCTAAAATGAATTTAACAATGAGAATAGATTTGGTAATAGATCCTTAGCTAACTGAAGTCACGTGGTGTCGGGCTTGCGTGCCAGCTAGAATGTTAGCTAGAATGTTAGTTCCAATCGGGACATTGTCATATTTCAATATATATACGTTTAGGTTGACAGTGCAGTGCATAGACGTGGTCCCCATAAACTGCAACTGTCATAACTATTTTTCCAAACTAAGCAAAGATGCAGACAGTCTCTACTCATGAAAAAAGTTCTCATTGAGTGGTGTCTAACCAGAAACTGTTGCACCCAGAATCATACTCAGTCCCACTCCTAACCATAGAGACATTTAACTCAGAATTCTTCCTTATCTCTTCTTCCTAACCTCTGCTCCTCCTCCATTCACAGCCTGTGACCATCATCCCTCCTCCCTCTCACCATCTGTCCACCCA
The DNA here is from genome assembly GCA_030435695.1 of Brachymystax lenok tsinlingensis. Taxonomy (NCBI): domain Eukaryota; kingdom Metazoa; phylum Chordata; class Actinopteri; order Salmoniformes; family Salmonidae; genus Brachymystax; species Brachymystax lenok. Next base: position 11,334,641 of record CM059786.1, on the reverse strand, counting down.
GGTGTGTACACTGTTTGTGGTGACTGTGCAGTCTGCGTGTTGCCACTCCCGGGCTAGGCCCACCCTGAGGCAGCCTGCCTCTACCTGTAACCCCAGGGTCCTGATCCAGAAACGGACCTTAAGCCTGGACTAGCTGTTCTCTGACCCTGGCCAGCCTCAGCCCCAGCAGACTAGAACATGCCGAACGTCCCCCTCAGCCCTGACCCACAGGAACCTGTCTGCTGTGGCCGTCACTGTCCAAGTAGAGACAGTGGTGGTGTTAATGGACAAGAACATCCCATATAGCAATAAATCCGCGCAAACAACAGCAAACTAGTAGCTCCATAACTATGCTACAGCTACTGGGTTTGTGTTGTTCATGTGGACAATATCTTATTGGTTTTACACGACAACAGCATAGAAATGAAAAGTTAAACAAGACAGATTCTGATAAAAACACATCATAGGAAATGCTCAGGGAATGTTTTTTAAGGAAGGAGGAGCAATAGAGAGAGCAGATGGAGGAAGAGGGGAGAGAAAGTTGATTATTATTTGTTACTTTTATTTTCTATTTTTTACTTAGCACTTATTTCTCTTAAAACTGCATTGTTTGTTAAGGGCTTGTAAGTAAGCATTTCACTGCAAGCATTTCACTACACCTGTTGTATTCGGTGCATTTGACAAATACATTTTGATTTGATTCGATTTTAATCCTTGGCCACATTGATAATCAAGTTTGCCCTTTTCCTCAGTCTCCCCCTACCCTCCCTCACTCTCCCCCTACCCTCCCCCAGTCTCCCCCTACCCTCCCTCTCTCTCCCCTACCCTCCCCAGTCTCCCCCTACCCTCTCTCTCTCTCCCCCTACCCTCCCTCAGTCTCCCCCTACCCTCCCTCTCTCTCCCAGTATGTGGAGTCCAGACAGTGGTCCTAAGCTGCTGAAGGAGATGGGGATGCAGGAGGGTGTACTGACAGGCCATGTCTACCTAGAGGAGTACAAGCAGCTGTTTGAACTGGTGGAGTGGTTCCAGGGGTTCATTCAGAGCTGGCAGTATGAGGAGATACTGGAGAACACCCAAAAAGAGGGCTGGGTCTAGACACACAGCGGCACCACCAGGACTGGAGGGATAGTGCAGCCGGAAACTGGGCTGGCGGCCTGAAGCTACAGATCGAGAGGAATCTAAACCCCTGAGACGATGGACTAGTGAAGCACACCTCATGTCATGGTTTAGGATTGTCCTGGGCGGATGTTGAGATGTGACAAGTTTGGTATTTGAACTTTTTTAAAGGGCCTATGTGTAGAGAGGCTTGTTTAAAATCCACTAGGTGTGAAGGTCCGTCCAGTTCAGACAAAAAGTTGACCGGTGAAAGGCAGCAGAGCCTGCACCATGTAGGCCGTTTTCTCAAGGATTGATTATGGGTAGCAGCAGAACGGTGACTTTATTGGCAAAGCAAGGTTATAACGAGTCAAGATGTGTTCAAACCGTTGTCATACTGTGTTATCTGTGGGTTTTTACTGTAGTTTTTTTTCTAACGCAGCACATGAAATAAACTGGGACATAATAGTGTATGGTGAATGGTGCCTACTGCTTGTATAATTGAGTGTACATGTATACCATGTTTACATGTACGGACAGTTCATTCAATAACATGTACAGTTTACAGTTTGTGGGTATTGGAGCCTCTTCGGAATGGTAACTAGGTACTCAATGTCTGACAGGTTCAGTCACTCACGACCAGTATCATTCTGTGGTCACTGGTCATCATATATGCCTTTAGTATTTCAGATGGATAAAGATCGTATTGTATTGTTCTCATGTTATGTGCTAAGAGCATGTCAATTGTCGTATTGAATTGTTTAATTCCATTACCATTGGAGGAAACGTAATTGTATCAAAATGAATATTTTGTGAATGTTGACAAGGGCATTTTATTGAAAAAGTTATCAATATTGTATTTCAATATTTCCATATTTTATTGATGCATGATAATTCATATTGTGCTTTGTGTGTGGCAAATCATCAAGTCAAATGTTATTGGTCACATACACGTGTTTAGCAGATGTTGTTGCGGGTGTAGCGAAATGCTTGTGTTTCTAGCTCTGACAGTGCAGTAATATCGAACAAGTAATATCGAACAATTTCACAACATATACCCAATACACACAAATCTAAGTAAAGGAATGGAATTAAGAATATATAAACATATGGATTAGCAATGACAGAGCGGCTGTCACGCCCTGATCTGTTTCACCTGTCCTTTTATTTAACCTTTATTTAACTAGGCAAGTCAGTTAAGAACCAATTCTTATTTACATTGACAGCCTAGGAACAGTGGGTTAACTGCCTTGTTCAGGGGTAGAACGACAGATTTTTACCTTGTCAGCTCGGGGATTCAATCTTGCAAACTTTCTGTTACTAGTCCAACGCTCTAACCACTAGGCTACCGCCCTTGTGCTTGTCTCCACCCCCTCCAGGTGTCGCCCATCTTCCCCACTTATCCTCTGGGTATTTATACCTGTGTTTTCTGTCTGTCTGTGTCAGTTCGTCTTGTTTGTCAAGCTTACCAGCGTTTGTTCTGTCAGCGTCTGTCTTTTCCCAGCCTCTCTTTTTCTCGTCCTCCTGGATTTTGACCCTTGCCTGTCCTGACCCTGTACCCATCTGTCTGTCACTGACCCTGTACCCATCTGTCTGTCACTGACCCTGTACCCATCTGTCTGTCACTGACCCTGTACCCATCTGTCTGTCACTGACCCTGTACCCATCTGTCTGTCACTGACCCTGTACCCATCTGTCTGTCACTGACCCTGTACCCATCTGCCTGTCACTGACCCTGTACCCATCTGCCTGTCACAAGCCTGAATCCGTCCTGTACCTTTGCTCCTACTCTGGATTATCAACCCCTGCCTGCCTTGACCTGTCATTTGCCTACCCCTGTTAAAATAAACATTGTTACTTCAGTCTGCACTTGGGTCTTACCTTGATAACTGATAGCGGCATAGACTAAGATACAGTAGAATAGTATAGAATACAGTATATACATATGAGATGAGTAATGCAAGATATGTAAACATTATTAAAGTGACAAGTGTTCCATTAAAGTGGCCAGTGAGTTCAAGTCTATGTATATAGGCAGCGGCCTCTAATGTGCTAGTGATGCCTTGAGATAGAAGCTGTTTTTCAGTCTCTCGGTAACAGCTTTGATGCGCCTGTACTGACTTCGCCTTCTGGATGATAGCGGGGGGAACAGGCAGTGGCTCGGGTGGTTGTTGTCCTTGATGATCTTTGTGGCCTTCCTGTGACATCACGTGCTGTAGGTGTCCTGGAGGGCAGGTTGTTTGCCCCCGGTGATGCGTTGGGCAGACCGCACCACCCTCTGGAGAGTCCTGCGGTTGCGGGCAGTGCAGTTGCCGTACCAGGCGGTGATACAGCCCGACAGGATGCTCTCAATTGTGCATCTGTAAAAGTTTGTGGGCTTTAGGTGACAAGCCAAATTTCTTCAGCCTCCTGAGGTTGAAGAGGCGCTGTTGCGCCTTCTTCACCACACTGTCTGTGTGGGTGGACCATTTCAGTTTGTCAGTGATGTGTACACCGAGGAACTTGAAGCTTTCCACTTTCTCCAATGCGGTCCTGTCGATGTGGATAGAAGAATACGAATATGAAATTTCACCTGCGAAATGCCCGCACATCTCTGATGCTTGACCTCACCTTATTTGTACCTACACACCATGACCGCATGATGGCCCCAAATCACCTCTAAAAAGCTCTGCGAAACTAGTTTGGACAGCACAGACAGGGAAGCGTCTGATTGTGAATCCCCAGGCAGTATTACCAAAGATTTTAACAATTGATACCAGCATTTATTTCAAACATTACATAAGTGATAGTATGTTGGAAGCTATTGTGTAGGCTATATTTAAAGATATAAACATTTTTATAAAATACAAATATATATTATCGTACTTATTCAGTAGTCTGCAAAACTTAAATGGGTATCTTCTGCTGTGCAACTGGTTTAAAGCTGCAAGATGTAAACTTTTTGGGCTACTTAAACAAATTCACATAGAAATATGATTTATTGATCTGTCATTGAAAGCAAGCCTACGAAACTGTAGATCGGTTCTAAGTGTACTATTTCTATGCTTCACGTTAAGTTTTGTACACCATCTTCAAACAGCTGAAAATACTAGATTTTTGGTTATGGAAAATATATTTCACAGCGGTTTAGATGGTGCATTGATTCTCTACACTATACTTGCTTATTTTGTCACATAAACTGAAATTAGGCTAATTATTTACATTTTAGCAACCAGGAAATGCTGGAGCGATGTTTGCATAGTGAATCTTTAATAAAAAGTTCTGGTGACTCCCTACTCCACCCACTCCATTCACTGCAATTGCCTCAGCTAAAGTGGGGTGGGAAATACTCAGTAGGGTCTCTACTAACAAAATATGTTTAGTTTTGGAGGTGAACTGTGTCACACGACCTGCTGCTGGCTTTTCACTCTGCCCCCTCTATAGCGCCTAATGCAATACACTGTAATAGACTGTACTATTCCCCGGGCGCCGAAGACGTGGATGTCGATTATGGCATCCCTCCGCACCTCTGATTCAGAGGGGTTGAGGTAAATGCAGAAAACACATTTTAGTTGAAGGCATTCAGTTGTACAACTGACTAGGTATCCCCCTTTCCCTTTCCCTTACAGTGGATATATATGGGCTTTACTTTCTCAGCTAAAGTGGGGTGGGAAATATTCAGTAGGGACTGGTACTATCCATGTTGCTGAAACCAATACACACTCAACAACAAAAAGGAAACACAAAAGCCACACCTTTTTTTTATCAAAACGAAAATCTCAATTATTTTCAAGTTAAATGGAATGAATATTAACCAGTCTATTAGGACACAGTATAATCACACTTTCTGAAAAGCAATGGATATCGGCTTCTTATGTATCGAGGTTATCAGTATACTGTAAAGGCTTATTGCCTAGTTAACAATCAAGCTTTCAGAACAACAATGGAGGACAATACAAGTTATAGGCCTCTATGTGTTGCTTTTCTATCAAGGTTAGCAGTATACTGTTAGGTTCTATTAGAGACGATATATAATACAGAGACTTGTTGATTGTCAAGGTCAGTAAAGGCATTTTCTGTAGACTTTAAAATGTATTAGTCACTTTCTCTCTGATAACTGATATACAATAAAACATACTCTCGCATGCCATTGTTACAAAGCGTTTTCACATGGCCCTTTAATAAGGCTGCTTCAGAGAATAAGCACACATAAACACCACAACTACTACCGTCTGACTGTTTTCTAAAATTGATGAGAAAATTCATAGTTTAGTGTCACATCCACCACAAATCCATGCATTGCCAGATACTGTAATGCCAAGTATTTCTGAAGTGGAAGTTGTCTCCTTTAATTCTCTTTCATATTGGCTTAAGGAATCCATAATTGTAAGATTTTATGTAATGCAGTTAGTGCTACTAACTACAGTATATGTTGCATAGCTACAGTGAGGGGAAAAAGTATTTGATCCCCTGCTGATTTTGTACATTTGCCCACTTACAAAGAAATTATCAGTCTATAATTTTAATGGTAGGTTTATTTGAACAGTGAGAGACAGAATAACAACAAAAAAATCCAGAAAAACGCATGTGAAAAATGCTATAAATTGATTTGTATTTTAATGAGGGAAATAAGTATTTGAGCACATATACATGCCCGTCTGAAGTTTGCCAATGAACATCTGAATCATTCAGAGGACAACTGGGTGAAAGTGTTGTGGTCAGATGAGACCAAAATGGAGCTCTTTGGCATCAACTCAACTCGCCATGTTTGGAGGAGGAGAAATGCTGTCTATGACCCCAAGAACACCATCCCCACCGTCAAACATGGAGGTGGAAACATTATGCTTTGGGGGTGTTTTTCTGCTGAGGGGACAGCGCAACTTCACCGCATCAAAGGGACGATGGACGGGGCCATGTACTGTCAAATCTTGGGTGAGAACCTCCTTCCCTCAGCCAGGGCATTGAAAATGGGTGGTGGATGGGTATTCCAGCATGACAATGACCCAAAACACACGGCCAAGGCAACAAAGGAGTGGCTCAAGAAGAAGCACATTAAGGTCCTGGAGTGGCCTAGCCAGTCTCCAGACCTTAATCCCATAGAAAATCTGTGGAGGGAGCTGAAGGTTCGAGTTGCCAAACGTCAGCCTCGAAACCTTAATGACTTGGAGAAGATCTGCAAAGAGGAGTGGGACAAAATCCATCCTGAGATGTGTGCAAACCTGGTGGCCAACTACAAGAAACGTCTGACCTCTGTGATTGCCAACAAGGGTTTTGCCACCAAGTAGTACTAAGTCATCTTTTGCAGAGGGGTCAAATACTTATTTCCCTCATTAAAAGAATGGGTGAAGAATCTGTCTCTCACTGTTCAAACAAACCTACATTAAAATTATAGACTGATCATTTCTTTGTCAGTGGGCAAACGTACAAAATCAGCAGGAGATCAAATACTTTTTTCCCTCACTGTATAACTGTCCCATGTGACTTTAAGTTCACAGGCACTATCACATGATCAAAACGCCACCAATTGTGCACTGTTCCAGGCACATTTGGCATAACCTCTTTGCTGTCACAAAGCAGACTCTGTAATTCCTGACTCGCAAAAGACGCTGGGGACATTAACACAAGTTGTTACTTCAGATGTGACTTCAAAAGAAAGTTGCACCCCGCAATTATTCGGTCATTGAACCACTTGTCGTCATTGCTTAATATTTTATAATCTTCTTTAGTAAGTGGAGATGGAAGAGTTTTAGACACAGAGGAGTCAGTCTGTGCATTTGTCAGAGTACAGATTACTTTTGTCTTTCTTAAAAACGTTTGAGCTAACGTAGGCTAATGCGATTAGCATGAGGTTGTAAGTAACAAGAACATTTCCCTGGACGTAGACATGTCTGATATTGTCAGAAAGATTAAATTCTTGTTAATCTAACTGCACTGTCCAATTTACAGTAGCTATTACTGTGAAAGAATACCATGCTATTATTTGAGGATAGCGCACAGTTTTGAACATGAAAAGTTATTAATAAACAAATTAGGCACATTTCGGCAGGCTTGATACAACATTTTGAACAGAAAGGCAATGGTTCATTGGATCAGTCTAAAACTTTGCAGAAAATGTTGTACTTTTTCACTGTGTTTATTTTTGTATGATACCAGACAGAACACAACTTACTTCAGGAATTATCGGACCTTCTTTGAGGTAAAGCCCACACTTGATACTTGAGTGCAGTCGATATACCAGAGCTTGCCATGTGTAATTATCTGAAAATGCTATAATACTAGATAATTCAAAGAGGTGATGTTATATATGCAGGATAGATTCATTCTCCTGGGTAAACAGGTCTCTGCTGTCTACCTTCACAAGTAATATCTTCGAAGCATGGATGACAGAGCTTGACAGCTGAAAGTTGTTAGCAGAGTATTACACGTTTTACAAATCTTGTTTTCTTGGGATGCTTGCAGTGAAAGGAATTCTTTCAGAAATATGACTTGGTTTAACTATTCGTTTTTTACATGGATTTCTTGCACTGACTGCATCTTCAAGAGAAAAAACTGTGAATGTGGAGGAGACCATTTGCTAAGACATTTTCAGGCAGCATTTCCTTCACAAAAGATTCCATAATGTCAAATATATCGCTGTTTTGAGGCCTCTGTTGAAGCAATGATTGTGTAGTCTATCCTATTTTCACTACATCCACCAGTGAAATGATTTTGCTGAATTACTGATTTGGACTCATTCTGTTTGCTTTAAGTAATCTTTTGTTACATTCTTTGAAAGCGGATGTTTTCTTCAGAAATGTCAAAACAGGAAAAGCTTTACTCTCAAGATGATTGAGGAAATAGTCGGAATAACATCAATATCTGAAACTGACTCACAGGACTGTACTTGCTCACTGATATCAGAGATTCTGTGAAAGCCCTCATTACATAATTCATGCAATTACATAACTCCTGCTGTGTCCTCAATGTTTGTAGATTCTATAGAGATAATAGCTATAGAGATAATCTTAGTCTTAAAAGAGTCAAACATACAGTGCATTCGGAAAGTATTTAGACCCCTTGACTTCTTCCACATTTTGTTACGTTAGAGCCTTATTCTAAAAGTGGTTAAAATAAATGTTTTCTTCCCCTCATCAATCTACACACAATACACCATAATGACAAAACCCCCAAAAGTTTTTTTTGTAATGTTTGCAAATGTATTAAAAATGTAAAACTGAAATATTACATTTACATAAGTATTCATGACCCTTTACTCAGTACTTTGCCGAAGCACCTTTGGCAGTGATTACAGCCTTGAGTCTTCTTGGGTATGACGCTACAAGCATGGCACACCTGTATTTGGGGAGTTTCTCACATTCTTCTGTGCAGATCCTCACAAGCTCTGTCAGGTTGGATGGGGAGCGTCGCTGCACAGCTATTTTCAGGTCTTTCCAGAGATGTTCAAAAGGGTTCAAGTCCGGTCTCTGGCTGGGCCACTCAAGGACATTCAGAGACTTGTCCTAAAGCCACTCTTGCGTAGTCTTGGCGTTGTGCTTAGGGTCGTTGTCCTGTTGGAAGGTGAACCTTCGCCTCAGTCTGAGGTCCTGAGCGCTCTGAAGCAGGTTTTCATCAATGATCTCTCTGTACTTTGCTCCATTCATCTTTCCCTCGATCCTGACTAGTCTTCCAGTCCCTGCCGCTGAAAAACTTCCCCACAGCATGATGCTGCCACCACCATGCTTCACCGTAGGGATGGTGCCAGGTTTCCTCCAGACGTGGCATTCATGCCAAAGAGTTCAATCTTGGTTTCTTCAGACCAGAGAATCTTGTTTCTCATGGTCTGAGAGTTCTATAGACACCTTTTGGAAACTTCAAGCGGGCTGTCATGTGCCTTTTATGGAGGACTGGCTTCTGTCTGGCTACTCTATCATAAAGGCCTGATTAATATAACATGCAGGACTAAATGCATATGTCTATAACATATTGCCCCTCCAAAACTAACACTTTTTGGTTAGTAGAGACCTGACTGAGTATTTTCCACCCCACTTTAGCTGAGACAGGTAGAAAACGTAGCTCTCTACAAGCTATTACCCATGTACAGTCTATTACAGTGTATTGCGTTTGAGGCTTTGGAGGGGGTGGTGAACGAAGTGGTTCTGGATATGTACGACACAGTCTCCCTCCAAAACGAATCATGTAAAGGTTAGTAGAGACCCTACTGAGTATTTCCCACCACACTTTAGATGAGACAGGTAGAAAAGGCTTCTCTCTACAAGACAATACTGTAAGTATCGCACGTACAGTCTATTACAGTGTATTGCATTATGCGGTACAGAGTTTTTATTCATTATCATAAATGACTTATTGCATGTTCTTGTTGGTACAATAAAAGTGACCATTGATTAAACTTATTCTGTGTCATCTGAATGCGTTGTCCCACTTGCAATGTTTTGAAATGCGGGCGTTTATTTTGAAGGTTTCCTCATTACCATACGAAAGTTACGTCATTTTTTGGCTCGGTCTCAGGAAGCGAAATCTGTAACATCAGTCGGTCAGCGTTCGGTTCAGCACCCTGCATACTGGATCCAAGACACGACATTAATGACATCGTAAGTACCACCAGTTATTGCCGTGTACTAGAAGGCGACAGCATCAAAGCGCGCCGTGAAAGCCAGATATAAGCGCTAACGTTAGCTTGACAGCCAGCCAGATGTGTAAATTAGCTAGGTGACAGCTAGCTAAACGTGATCCAACCGTGTGTTAAGCATTCATAGTACGCATGTATTCGGGTGTCATTTTTTAAATTCATAATACATATCGGATTTGACAAAACACTGGACCTTGCTAGCTAGTAGGTACAGTAGGTACAGTAGCGTTAACTTCAAGCAGCAAAACAGACAGCGGTAGGTAACGTTAGGCTAGCTGTTAACTTGCTATGCTAGCCAGTAAATCAACCCATTGACAAGCCAACATTAGCTCGCATTGACAGGAACAGTATTGTAACCTTAGCGGCAACGCCACTTTTCCAATATGTGTTTATTCTCATCTTATCTGACTGATTGGTAGCTAAGTGTAGTGCCTAGAGGTTCTGTCTACAAAGAAAAAAAAAACAGCTGATTAATGACAGTATGGTGTTTGGCAGCTTGCTACATACATCACATTCGCAAAGTGATTGAATGTGTCAGAGAGAAGACCCTGATCCCTGGGTAAGAGCAGTGTAGTACTTTCATTCTATGAGAGGAACACATATGTCACTATCTAACATCCTCCACGTAGGCCCTCAGATACACATGTAGCAGCTGTAGAGATGACATGGAGTGGCTCTTATGAGATTCAGATGAGTCACCTGAACAGCCCTCTTTCTCCACTGCATAGTGTGTGTGTGCTGGGTGCAGTTAGGCTAGTTTTTCTGGAACGTACTCCCTGTGTGTGAATTCACCTAATTGTGAGTGCTAGACTGTGCATGTTGTTACTTGTGTGTGTTTTTGTCAGTTGAGTTGGCTTTGGATTGATAAATGTGTTTGTGTGTGTTGCTGTTTTTTTCACCCATTCTTCTCTCACGTGAAATGGACTAACCTACTGCCTGGTAGGCCCGTGTGTGTATCCCTCCCTGTCTATGTACTTCATTATTTATGGACCCCCTGGAAGAGAACAAAGACAGAGAGAGATGTGATGATTGAGACAGGGAGGGGAAAGGAAGACGGAGAGAGTGAAAAGGGAGAGGGCGAGCTCTGGTGGATAGAAAAGGGGGGCCCAAGAGTAACAAAGAGGGATTGCAAGTAGGGGTTAACAATAACAGTTGCCAAGTTCAGCTGGCATCAACATGCCCTACTAACTCACTCACTCACTCACTCACTCACTCACTCACTCACTCACTCACTCACTCACTCACTCACTCACTCACTCACTCTCACACACACACATACATAGATGTAGGCGTTGCGTAAACCACCACACCTGCCCTGCTGCTCTGTTTATTCTCCATGTTCCATGTACTGTAATGAAGTCTATTTCTATGGGCCTAACCCTACTGTGCTCTGAAGGGGGACCACAGGGATAAGTGCTCTCTTTTTTACCTAATAGTCACTAAGCGCTAACAGGAGCAATTAGCCGTCTGCTGGAGAGAACCAGGACAACACTACTCCACGGAGGCACTTTTAGGCCTAAATAGGGTGAGTGTGTGTGTTGTGTGTGTAAATATTCATGGTTTGACACTTGTAGGAATGACGTTAGACTTGTTTTCTATTGCCTTACACTCTCTCTCTCGTCAGTAGGAGGGCTGTGTCTGGTAAGCGTGGCAGGGGGAGTGGCTGACCTTCATGCTGAGAGGTCACGGAGGAGAAGACCCATGGATGATGGTAAGGAGGAGAGGGTGACTGGGAAGTATTAGAAGAGGGATCCCCGTCTCGTTCAGAATTGAATTCAAAACACTCCTGCTGACATTCCAGTACATCCATGGCAATGCCCCTCCATACCTCAAACATCTTCTCGTATCCCATAGCCCCGTCCTCAACCTCAGATTGAGCGATAGCCTGCTCTTCCACACCCCCAGGACTAAACTCCGCTCCACTTCTGTTGTTTTTACTTATTTTCATGCACTCACTGTAGCAAACTGAAATGAGCTTTCAATGTAAAGCGTGTTACAAATTCAATGTATTATTATTATTAGTGGAGGCAGTGGGAGAGAGAGGTGAAATATGTGCTGCGTCCCGATTCTCCACCCTTTTCTGCCGGTCATTGATTTAAAAGCTTGGGATTAGTGTAAGCATTGTCGGGAGTTTCTACCATTTTAAAAACCCATGCGTGAAAGTGTGCAAATGCACATTCTGGAAGAAGGGTGAAGAATTGGGACTCAGCCATGGTGAAAGTCTATCTGAATGGTGAGATGGAGCTAACCCCCTATTGCTTATACCTTAATTCTCTCAGGTCGTCATGAGCGCCTACGGAGTAGGTTGGAATCTCCTGCCGTGTGTAATGACAACAGAAGCTCTTGTCTAATCTCTCTTCATTTGCTCCCAGGTCAGTGTGAGAGGGAGGGGACAGTGTTGTCTGAGGGTCAGGAGGGTGGGGTCGACCTTCACTGCAACCAATCAGACCCCTCGGAAACAAATCAGGTCTCCGCCGACCAAAACCAGAACCGGACGCAGACTCAACTAGATGATGGTCAGAGGGCTGGACAGAACTCTTTAAACAATAATGTGGAGGAAGAGGAGGAGGAAGGTAGAACGGTGAAGGGAGAGGAAGATGGTGATGAGGATGATGTGATTGTGGACGAAGAGGAGGAGGACAGCAGCGTGACTTGCGGCCAATCACCCGACACTCCTATGACTGACTGTTCCTTCTCAGACACAGGTAAGGTGGCACACGCACACACACTGAGACAGCCTGGTTTATAGATATACATATTTGTTTTGGGGTTTAGAGAAATATATCACCTTTTCTTATTTTTTGTTTTATTTGGTTGGGTATCATTGACCAGGAGGAGGCAGAGGACCAGTCAAGTCTATTAATTAAACTGTGTGTGTTTGTGGCCATGTTTGAAGGTCTGGGTTAGGCAATTGGCTGGACGTGTGTGTGTGTGTGTGTGTGTGCGTGCGTGCTAACCCTGTTAATCGGTCAGCGGATCAGATTTGTAGCATACAGACAGGGTCTCACCCAATTAATCAAACCCGGTGATGTCAGAGCAACCACATCAGCTACAGTCAGAGAGGGCGAGAGGAGAGGGGGGAGGGGTAAAGGAGAAGGGGTACAGCAAGGAAGGGGACAGAAGGAAAAGAAGAGGTGGAGAGAAGAGATGAGAAGAAAGGAGAGGAGGAGGGAAGACAGTAGGGAGCTAGTGGGGAGAGAAAATGGATGAGATGAGTCTGAGGATCTGAAGCTTATTTTTTTTCTTGTTGTCTTTTGGGTATGGTGTCTGAGTCGGTCCCAATACACACACTCTCTGGGCAAGACCTCTTGGGTATGGTGTCTGAGTCTGTCCCAATACACACACTCTCTGGGCAATACCTCGTTTGTGTGTGTGTGTCGGTTCAAGTGCTCAATGATGCATTACACTATGTATGTTATGTCCCCAGCTACCAAAGGAATTTCCCACCATGGGATCATAAAGGATTTATTGACTTGTCAGGACTTGGAATTGCTCAAATGGGCCGTATGGCTTCCACAGCACAGAAACACAAAGGGAAAGTACTTAGCGAGAGTGTGTGTAGTTGTTAATGCCAAGCTGAAGTAGGTAGAGGATTTTCTCAATCTGGCTTTGCACTGCCACTCGCTGTCTGGTTTCAGACTTTTATAACAGTTTAAAGTTGATGTTTGATGTGCAGTGCTCTCTCTTTTCTCTCTCTCTCACTCTGTAGGCAGTCCGGTAGAGCTCCGGCCCTCTGTGTCTCCAGAGACTACAGATCCCATCAGCTCCCAAGCAACAAGTCCAGACGAACCCTGCTACAGTGACCCTGCGGTCGAGACACACACCTCCACCACAGGACCCACTACCTCCAGTTCAGAACCTACCACCTCCACCACAAGCCCCACCTGCACCACAGGACCTACCACCTCCACCACAAGCCCCACCTGCACCACAGAACCTACCACCTCCACCACAAGCCCCACCTGCACCACAGAACCTACCACCTCCACCACAGGCCCCACCTGCACCACAGGACCTACCAGCTCCACCACAGGCCCCACCTGCACCACAGGACCTACCAGCTCCACCACAGGCCCCACCTGCACCATAGGACCCACCATTTTTACCACAGGACCTACCACCTCCACCGCAGAGCCTAGCCCTGCCCTCCTGGCCACCTTACAGGAGTTAGGGGAACGGGGAGATCACTCCCACCTGCCTCAGTACCTCCATCAGGTGTGTGCCCCTCCCTCTCCATTCTATATATGGTATTTCTACCTGCCTGCGCTGTTCTCAAGTGAACGTTCCTCTGACAGCCAATCGTGGTTCCCTCTACGTTTGGTGAGCTGTGATTCTGTTTACAAGACTGACTACACACACACACACACACACACACACACACAGACAGCCATTACAGGGCTGTTGGGTGTGACTGGGTGTGGTAGAATCCCTGTCATTGTGAGACACAGCCTCACCACAGAACTCTAGATGAAGTGATGTGAAAACCGTGTCTATTCCCATCTCCACCAGTAGGGGGCACTGTTGTCATGTCTGATCATCACCTCAGCCTCTCTGTCTACTCCCTACCTTCTTCAAACACATCCGGTGGCGTGTTCAGGAAGGTGCAACGTTACACAAAGTTCAGATAGAAATGTATTGTTCAGAACAGACAGGTCCCAATCCCAAATGGACCCCTGGACACTATGCACAGATCTGAGAGGATTTGCTGGGCAATCAATATGGTAATAGCTCCAACTTTCTCTCTGATAGGCTAGGTGAAAGTTTCACCATCCTGCAGGCTTTAAAAGTGAGGCGCACCTCCCCAAAGGGGAGAGAGAGTTTCAGAGGAGGCGTAAAAGGAAAGCCAAATCAAACTGTATTCGGTTCTCTAAAAGTGTCAATATTACAGTGCCTTCTGGAGAGAAAAAAGATCTGACCCCTTGACTTTTTTCACATTTTGTTACAGCCTTATTCTAAAATGTATGAAATTGTTTCCCTAGTAAATCTACACACAATACCACATAATGACAAAGCAAAAGCAGGCTTAGAAATTTGTGCAAAAAAACCCAGATGGAAATATCACATTTACATAAGTATTCAGACCCTTTACTCAGTACTTTGTTGAAGCAGCTTTGGCAGTGATTACAGCCTCAAGTCTTCTTGGGTATGACGCTACAAGCTTGGCACACCTGTAATTTGGAGAGTTTCTCCCATTCTCTGCAGATCCTCTCAAGCTCTGTCAGGTTGGATGGGGAGGGTACACTCCTAAAATGGCACTTGTGGAGTTCTTTTAAAAATGCAATTCCAACCTGATTTTCTAGCATGGCTTAGGATGTGCAACTGGGCAACAGTTTTTAAAAGTGCAACAGCGTCTTAAAAGGACAATTACATACTTTGTATTAGAAACAAAAACGGACACCTGGATACTCTGATAGCACTTTTATTGATTACATGCTTCTACTAAATCAGTTGCATGTTCATGAAGTTGTACAGAGCATGATTTAAGCCCAAATGTAGGCGCAGGAGACTAATGCCTACAATCAGGATGCAGTGTCCAAAAGTGAAAAAGTTGTTTTAACAGTTTCATTTCAACTATTTATTTTACAACCGAATGGAATGAATGTCTCTTAAAAATAATTTCATTCAGTGAGAGAGGCGGGGGCTTGGTTACCTTGATGTTCTCTGAAGGGAGGCCCACTGTCTTAGACTGAAAACGCTTGGCTTTATACCAATCAAATCCTGTCAGACCTCTACAAGCTCAGAGGGTCTAGGGCGGGATCATCAGCTAGATTCAGCTTCGGCTGATTTTTCGTTTAGCGGATGATCAGGGGGCTGGAACATAATTACAAATCATTTGTAGACCGCAAATTGGCCGCAAGAAGCCCAAACGAATATAATATTTGACTAAAACATAGTAATTTCAAACCTTGCTCACGTTTGTTTACAACAGGGGTTCCCAACTCGTTGTGGCCCGCGACCCCATTTTACGGAACACTTTCGCGACCCCACCATGTGAAAAAAGGAGATGGGGCTGTTACAAATCAGTCTGACACTCTTTTTGATAGTATTTCAATCTCACTAACCCTGTTTCCATCTAACCATTTCATGCGGATTAATTACCGGACGCATGAAAAAAAGTCAACGACCGGGCTGATGGAAACATGAAATGCCCGTACAATTTTATAAATGCCGACAGACAATTTGATCGTTCCACATGGTGGGATCATTTTGTGTCTGTAAAATGAATTATGCGAGAAATGGCGGTAGGAACTCCTTAATGTGCAAATATTGATATTATAACCATCAATCATATCGAAGTAAACTTGGAGTCACGCGATGATATGGTGTGTGGTCCTCCCACTACGACTCGGGAAAGCATGCAGTTTTATTAGGCTACAGATGAAATAAGTTATGATGAACTTCACAGGGATGTGAAAGTGCACGGTGATGAGCTTGACGCTCCTTTCCAATAAATATTTAGGGTCTTATTCTGGTGACAGGAAGATTGATGCTTGGCTGCCATTTTGACAAATATAATGTATGTAGCCTACCCACACTGCATCTGCGAGCTGTTGGCTAGAGCGCACATGCCAAGACCGGAGTCGGCACATTTGCTTTATAACTTAACATTTTGTGACAAAACAATCAGTAGAGTTGAAAATGCGATAAATCCATTTAACTTGTATTTTTCATTCGATACATGGGAATATAACAGTAAAAGTCATTTTTATGTGCACTATGCATAGCCTTTTGTCCATAAAAAGTCAGTTTGATGGAAACATCTCTGGTGGGAAAATTCCCATGTTGTTTTATGCAGAATATTTGCATGAAAAATCGTTCTCAAATTGGATGGAAACCTAGCTACTGAGGTCCCCCCCCAGTGTGATTTGGTGCCTGGTCTTGTCCATCCTGTTCTAATGAGCCCTTGTGTGTAGAAGACACACAAGTGTTCCTGAGAGTAGTACCTTTCATTGACGAGGTCATAATATGTTGTAGCTGAAATGGTTCAAAAGAGAGAGTCACATGTGTAGGAAGAAAACCGAAACCACTCCTGTTTATTACAACCTCATCTAGCAGCTACCAGAGGTTACTGACATGACCCCGGTTCTATGAACCAAGTGCTCCTTTATTTATTTTATTTCAGTTTCTCTCACGCTGGTATACGATCACATATCTCTCTCTGTTATGCGTGGGATTACTTGGGAACAGATTTCCCAAATTAAAATCACTTGGAGCTGATTTCCTGGTGTTTTTACAGACTTTTATGTCCCCAAAACATATAAACTTGGGGGCTGAATAACATCACCCGTGGGCCAAACTCGGACCGCGGGACACCATTTGGGGAACCCTCATCTAGGAGGTCATGTGGGATTGGGCCATGATTATCTGTTGGGTAGAACAGGGAATCGTGTCAGCTCTATTCATTTTCTTTCTGAAACGCTCTGAATGTTTCACCTCACTAAACAAACCCCTAGAGTAACCAACTCGCATCTGTTCACCTCCCCAATCTGATTGGTCGTTAGCCAGATAGCGCTTAGCAACCCCGGGAGTTCTGACCAACCAGAACCAGACCTTGTAAGGATAGAATGAGAGTTTGCTATGTCTCCCCTGGTTGAGTTTTAAGGGGGAGCTCTCTAAGGAAGAGATTACATTTGATACTGTTAAACTTCCTATAAAAACATTTAGCACATGAGTAAGTCTACTTTTCTCCTTTCTCTTAGGGGCAATATGAAGAAGTCTCTGCACGCTTCCAGCCAGATGCACATTTATTTAATTGTAACTGTGCTTTCGGTCAGTCGACCTCCATCAGAGCATCTGTTTTACGGGTAGAAAGAGCACATTTTGCACTGCCGTAATGTGGTGAAACTTTAAACAGTTTAACTGTTAAGCCTTATAAATAGCCCGGTGCCTCAGGACAGCAAGGCAGCAGAATGGTTAAAGCCAATTTCTTTCTTTTTCTTTTCTTTCTCTCTCACTGCCTCCGTCATTCGCTCTCTCTGTTTCTCCCTCTCTCTCTCTCTCTCTCTCTCTCGCTCCCTCCCTGTCGCTCTCTCTCTCAAACACCCACCGCAAGCAAGCGAAGTGAGCGATTCATATTCATGTAAATGTATGGTAGCTTGCAACAATGGAGAGCGAGAGAGAGAGGGATAGAGTCTGTGTGAAAGAGAGCGCGAGAGAGGCCAGTGGGTCATTACCGCCTCTCACTACCGCGCTCTTGCTCTCTCTTTCACTTACAAACGCTCCTATTCTCTCTCTCGCTCGCTCTCTTTCTGTCTCTCCCCTTCTCTCTGCCTCTCTCTCTTTCTCTGACAAACTCTTTCACACACGTGGCTGTCTCTCTCTCTCTCTCTCTCTCTCTCTCTCTCTCTCTCTCTCTCTCTCTCTCTCTCTCTCTCTCTCTCTCGTGTTTGTCCTCTTCAGCCAGCAGGAGAACGATAAAAACAGTCGCAAGAGTCCGTTTTGTCTAACACGCACCCACGGACACGCCGCAGCCGCCGCTGCTGTGTCAGGCAGGTGGTGGAGCTACTGGGGAACTTTGGAAACTACAAATGCAGCTGTGATCAAGGAGGATTTGAAAGACTTCTCATTTAGTTCCTGTGTTTTCCGCTGTGCTGACGGGGACGTGCCGTGTTTCTCGTGCTTCTCCACTGTGTGTGTGTGTTTTATCTTCTTCATCTCTTCTTAAGTTGGGGTTTTGGGGGAAAGCGTTGTGATCCAGGGAAACGTCTTATGCTGCCTTGGCATGTTCTGTCTCGGGGTCAAAGTCATACTAGACGTAGTTGAGTTATTATTCCGTACCAGGCCTGGAAGACGTTTGAACTATTGAGGGTTCAGTTGATGGTGGTGCTTGTCTTTTTCTTGGTGGAATACACTCGTTAGTTGTACTGGGTGACTAGAATGTGAATGAATGTTGTCCTTTAACCCTCTCCCCTCTGCCTCCGTCTCTTCAGGTAGCCGAGGCCTTTGTCCTCCAGGAAGATTGTATCCTTATCACTCGTGTGTGTGTGTGTGTGTGTGTGTGTGAGATACTGAACAGGTGTGTTATGTCCTCTAA